>CM062256.1:25481466-25829890 GCA_031216405.1 Syzygium malaccense | reverse complement strand
GTCCCGAAGCAGAAAATCAGAAAGAGTGTCGATGTTGACGGAGATGACAATATTCCTGATTTAGAAGATGACCCCGTCCAGATCATCATCAACAAGGACAAACCTGATGAACGGGTCAATAAACTTGAAGAAAGAGTGAAGCAGCTGGAAGGTTCGCAGGATTCACCTTCGATCGATCTGTCCCTGTACTCACAGATCAAAATCCCAAAGAAGTTCAAAATGCCGGATTTCGACAAGTACAATGGCACCACATGTCCAAAAGCCCACCTACAGCTCTATCACGTACAAATGACTTCGTACGTTGATAACGAACTCCTGATGATCCATGCCTTTCAAGCAAGTTTGACGGGTCCTGCTTTGAGCTGGTATCTCATGAAGAAGATAAATGGCCTCAAAACTTGGAAAGAAGCCAGTGAAGCATTCTTGAAGCAGTACAGATTCATAACGGACATCATTCCTACCCGTGATGATCTCGAACGCGCCCAGATGAAAAAGACTGAGTCCTTCAAAGACTATGCTATCAGATGGAGGAATTTAGCTGCTCAGGTTGTCCCAGAACCCATAGATAGTGAGTTAAAGAGGATGTTCATGAAAACTCTCCCGTTCGAATATCGTAATCGGATGGTTGCCATTCCGACTGACAACTTCAACCAACTCATCCCCATGGGCGAACAAATTGAAATAGGGCTGAAAGATGGATGGTTTGTCGAGCCGCCCTCCTCGACCAGAAGATTTGGTGCGAGAAAAGAGAAAGAACCGGCAGCTGAAGTGAATATGGCTTATAACCAACCGAGCCGGCGGAATGCTAACTCCGCCCCAGCAATCCAAGTAGTAGAAGCTCAGCAACAAAACTCGGGTCGTCAACCTTTTCAGAGGAGGAACAACAAGAGGCAATTCACTCCCCTCCCCGGATCGTTGTCTCAAGTGTTGACAGTGCTCCAGAAGAAAGGTTTGCTTACTACTGAGCCAAAGCGGCCCAATCCTGAGCGGTTCTATAATTTCGACCCGTCAAAGAAATGTGATTATCACATGGGTGAGCTGGGACACTCAACCGATGATTGCTATGCCCTCAGGCACCGAATCCAAAACCTCCTAGACACGAAGGCTTTCTCATTTCAACCTGCTAAGCCGAATGTTCAGAGCAACCCACTCCCTGATCACGCAGGCAATGTGAATGCCATATTTAGCTTCGACGCTGGTCGAATCAAGAATGTTAAGGTGTATACTACTGATGTCTACGGTGAGTTAGTGAAAGCCGGTTGTTACCCGAGTAATGAAGACCTTCCCCTTGCCATCATGAGAGAAAGAATCTCAAGGATGGTAGAAGCTGGGATGATCGTTTATGCTGACCACACTGGCATCGTTTCTACTATCTCTGAAGTGGTTATTAATTGGGAGGAGGAGTTTGCTTCGTTGAACACCGGGAGCGACGAGGGCGACCCTCTGCTTGAAGACATGCCTCCGCTTGAAGACGCGTCCGATAATGAGGAGATCATTATAAGCACGCCTACAACTGATGAAGGGATAGTGATCGAGATACCTCAACCGTATGAGTACAGTGACAATAAGGCGGTTCCCTGGTCCTACAGTCTCGATGTCGACTTAGTTACCAGATCTGGGCGTTCCTACGGCCAAGCTAATGCCCAACCTGCAAAACCCGTTACTGATGAAGAAGCCAAGGAATTTCTAGCTGTGATTAAGGCTAGCGAGTACAACATAGTTGAACAATTGCGCAAGCTGCCCGCGCAAATCTCCCTGCTTGAGCTGCTCCAGACATCTGTCAAGCATCAGAAGGCCTTAATGAAGGTGTTAAGTGAAGTCCACGTGCCAGAAACGATCGATCATGACAAATTAGAGGAATTTGTGGGTTCTATACTCCTCAAGGACCTCATAGCCTTTTCAGACGAAGAGTTCCCTCTAGAAGGGAGGGGACATACCAAAGCACTCTACATTTCTGTCAAACACAAGGCCTCGCATGTAGCTCGGGTACTCATCGATAATGGATCAGCCTTGAACATCTGTCCTCTGGCAACTTTACACCGGCTCAAGATAGATCCTTCTAAGATGAATTCTGCGAAGACCTCCGTTCGAGCCTTTGACGGAACGAAGAAAGAAGTGATGGGAGAAATCCACCTTGATATACAGATAGGACCAACGATGTTCAATGTCCTATTCCAAGTTATGGACATTCCCACTGCATTCAATTTTCTGTTGGGTCGTCCATGGATTCATACAGCCGGAGCTGTGCCATCCAGTCTACATCAGATGGTGAAGTTCGTCGTGGAGAGAAAGTTGATTACAGTTCACGGTGAAGAAGAGCACCCAATTTACCACGCAACGGCTATCCCCTACGTCGAGCCTGATTGCAAAATAGAATCGAGCTATCAGTCGCTCGAGCTCGTATCAACCATACATGCGTCTAGAGGATCATCACCGCCTATTCCCGAGGTGTCAAATGCTGCAGTCATGGTTGGAAGAGTAATGATCTCTCACGGCTTTACTCCGGGTGAAGGCCTTGGTAGAAATAGTCAAGGTATCCGCCAACCGGTGGAAGTTTCTCAGAGGCCCCGCATTACTGGGTTGGGATACCTGGGGTCAAGTGAGCCGAACAATGTGGCACGTGGACGTGGACGTGGTCGAAGTCAAGTTCGAAGAAATGGTCAAAATAGATTGCGATCCGAAGAAGAGCCGAATGGTGAAGAACGTGGGCGTGGTAGGTCGCTTCCACACATCCGCACCACATTTCCAGGCCCCGCAAGAATGATGCATGAAGAGAAAGAGGTGATCGACACTCTGGGGCAGCCGAGCGGCAAGTTCGACTATTATGTGAAATACTCAGCACCCCCGAGCTTCTATGTTGACCCCCGTGACATTGTCCCGGATGGATGGGGAGGTATGGATGATTCAACACCTCTAGTGACAGAAGATTCTGATGATGCAATGGAGGGAATCACTGCCCTGTTCGATAATTTCTTAATTGGAGCCATCGAGGAAGGACCGTTGAAGGGAATGGGCATTGGCCCGCAAGAGTAACACATTTACCTTTTTCGCACATTCCCCTACGCGGGAATTTTTACTGCTTTTTAGGACTTGCCCCGTCTCGGGAGCTACTTTTTAGTACTTTTCATTTCTAGGATTTGATTGTTGCAATTTCCATTCCAATAAATGTAATTCATTTGGTGATAATCAATAAAATTACAAGTTATTTTCGTTTTGAGGGCATGTTGAGGTACATCAAACCAGCCCGGTGATGATATCCAACCGATAAAAGAAAAATATAATCCAAGGAGAATTCTGAGGCCTGGGCTTCTTCATGCTTCCTCGTGTTAAAACCTTTTTGAAAAGAATTTCAAAATAAATAAAAAATCAAAAGAAATAAAAAATACACTGTTTAGCCCTGTTTGTCCTACTGAACCCCCTACTTTATGTTTCAGGGGCAATCTTGTGACATGTAAGGGTATGGGAACGGTCCAATTTGACGAATTATGTGCCACCGAACCTGATCTCGATGACACCAATGAACTCGAAGATTCCTCGGACCTCCAGCGTGACCTAGAGCATCATGAAAGACCTAAAGTCCTAACGGTAGACCAAACTATCACTATCAACTTGAGTGATTCCGAAGAACCCAAAGAGGTGAAGATAGGGGCAACCCTTCCCGAAGGTGAAGCTAAACGCCTGATCCAACTGCTGAAGGATTACCGGGATATCTTTGCCTGGTCGTATATCGATATGCCGGGTCTAGACCCTTCTATCGTGGAGCATAGTCTACCCACTAATCCAGACATGTCGCCCAAGAAACAGAAGTTGCGAAGGACCAAGCCTGAACTTTCCAAGAAAATAGAGGAGGAGGTCATGAAGCTCTTGAAAGTGGGATTCATCGAAGTCACCCAATACCCCAGCTGGGTGGCTAATATTGTGCCAGTCATGAAGAAGGATGGTCGAGTTCGGGTTTGCATCGACTATCGCGATCTAAACAAGGCCAGTCCTAAAGACGATTTCCCATTGCCACATATAGATGTTTTGGTGGATAGTACAGCAGGGTTCGAGCTGTTCTCCTTCATGGATGGTTTCTCGGGTTACAATCAGATAAAAATGAAGGACGATGATAAGGAGAAAACGGCGTTCATCACTCCTTGGGGGACATTCCACTATAAGGTCATGCCCTTCGGCCTTAAAAATGCCGGGGCAACATATCAACGGGCAATGGTGATGCTCTTCCATGATATGATGCATAAGGAGATTGAAGTTTATGTCGATGACATGATCGCCAAGTCTAGACCTGGGAAGAGTCACGTCGATACTTTGAAGAAATTATTCGAGAGGCTCCGTGAGTTTAAACTCCGTCTCAATCCGGCCAAGTGCGTATTCGGAGCAACTTCGGGTAAATTACTTGGGTTCATAGTAAGCAGTAAAGGCATTGAAATTGACCCCTCCAAAGTGAAGGCTATATGTGAGTTACAACCCCCGTCGACCGTGAAAGAAGTGCGGAGCCTCCTGGGTAGATTGAACTACATAGCCCGTTTTATTTCTCAGCTCTCAGCAACTGCTAAGCCATTCTTCAAACTTCTAAGGAAGAATGCTCAAGTGAAATGGGACGATGATTGTCGGGAAGCGTTTAATGAATTAAAGCGGTACCTGATGGAACCACCAGTGTTAGTTCCACCAATGCCGGGCCAGCCTTTGATCCTTTACCTCACGATTCATAGTGAGTCTTTAGGTGCGATGCTAGCCCAGGAAAGTCCTGAAGATGGAAAAGAGCGAGCCATTTATTACCTAAGCAAGAAGTTCACCGTCTCGGAGTTGAATTATTCTGAAGCCGAGAAGACTTGCGCTGCGCTAGTATGGGTGCTCCATAGGCTGCGACAATATACATTGCATCACCAGACTTTGCTTGTAACTGAGAACGATCCCATTAAGTATTTACTTGATCAGCCAGCTTTGGTAGGAAAGTTAGCCAAGTGGCAGATTTTGATTTCAGAGTTTGATATCCAGATGAAACCACAAAAGTCAGTTAAAGGTCGAGTAATTGCTGATGTGTTAGCTGAAAATCCTGGAGTCCCGGATGATGATAGATATTCTCCAGAAGATCGTATTTTGATAATAAAGGAAGACACATGGACCATGTTTTTCGATGGAGCTGTAAACTTGGCCGGTTCCGGCACTGGGGCAGTTTTAATATCCCCAGATGGGCAACATTATCCTGTAGCGGCAAAGTTGGTGTTCCCCTGTACCAACAACATAGCCGAGTACGAAGCTTGCATTCTCGGACTCCAAGCCGCAGTGGAAATGAGGATAACCAAGTTGAAAGTGTTTGGTGATTCTGCTTTGATTATTCTTCAAACTGTGGGAGAGTGGAAGACGAGAGACACCAAACTAGTGCCGTACCATGAATACCTCGAAGAAATCATAAAGGAATTCGAAAATATCTCTTTTGAGTACTTATCAAGGTCTCATAATCAGTTTGCTGATGCGCTAGCTACGTTATCATCCATGTTGCAAGTGATTGATGGGTTAGAGGTAGAACCCCTGAAGATTGAAGTCCTGACAAAGCCAGCCTACTGTATGGTTGTGACCGGGGAGCCTGACGAAAAGCCATGGTATTACGATATCATGAGGTACATCCAGAAATAAGAATTTCCTGAGGGAAGCACCCCGGCTGACAGGAAGTACATAATGAAAATGGCTTCAAAATTCTTTGTTAGTGGTGAAAAGCTGTACAAAAGATCATATGATTCGATCCTATTGAGATGTGTGGATGCGGCTGAAGCTACCAGAATCATGCAAGAAGTACACGAAGGGATATGTGGTCCACACATGAATGGCCACATGTTAGCTAAGAAGATTATGAGGTTAGGTTATTATTGGCTCAGTCTTGAGAGTGACTGCATCCAACATGTTCGAAGATGTCATCGTTGTCAGGTTCATGGGGATAAAATAAATGTTCCCCCGACGGAATTACATCAGCAGTCTGAGCCATGGCCCTTTTCAATGTGGGGCATCGATGTGATTGGCCCGATTAATCCCAAGGCATCAAATGGACACCGATTTATCCTGGTCGCGATTGACTATTTCTCTAAGTGGATTGAGGCGTCATCTTATGCAAACGTCACCGCAAAGAATGTTGTAAAATTCATCAGGCGAGACATAGTTGCTCGTTATGGTGTCCCTGAGGCTATCGTCACTGACAATGGGACAAATTTGAACAACAAGTTCATTGATCAGTTGTTCAACGAGTTCAAAATCCGGCACCTGAATTCATCTCCCTATCGTCCACAGATGAATGGAGCGGTTGAAGCCGCCAACAAAAACATCAAGAAGATCTTGGCCAAAACGGCTGAAAACTATCGTGACTGGCATGAAAGGTTGCCATTTGCACTAATGGCGTATCGAACTTCGATCCGAACCTCTGTCGGAGCAACACCTTTTTCATTGGTGTATGGCATGGAAGCAGTCCTACCCGTCGAAGTAGAGATCCCTTCCTTGCGAGTCTTGTCTCAAGTGGAGTTGTCCGAGGCAGAATGGATGCGACAAAGGCATGAGCAGTTAAACCTAATTGATGAGAAGCGATTGAGAGCCATTTGCCACGGTCAAACCTATCAGCAGAGGATAGCTAGATCCTTCAATCAAAAGGTGCGTCCAAGACACTTCGAGGTAAATGATCTAGTCCTAAGGAAGGTACTGCCAGTCTTTCCTGTTCCTGGAGGAAAATTTGCCCCAAACTACATTGGTCCGTATGTGGTTAAAAAGGTGCTTCCCGGAGGTGCCCTGATCCTCGCAGAAATGGATGGTCGTGAGTTTTCCACTCCTGTTAATTCTGATGCTGTGAAGATCTATTATCCCTGATGGAATTTAACATTTTGCAGCAAAAGTTTTCAAATGTTTGGTTTTATACTCTGAGTCACAAACATTTCACTAAATGAATAAATGGTTTCAATCAATTTAAATATGGAATGTGTGTATTGGCTTTGAATTATGCTTGATCATTTTGTCAATCTACATTATCGATTTCAAAAGGGGAATCTATTTAGACAATATGATAATTCATGTGGAATGAATTGAATGTGTTGAATGAGGTACATCGGGATGATGAAAGGCAAGCCATATCCTATACACAGTCCCGTGCACTAATCCCCAGTGAGTTGAGTGGAAAAATTCCATGTCTGCAAGGTAAAGGGTTATCTCGCAAAAGGTACGGCAATTGAAATGACGAGAGGCAGTTCATTTCTCTATCCCAAACACTACAAGTTATCCATTGTTTCGCCACTTTGAGCCTAAACACTTGGAGAAATTCATTCAAATTACCCCTGTCAAGAACCACCCCACATCGGGGCAAACTGGAGGTAAATCAGCATCATAAGGTGAAAAATGAGTAGAAATTTTCATGCTCTCACTTGCATCAATCTTCGAGTGTTGCTTTTTTCAGATGAATTCACGTGAAGTTCAAGTGCCTTAGGATGACGAAGAGCATTTCTTTCTCTATCCTATACACACTTTATCCTTTGCTAAGCCCAATTGAGCCTGCAAATTCATTTCTTAAACCCAGTTGGTGATCATCCCCCACACTGGGGCAAGGCAAAAGTCATCATTGTTCAAGCAGCATATCCAGAGCGCCGACAAAAGACGAAGACCCTGAGAGTCCAAATGTTAGTCACTCGGTCAAAACAAGCCAAAGTGTGGCTGGCCAATATATGCATTGTAGACAGTGTGTGTCAAAAAAAAAAAACAAGAGGGCATGAAAAAGCAGTGTGCCTGGTAAAAGCAAGGCCAATGCCCGTGAAAGAAAAGAAAAGAAGAAGAAAAAAATGGAGAAAAAGTGACGACTTTGGATTAGAAAATGTTGAGATGTGTCAAAGTCACAAAAATATCCAGAGTCTTAAAGAATCAAGTGATGAATTCTCGAAGCCAATGGAGCATTTACCGAGAAGACAATCCCTGGTGAAGAAGAAGACCGGTGACAATGCCGAGATGATCACCAACTCTCACCCCAATTATACACATTTTGAGCCTTATGATCCATTCATTTCTCAACCCATGAGCCTAGCCTACGTTACGTCCCTTGCAAAGTCTCTTCAGATTAAGGCACTTGAACTAACGTAGAGTTTCTGATGTTTATAAGCTTAGCTCGAAGAAGTGCGAGCAAGTCCATTTCTATCTCGTTTTGCAGGTTCTTGACTTGTAAACCCGGAGACAATTGCAGAGTATTTTCTTTCAGTAGCCTCGACTCGAAGAGTCTCTTTTGCTAAGCCATTGACCAAGCCCTATGTTACGGTCCTAACAAAGACCTCTCAGATTGGTAAAGTCGTACTGCTTGCGAGAATACTCGGACCCTTGTCAACATGATGATGGTGAGATGGAGCGATTCTCCATAAATTAGCCTTTCGATGAGAATGAGAGAAAGCCCTTTTGGACCGGAAGTTCCTCATTCGACATTTTCAAGATATCCGCTTGTGAGTTCGGATTGTCTTGTCATGATTTTTCCCCAGCGAAGTTTGTAATGATGATTTGACGAAACCATCGTGCATGAAAATCCGTTGAAATCATAGTGCATGTATGTGTTCTTGACAGTATGCGAATGCATATTACATGTTACTTAAAATCGTGTCTAACAGGAGATACACCTTCAGAGTTGGAGATGTCACCAGGTAAGTATGTCTCTATCCCTAGGATATCTATGATTATCTAGGTATCCCTGACCTGTTCAAGCAATTGTCAGGTCCCACATTTGATCATTTTTTGCAATCTCTAGATGCCTTTGATTGTGTTCAGGTGTCTATTGATCAAACCTTTTCAGGTACTTCTGATGATATCCAGGTACTTTGTCAAGGAACTCTTGAACACTTGGGCTAGCCCCTTTGTTCATCAAATCACAGATTTTCATACAATCTCGAGAAGATTCCCCCGTTACATGACTATGAGCAGGTATAGACATGACGGCCAAATCTTTACATATGAGCAGATATATGTAAAGGTCGGAATATTCTTCCCAAATATCGGGTATTCCCCCGCTACTCACCTATGAGCAGGTATAGGTGAAGCGGCCAAATCTTTGCATATGAACAGGTATATGTAAAGATCGGAATACTCTCATTATCTCAGATATTCCCCCGCTACTCACCTATGAGCAGGTATAGGTGAAGCGGCCAAATCTTTGCATATGAACAGGTATATGTAAAGGTCGGAATACTCTCTTTATCTCAGATGTTCCCCCGCTACTCGCCTATGAGCAGATATAGGTGAAGCGGCCAAATCTTTGCATATGAGCAGGTATATGTAAAGGTCGGAATGTTCTCTCAACCCCAGGTGTTCCCCCGCAGTTCACCTATGAGCAGGTATAGGTGAAGCGGCCAAATCTTTGCATATGAGCAGGTATATGTAAAGGTCGGAATATCCTCTTGATTTCAAAAGTTTCCCCCGCAATTCACTTATGAGCAGGTATAAGTGAAGCGGCCAAATCTTTGTAAACACCTATAGAGATGTATAGGTAGTTCGTAAAGATCGGAACTGTTCTCACGAATCCAGATGATGATTGGATACGTCGAGCTTTCTTCGTGTGTTTTGACTTAACTGCAGATCACCGAAGTTCATCAACGTATGTCAGGCAAGACCTATGGGACTAAGCCCATACATTTGCCAAAACAACATACAAGTTAAGGTTGTGCCTCGAATTGCGCTATCGTCAGGTAAGTAATTCCAGGTATGTTTTCTATTCAAGTCAGCATGCATCATTTCTTAATGCATTTTAAAATGGGACTCATAATCCCGACAAAAACAACATTCATTGCATTTGCATGGTTGAAATTTAGGTATCATTTAGTCTTTGAATGCAACCTCTACGAGCTCACCTTCAAAGAGGGGCAGCTGTTGACACCTAAATTTTGGCGCATCATTTAGTGTAATTTGCATAGAAAATTAGGGATTAAATTTTTAACCCCTAAACAAAAAATATTTAATTTGCATAACATATAGTTTAAATTCATTTTAGATTAATTGCATTTTTTGCATCGGACCGGCGGTGAATGAACGAGCTTAAATTTCATCGAATGGGACTCGGCTCGCTTGAAATGCAAAGGCCGGGAATTATAAGTCAAACGGGCTCGGTTGTTTTAATTTGAACTTAATTCGACCCATTGTCATTAATTAATTCAGCCCATTGTCATTAATTAATTCAGCCCATTATCATTAATTAATTTAGCCCATTTGAATTAAAGCCCAAGCCTAAGCCCATTAGGACCAGAAAGCCCATCTAATTGACCTAGATTAATACTATATATACTTCATTAGGTCAGAATTTTAGGGGGGCTCACTCATAATTTTCAGATCAGTTTTTTTAGAAGGTGAGAGTGAGAAAGAGAGAGAGAGAAGCAGACCGGCCGCGCACCGCCCCCTCGCCGCCGCGCTCGCCTGCTGCTCGCCCCGCGACGCCGCGCCTGCCGCGCCTCACGCCCACCGCCGTCGTTGCCGCTGCTTCTCGCGCGACGCCGCGCCTGCTTGCTGCCGCGCCTGCCGTCCGTCGCCCTGCCTTGCCGGACGCCCCGTCGCGCCCTGCTGCGTGCCCCGCCTGCCGACGCCGCGCACGCCGACGCCGCCCCGCTCGCACCGTCGCTGTCGTCGAGCCCGACGTCCCTGCCGTCGCCCCTGCCGAGCCCGACGCCGCGCTGGTCGCGCCACTCCCAGCCTGCGCTGCTGCCGCCTTGCCGTGCCTGCTGCCGCCGAGCCCGACGTCCCAGCCGCTCCCTGCCAGCCGCTGCTGCTTCCCGCGCGTCTGCCGCCGTGCTGCTGCCGCTTCCCGCTGACGCCGCGCACGCCGACGCCGTCCCTACCGCGCCCGCTGCCGCGCGCTCACCAGCTGCCGCACGCCGAGCCCCGACGCTGCTGCTGCCATCCTCGCCGGAGCCGTCACACGCCGGCGCTACCTTGCTGCTCCGTCGCCGTCCCCTGCCGCCGTCTCTGCTGCCGTCGGAGCTGACGCACGCCGCCGAAGCTGCTGCTGCTCCTCCCGCCGTGCGCCACTGCCGCTGACCGGACGGTCACACCGTTGCCCCGCCGTCGTCCCGACACCGCGCCGCCGAATCCACCGTTTGTCGCTCGTCCCGATCCACAAGTTCGAATTTGGAAATTACCTGCAAATTAGGTAATTGAATGTTATCCAATATTTTCAGAATATTTCGTTTCTTAATTTTTGGATATTTGAATATTCTGTGAATATTGTGTGGATTGCTAGATATTCTTAGGATAATGTTTGCCTTGTTCGCAATATTCGAAAATATTCAAAATTAGGAAACTTTCCTAATTCAGCAAACGTATCTGGACAACTATCCGACCTTATCCTTAAGGTACGATACGTGGCGATACGGAAAATTATTATCCTACCCATAATCACTTGGGTATGATAATGAATTTTATCTGCTTTCCAAATTTGAATGATCGATTTTCCGTCAATATCTATAACCCCATAGATATGATCGATAGTTCGATTCTTGTGCCTAATCCGAGTTTGAAACAAATTTTGCGGATCGCGTGACTATTTTAAATGTGGATGCTATCTTTGTTTAAATTGTTTTTCCTTTTCAAATAAAAAAAGAAAATTCAAAAAATATCAGTTAGGATTTGAATTTGAGTTTTACATATTTAGGAATCCTAAATATATCTAGACGATAGAGTAATTATTTAATTTAAATTAAGACTTGAGATAATCTATGTCCTAGTTTAAATTAAGTAATATTCTAATCTTAATAGATTATTTAGGTTATTTTTAATTCCGAATTTTCATGAAAACCCCAAAAAAAGAATGAATTGTTTTATGGTGGATTAGGATAGATTGCATTCTTAATTTAAGTAATTTATTATTCCGAATTTTACCAGAAAATACCAAAAATAAATCATCTGCCCGTCATCAGAATTAGGTCATGTCGTCGCATGATATATAGTTTGCATGTTAGGTTGCATTGTTCGCGTGTCAATTCTTGTACGTCATTGCACGTAGGTTAGCTTTCATTTAAATAAGTGAAAATCAAAAAATGTGGAGTGAACTGCTTGTTAATTAGAAATCATATTAGGTTGTTGATGTGATTTTCTAGCTAACCATGCAGATGCTTACGTTGCTTCGAGGTAAGTAATTCTCCTAATCTTGCAATTTATTTAATGCTTTCTTGAGTGTTAAATTGGTGGTTTGCGCACCCGCATGAACACCTCACATGTTAGTGACTAAGTTAAAATGGATCCAAACTGCTTGCCAAAATATTTTTGAAAAGAAAAGGTACCGAAAGGGCGTTAGACTAGATCTAGCGTAATCAAGTCCCCGGGCTTAGGATCTCTGGTTCGTAGAAATGAAACATATCTCCCTATGTTTTATTTAGGTTTCTAATCAACCTACCACAAATTGATTAGTGGCGACTCCGAGCATGAAAATATTTGCATGTTAAAAACTTAAACCCTAAGTTGCGAATTGGTAGAGCTTGGGAGGGCTCGAGTTAGGTTTAGTCCTAATAATCCATTAGCCTGAGAAAGGAATTATTTTTAGGTCGCGACACACGTCATTGCATGTAGATTAGGCTTCATTTAAATAAGAGAAAATCCAAAAATTGAGTGAATTCCTTGTTAATTAGAAATCATATTAGGTTGTTGATGTGATTTTCTAGCTAACAATGCAGATGCTTACGTTGCTTCGAGGTAAGTAATTTTTCCCAAACTTGCAATTTATTCAATGCTTTATTGGGTGTTACTTTGGTGGTTTGCGCACCCGCATGAACACCTCACATGTTAGTGACTAAGTTAAAATGGATCCAAATTGCTTGCCAAAACATTTTTTTGAAAAGAAAAGGTACCGAAAGGGCGTTAGACTAGATCTAGCGTAATCAAGTCCCCGGGCTTAGAATCTCTGGTTCGTAGAAATAAAACATACCTCCCTATGTTTTATTTAGGTTTCTAATCGACCTACCGCAAATAGATTAGTGGCGACTCCGAGCATGAAAACTTTTGCATGTTAAAAAAAACTTAAACCCTAAGTTGCGAATTGGTAGGGCTTGGGAGGGCCCGAGTTAGGTTTAGTCCTAATAATCCATTAGCCTAAGAGGGAAAAATTTAGGTCGCGACAGCTTGGCGACTCCGCTGGGGACTTGAGTTAAAACTCTTAGTGGACTTAGGCCAGTTTTTCTTTTAAAAAAATATTTTTGCTTGGCAGCGAGGATCCCAGGTACGTCCCTAACATTTTAGGTGTTAAATGTTTTTGCAGAATGAGAGGTATAAGGGGAGGCGTGATTGTTAACCCTTGTTTTGCAGGGAGGTGTTTGAATGAATGGTTTATTTTATGCACGAAGCGCTGTATGATATAACCTGTTGTGCATGCTTTGCATTTACACTACACCGCACACACTTCCCGCTGCCGGACCTGGGCGGCACAGGTTTAGGATGGTACTGAGAAAACGGACACCCCGACCACACTCGCGTGGTATGGGTCGCCTTTCTTGGTCCCGAAAGTTCTTTCATGGTGTCATTGAGTACCTATCACGGTTGCACCCTTTGCAACCCGGGTCGGCTCTTTGACTAAGCCGGAGTCAGGGGAATCCCAGCCTAACCACCACCATGACTGGTTTAGCTCGGTAATCCTCATGTCTCCATTTTGCAAGCCAGAGTCTAGGTAGAAATCGAACCTCACGTTTCATGCGCATGTCTATGTGATTGCCATCATTCTGCCGGGTGAAGTAAGATTTCTGAACCTTTATCTAGCAATTTATTTATGTTTCGTATTTTCTTTGGTCGGTCCATGATAGGTCTAGGTTGGTTTTAAATTTGAAAGTAATAATCATTGAGTCCTTTTTAAAAAGAAAGAAAGAAAGAAAGAAAGCTCTTTTAGAGAATTTATTTTCAATCTATGTCTTTATTTTCCTAGATGTGTCATAGGTAATTATTTTCCTACAAAGTTTGCCGTCATCTTTCTTTTACAAAAAAGGGGCTTTAGAGAATTTGTTTTCAGTCCATAGTTTCTAGGGAGTCTCACTTTTTGTTTTTCATAGTTTTATGATTAGGGATTTTGGTGCTTCTATTTCCTAGGTTGTGTCTAGGGCGTCATTTATATTTCTTTGCCCATATCACTTTTCATAAAGTCTCGTCCATAAACGAATATTGTCATGAATAAACAAAAAAAGACTAGAAGCGTGTCATGGACCAACCTTGTCTTGACCATATGCTTATTTGGTTCATTTCTTTTACATTAGGTAGCTACGGACCGATCACGATCGCCCATTCGTACACGGTCGAGAGCCAGAATGGCCGATCAAACCGACTTGCAAGAGCGTGTTGTTGGTGTCGAAGACCAGATCAAGCAACTTGTCATCGCAATGCAACAAATGTCCGCTGAGATCAAAGCTCTCCGGTCGGTTCCTGTTTCGGCACCCCTCGAAGCATCAGTCCCAAAGCAGAAAATCAGAAAAAGTGTCGATGTTGACGGAGATGACGATATTCCTGATTTAGAAGATGACCCCATCCAGATCATCGTCAACAAGGACAAACCTGATGAACGGGTCAACAAACTTGAAGAAAGAGTGAAGCAGCTGGAAGGTTCGCAGGATTCGCCTTCGATCGATCTGTCCCTGTACTCACAGATCAAAATCCCAAAGAAGTTCAAAATGCCGGACAAATGACTTCGTACGTTGATAACGAACTCCTGATGATCCATGCCTTTCAAGCAAGTTTGACGGGTCCTGCTTTGAGCTGGTATCTCATGAAGAAGATAAATGGCCTCAAAACTTGGAAAGAAGCCAGTGAAGCATTCTTGAAGCAGTACAGATTCATAACGGACATCATTCCTACCCGTGATGATCTCGAACGTGCTCAGATGAAAAAGACTGAGTCCTTCAAAGACTATGCTATCAGATGGAGGAATTTAGCTGCTCAGGTTGTCCCAGAACCCATAGACAGTGAGTTAAAGAGGATGTTCGTGAAAACTCTCCCGTTCGAATACCGTAATCGGATGGTTGCCATTCCGGCTGACAACTTCAACCAACTCATCCCCATGGGTGAACAAATTGAAATAGGGCTGAAAGATGGATGGTTTGTCGAGCCGTCCTCCTCGACCAGAAGATTTGGTGCGAGGAAAGAGAAAGAACCGGCAGCTGAAGTGAATATGGCTTATAACCAGCCGAGCCGGCGGAATGCTAACTCCGCCCCAGCAATCCAAGTAGTAGAAGCTCAGCAACAAAACTCGGGTCGTCAACCTTTTCAGAGGAGGAACAACAGGAGGCAATTCACCCCCCTCCCCGGATCGTTGTCTCAAGTATTGACAGTGCTCCAGAAGAAAGGCTTGCTTACTACTGAGCCAAAGCGGCCCAATCCTGAGCGGTTCTATAACTTCGACCCGTCAAAGAAATGTGATTATCACATGGGTGAGCTGGGACACTCAACCGATGATTGCTATGCCCTCAAGCACCGAGTCCAAAACCTCCTAGATACGAAGGCCTTCTCATTTCAACCTGCTAAGCCGAATGTTCAGAGCAACCCACTCCCTGATCACGCAGGCAATGTGAATGCCATATTTAGCTTTGATGCTGGTCGAATCAAGAATGTTAAGGTGTATACTACTGACGTCTACGGTGAGTTAGTGAAAGCCGGTTGTTACCCGAGTAATGAAGACCTTCCCCTTGCCATCATGAGAGAAAGAATCTCAAGGATGGTAGAAGCTGGGATGATCGTTTATGCTGACCACACTGGCATCGTTTCTACTATCTCTGAAGTGGTTATTAATTGGGAGGAGGAGTTTGCTTCGTTGAACACCGGGAGCGACGAGGGCGACCCTCTGCTTGAAGACATGCCTCCGCTTGAAGACGCGTCCGATAATGAGGAGATCATTGTAAGCACGCCTACAACTGATGAAGGGATAGTGATCGAGATACCTCAACCGTATGAGTACAGTGATAATAGGGCAGTTCCTTGGTCCTACAGTCTCGATGTCGACTTAGTTACCAGATCTGGGCATTCCTACGGCCAAGCTAATGCCCAACCTGCAAAACCCGTTACTGATGAAGAAGCCAAGGAATTTCTAGCTGTGATTAAGGCTAGCGAGTACAACATAGTTGAACAATTGCGCAAGCTGCCCGCGCAAATCTCTCTGCTTGAGCTGCTCCAGACATCTGTCAAGCATCAGAAGGCCTTAATGAAGGTGTTAAGTGAAGTCCACGTGCCAGAAACGATCGATCATGACAAATTAGAGGAATTTGTGGGCTCTATACTCCTCAAGGACCTCATAGCCTTTTCAGATGAAGAGTTCCCTCTAGAAGGGAGGGGGCATACCAGGGCACTCTATATTTCCGTCAAATACAAGGCCTCACATGTTGCCCGGGTACTCATTGACAACGGATCAGCCCTGAACATCTGTCCTTTGGCGACTTTACACCGCCTTAAGATAGATCCTTCTAGGATAAGTTCTGCAAGAACCTCCGTACGAGCCTTTGACGGAACGAAGAAAGAAGTGATGGGAGAAATCTACCTTGACATACAGATAGGACCAACAATGTTCAATGTCCTATTTCAAGTTATGGACATTCCCACTGCATTCAATTTTCTGTTGGGTCGTCCATGGATTCATACAGCCGGAGCTGTGCCATCCAGTCTACATCAGATGGTGAAGTTCGTCGTGGAGAGAAAGTTAATTACAGTTCACGGTGAAGAAGAGCACCCAATCTACCACGCAACGGCTATCCCCTATGTTGAGCCTGATTGCAAAATAGAATCGAGCTATCAATCGCTCGAGCTCGTATCAACCATACATGCGTCTAGAGGATCATCACCGCCTATTCCCGAGGTGTCAAATGCTGCAGTCATGATTGGAAGGGTAATGGTCTCTCATGGCTTTACTCCGGGTGAAGGCCTTGGTAGAAATGGTCAAGGTATCCGCCAACCGGTGGAAGTTTCTCAGAGGCCCCGCATTACTGGGTTGGGATACCTGGGGTCAAGTGAGTCAAATAATGGGGCACGTGGACGTGGACGTGGACGTGGTCGAGGTCGAGGTCGAGGAAATGGACAAGACAGATCGCGATCCGAAGAAGAGCCGAATGGCAAAGAACATGGGTGTGGTAGGTTGCTTCCACACCTCCGCACCACATTCCCAGGCCCTGCGAGAATGATGCATGAAGAGAAAGAGGTGATCGACACTTTGGGGCAACCAAGCGGCAAGTTCGATTATTATGTGAAATACTCAGCACCCCCGAGCTTCTATGTTGACCCCCGTGACATTATCCCGGATGGATGGGGAGGTATGGATGATCCAACGCCTCTAGTGACAGAAGATCCTGATGATGCAATGGAGGGAATCACTGCCCTGTTCGATGATTTCTTCATTGGAGCTATCGAGGAAGGACCGTTGGAGGGAATGGGCATTGGCCCGCAAGAGTAACACATTTACCTTTTTCGCACACTCCCCTACGCGGGAATTTTTACTGCTTTTTAGGACTCGCCCCGTCTCGGGAGCTACTTTTTAGCACTTTTCATTTCTAGGATTTGATTATTGCAATTTCCATTCCAATAAATGTAATTCATTTGGTGATGATCAATGAAATTACAAGTTATTTTTGTTTTGAGGGCATGTTGAGGTACATCAAACCAGCCCGGTGATGATATCCAACCGATAAAAGAAAATATAGTCCAAGGAGAATTCTGAGGCCTGGGCTTCTTCATGCTTCCTCGTGTTAAAACCTTTTTGAAAAGAATTTCAAAAAAAAAATCAAAATCAAAAGAAATAAAAAATACACTGTTTAGCCCTGTTTGTCCTACTGAACCCCCTACTTTATGTTTCAGGGGCAATTTTGTGACACGTAAGGGTATGGGAATGGTCCAATCTGATGAATTATGTGCCACCGAACCTGATCTCGATGACACCAATGAACTCGAAGATTCCTCAGACCTCCAGCGTGATCTAGAGCATCATGAAAGACCTAAAGTCCTAACGGTAGACCAAACTATCACTGTCAACTTGAGTGATTCCGGAGAACCCAAGGAGGTGAAGATAGGGGCAACCCTTCCCGAAGGTGAAGCTAAACGCCTGGTCCAACTGCTGAAGGATTACCAGGATATCTTTGCCTGGTCGTATGTCGATATGCCGGGTTTAGACCCTTCTATCGTAGAGCATAGTCTACCTACTAATCCAGACATGCCGCCCAAGAAACAGAAGCTGCGAAGAACCAAACCTGAACTTTCGAAGAAGATAGAGGAGGAGGTCATGAAACTTTTGAAAGTAGGGTTTATTGAAGTCACCCGATACCCCAGTTGGGTGGCCAATATCGTGCCAGTCATGAAGAAGGATGGTCGAGTTCGGGTTTGCATCGACTATCGTGATTTAAACAAGGCTAGCCCTAAAGACGATTTTCCATTGCCACATATAGACGTTTTGGTGGACAGTACTGCAGGGTTCGAGCTGTTTTCCTTCATGGATGGTTTCTCGGGTTATAATCAAATAAAAATGAAGGACGATGATAAGGAGAAAACGGCGTTCATCACTCCTTGGGGGACATTCCACTATAAGGTCATGCCTTTCGGCCTTAAAAATGCCGGGGCAACATACCAACGGGCAATGGTGACGCTCTTCCATGATATGATGCATAAGGAGATTGAGGTTTATGTCGATGACATGATCGCCAAGTCTCGACCTGGGAAGAGTCACGTCGATACTTTGAAGAAATTATTCGAGAGGCTCCGTGAGTTTAAGCTCCGTCTCAATCCAGCAAAGTGCGTATTCGGAGCAACCTCGGGTAAATTACTTGGGTTCATAGTAAGCAGTAAAGGCATTGAAATTGACCCCTCCAAAGTGAAGGCTATATGTGAGTTACAACCCCCGTCGACCGTAAAAGAAGTGCGGAGCCTCCTGGGTAGATTGAACTACATAGCCCGTTTTATTTCTCAGCTCTCAGCAACTGCTAAGCCATTCTTCAAACTTCTAAGGAAGAATGCTCAAGTGGAATGGGACGATGATTGTCGGGAAGCGTTTAATGAACTAAAGCAATACCTGATGAAACCACCAGTGCTAGTCCCACCAATGCCGGGCCAGCCTTTGATCCTTTACCTCACAATTCATAGTGAGTCTTTAGGTGCGATGCTAGCCCAGAAAAGTCCTGAAGATGGAAAAGAGCGAGCCATTTATTACCTAAGCAAGAAGTTCACCGTCTCGGAGTTGAATTATTCTGAAGCCGAGAAGACTTGCGCTGCGCTAGTATGGGTGCTCCATAGGCTGCGACAATATACACTGCATCACCAGACTTTGCTTGTAACTGAGAACGATCCCATTAAGTATTTACTTGATCAGCCAGCTTTGGTAGGAAAGTTAGCCAAGTGGCAGATTTTAATTTCAGAGTTTGATATCCAGATGAAGCCACAGAAGTCAGTTAAAGGTCGAGTAATTGCTGATGTATTAGCTGAAAATCCTGGAGTCCCTGATGATGATAGATATTCTCCAGAAGATCGCATTTTGGTAATAAAGGAAGATACATGGACCATGTTTTTCGATGGAGCTGTAAACCTGGCCGGTTCCGGCACTGGGGCAGTTTTAATATCCCCAGATGGGCAACATTATCCAGTAGCAGCAAAGTTGGTGTTCCCCTGTACCAACAACATAGCCGAGTACGAAGCTTGCATCCTCGGACTCCAAGCCGCAGTGGAAATGAGGATAACCAAGTTGAAAGTGTTTGGTGATTCTGCTTTGATTATTCTCCAAACTGTGGGAGAGTGGAAGACGAGAGACACCAAACTAGTGCCGTACCATGAATACCTCGAAGAAATCATAGAGGAATTCGAAGATATCTCTTTTGAGTACTTATCGAGATCTCATAATCAGTTTGCTGATGCGCTAGCTACGTTATCATCCATATTGCAAGTGATTGATGGGTTAGAGGTAGAACCCTTGAAGATTGAAGTCCTGACAAAACCGGCCTACTGTATGGTTGTGACCGGAGAACCTGATGAAAAGCCATGGTATTATGATATCATGAGTTACATCCAGAAACAAGAATTTCCTGAGGGAAGTACCCCGGCTGACAGGAAGTACATAATGAAAATGGCTTCAAAATTCTTTGTTAGTGGTGAGAAGCTGTACAAAAGATCATATGATTCAATCCTATTGAGATGTGTGGATGCGGCTGAAGCTACCAGAATCATGCAAGAAGTACACGAGGGGATATGTGGTCCACACATGAATGGCCACATGTTAGCTAAGAAGATTATGAGGTTGGGTTATTATTGGCTCAGTCTTGAGAGTGACTGCATCCAACATGTTCGAAGATGTCATCGCTGTCAGGTTCATGGGGATAAAATAAATGTTCCCCCGACGGAATTACATCAGCAGTCTGAGCCATGGCCCTTTTCAATGTGGGGCATCGATGTGATTGGCCCAATTAATCCCAAGGCATCAAATGGACACCGATTTATCTTGGTCGCGATTGACTATTTCTCTAAGTGGATTGAGGCGTCATCTTATGCAAACGTCACTGCAAGGAATGTTGTAAAATTCATCAGGCGAGACATAATTGCTCGTTATGGTGTCCCTGAGGCTATCGTCACTGACAATGGGACAAATTTGAACAACAAGTTCATTGATCAGTTGTTCAACGAGTTCAAAATCCGGCACCTGAATTCATCTCCCTATCGTCCACAGATGAATGGAGCAGTTGAAGCCGCCAACAAGAACATCAAGAAGATCTTGG
Source organism: Syzygium malaccense (assembly GCA_031216405.1). Taxonomy (NCBI): domain Eukaryota; kingdom Viridiplantae; phylum Streptophyta; class Magnoliopsida; order Myrtales; family Myrtaceae; genus Syzygium; species Syzygium malaccense. Next base: position 25,809,206 of record CM062256.1, on the reverse strand, counting down.
CCAAAACGGCTGAAAACTATCGTGACTGGCATGAAAGGTTACCATTTGCACTAATGGCGTATCGAACTTCAATCCGAACCTCTGTCGGAGCAACCCCTTTTTCCTTGGTGTATGGCATGGAAGCAGTCCTACCCGTCGAAGTAGAAATCCCTTCCTTGCGAGTATTATCTCAAGTGGAGTTGTCCGAGGTAGAATGGATGCGACAAAGGCATGAGCAGTTAAACCTAATTGATGAGAAGCGATTGAGAGCCATTTGCCACGGTCAAACCTATCAGCAGAGGATAGCTAGATCCTTCAATCAAAAGGTGCGTCCAAGACACTTCGAGGTAAATGATCTAGTCCTAAGGAAGGTACTGCCAGTCTTTCCTGTTCCTGGAGGAAAATTTGCCCCAAACTACATTGGTCCGTATGTGGTTAAAAAGGTGCTTCCTGGAGGTGCCCTGATTCTCACAGAAATGGATGGTCGTGAGTTTTCCACTCCTGTTAATTCTGATGCTGTGAAGATATATTATCCCTGATAAGATTTAACATTTTTGCGGCGAAAGTTTTCAAGGGTTTAGTTTTATACTCTGAATTGCAAACATTGCATTTATGAATAAATGGTTTCAATCAATTTCAAGTTAAGATGTTTGCATTGGCTTTAATTTCTACATGGTTATTTGTCAGCTTGTATTATCGACTTCAAAAAGGGAATCTATTTAGACAATATGATATTTCACGTGGAATGAATTGAATGTGTTGAATGAGGTACATCGAGATGATGAAAGGCAAGCCATATCCTATACACAGTCCCATGCACTAATCCCCAGTGAGTTGAGTGGAAAAATTCCATGTCTGCAAGGTAAAGGGTTATCTCGCAAAAGGTACGGCAACTGAAATGACGAGAGGCAGTTCATTTCTCTATCCCAAACACTACAGGTTATCCATTGTTTCGCCACTTTGAGCCTAAACACTTGGAGAAATTCATTCAAATTACCCCTGTCAAGAACCACCCCACATCGGGGCGAACTGGAGGTAAGTCAGCATCATAAGGTGAAAAATGAGTAGAAATTTTCATGCTCTCACTTGCATCAATCTTCGAGTGTTGCTTTTTCAGATGAATTCACATGAAGTTCAAGTGCCTTAGGATGACGAAGAGCATTTCTTTCTCTATCCTATACACACTTTATCCTTTGTTAAGCCCAATTGAGCCTGCAAATTCATTTCTTAAACCCAGTTGGTGATCATCCCCCACACTGGGGCAAGGCAAAAGTCATCATTGTTCAGGCAGCATATCCGGAGCGCCAATAAAAGACGAAGACCCTGAGAGTCCAAATGTTAGTCATTCGGTCAAAACAAGCCAAAGTGTGACTGGCCAATGTATGCATTGTAGACAGTGTGTGTAAAAAAAAAAGTCAAAAAAAAAATAGAGGGCATGAAAAAGCAGTGTGCCTGGTAAAAGCAAGGCCAATGCCCGTGAAAGAAAAGAAAAGAGAATGAAAAAATGGAGACGGCTTTGGGTTAGAAAATGTTGAAGATGTGTCGAAGTCACAAAAGTAGCCAGAGTCTTAAGTGATGAACTCTCGAAGCCAATGGAGCATCTACTGAGAAGACAATCTCTGACGGAGAAGAAGACCGGTGACAATGCCGAGATGATCACCAACTCTCACCCTAATTATACACATTTTGAGCCTTATGATCCATTCATTTCTCAACCCATGAGCCTAGCCTGCGTTACGTCCCTTGCAAAGTCTCTTCAGATTAGGGCACTTGAACTAACGTAGAGTTTCTGATGTTTATAAGCTTAGCTCGAAGAAGTGCGAGCAAGTCCATTTCTATCTCATTTTGCAGGTTCTTGACTTGTAAACCCGGAGACAATTGCAGAGTATTTTCTTTCAGTAGCCTCGACTCGAAGAGTCTCTTTTGCTAAGCCATTGACCAAGCCCTATGTTACAGTCCTAACAAAGACCTCTCAGATTGGTAAAGTCGTACTGCTTGCGAGAATACTCGGACCCTTGTCAACATGATGATGGTGAGATGGAGCGATTCTCCATAAATCAGCCTTTCGATGAGAATGAGAGAAAGCCCTTTTGGACCGGAAGTCCCTCATTCGACATTTTTAAGATATCCGCTTGTGAGTTCGGGTTGTCTTGTCATGATTTTTCCCCAGCGAAGTTTGTAATGCTGATTTGACAAAACCATCGTGCATGAAAATCAGTTGAAATCATAGTGCATGTGTATATGTATTCTTGACAGTGTGCGAATGCATATTACATGTTACTTAAAATCGTGTCTAACAGGAGACACACCTTCAGAGTTGGAGATGTCACTAGGTAAGTATATCTCTATCCCTAGGATATCTATGACTATCTAGGTATCCCTGACCTGTTCAAGCAATTGTCAGGTCCCACATTTGATCATTTTTGCGATCTCTAAATGCCTTTGATTGTGTTCAGGTGTCTATTGATCAAACCTTTTCAGGTACTTTTGATGATATCCAGGTACTTTGTCAAGAAACTCTTGAACACTTGGGCTAGCCCCTTTTGTTCATCAAATCACAGATTTTCATACAATCTCGAGAAGATTCCCCCGTTACATGACTATGAGCAGGTATAGGCATGGCGGCTAAATCTTTACATATGAGCAGGTATATGTAAAGGTCGGAATATTCTTCCCAAGTATCAGGTATTCCCCCGCTACTCACCTATGAGCAGGTATAGGTGAAGCGGCCAAATCTTTGCATATGAGCAGGTATATGCAAAGGTCGGAATATCCTCTTGATTTCAAAAGTTTCCCCCGCAATTCACTTATGAGCAGGTATAAGTGAAGCGGCCAAATCTTTGTAAACACCTATAGAGATGTATAGGTAGTTCGTAAAGATCGGAACTGTTCTCACGAATCCAGATGATGATTGGATACGTCGAGCTTTCTTCGTGTGTTTTGACTTAACTGCAGATCACCGAAGTTCATCAACGTATGTCAGGCAAGACCTATGGGACTAAGCCCATACATTTGCCAAAACAACATACAAGTTAAGGTTGTGCCTCGAATTGCGCTATCGTCAGGTAAGTAATTCCAGGTATGTTTTCTATTCAGGTCAGCATGCGTCATTTCTTAATGCATTGTAAAATGGGACTCATAATCCCGACAAAAACAACATTCATTGCATTTGCATAGTTGAAATTTAGGTATCATTTAGTCTTTGAATGCAACCTCTATGAGCTCACCTTCAAAGAGGGGCAGCTGTTGACACCTAAATTTTAGCAACCATTTAGTGTAATTTGCATAGAAAATTAGGGATTAAATTTTTAACCCCTAAACAAAAAATATTTAAATTGCATAACATATAGTTTAAATTCATTTTAGATTAATTGCATCTTTGCATCGGACCGGCGGTGACGAACGAGCTTAAATTTCATCAAACGGGACTCGGCTCGCTTGAAATGCACGGGCCGGGAATTACAAGTCGAACGGGCTTGGTTGTTTTAATTTGAGCTTAATTCAGCCCATTTATCCTTAATTAATTCAGCCCATTTAAATTAAAGCCCAAGCCTAAGCCCATTAAGACTAGAAAGCCCATCTAATTGACCTAGATTAATACTATATATACATTATTAGGTCAGAATTTTAGGGGGGACACACAATTTTCAGATCAGAAAATTTTTAGAGTGTGAGAGTGAGAAAGAGAGAAAGAGGAGGAAGACCTCGCGCGACGCGCCCGCTGCCGCGCCCGCTCCCGCGCCCGCTGCCGCGCCCGCTCCCGCGCCCGCTCCCGCGCCCGCTGCCGCGCCCGCGCCCGCTCCCGCGCCCGCTGCCGCGCCCGCTCCCGCGCCCGCTGCCGCGCCCGCGCCCGCTGCCGCGCCCGCTCCCGCGCCCGCTGCCGCGCCCGCTGCCGCGCCCGCGCCCGCTGCCGTTCCCCGCCGGGTCACCACCGCGAGTCGCCGTCGCCCCGACACCGCGCCGCCGGTCCGCCGTTCGCCGCTCATCCCGATCCGCAAGTTTGAATTTGGAAATTATCCGCAAATTAGGTAATTGAACATTATCTAATATTTTTAGAATATTTCGTTTCTTAATTTTTGGATGTTTGAATATTCTGTGAATATTGCGTGGATTGCTAGATATCTTAGGATAATGTTTGCCTTGTTCGCAATATTTGAAAATATTCAAAATTAGGAATCTTTCCTAATTCAGCAACGTATCTGGACAACTATCCGACCTTATCCCTAAGGTATGATACGTGGCGATACGGAAAATCATTATCCTATCCATAATCACTTGGGTACGATGATGATTTTTATCTGCTTTCCAAATTTGAATGATCGACTTTCTGTCAATATCTATGACCCTATAGATATGACCGATAGTTCGATTTTTGTGCCTAATCCAAGTTTGAAACGAATTTTGCGGATTGCGTGGTTGTTTTAAATGTGAATGCTATCTTTGTTTAAATTGTTTTTCCTTTTCAAATAAAAAAGAAAATTCAAAAAATATCAGTTAGGATTTGAATTTGAATTTTGCATGTTTAGGAATCCTAAATGTATCTAGACGATAGAGTAATTATTTAATTTAAATTAGGACTTGAGATAATCTATTCCCTAGTTTAAATTAATTAATTTTCTAATCTTAATAGATTATTTAGGTTATTTTTTTAATTCCGAATTTTCATGAAAACCCCAAAAAAAGAATGAATTGCTTTATGATAGATTAGGATAGATTACATTCTTAATTTAAGTAATTTATTATTTCGAATTTTAACAAAAAACTTCAAAAATAAGTCATGTTAGGATATGTTAAGTCATCATAAGTTGCATGTTAATTTAGGCATATTTTTATTCCGAATTTCATTAGAAAATACCAAAAATAAATCATTTGCCCGTCATTAGAATTAGGTCACGTCGTCGCATGACATATAGTTTGCATGATAGGTTGCATTACTTGCATGTCATTTTTGCACGTCATTGCATGTAGATTAGGCTTCATTTAAATAAGAGAAAATCCAAAAATTGAGTGAATTCCTTGTTAATTAGAAATCATATTAGGTTGTTGATGTGATTTTCTAGCTAACAATGCAAATGCTTACGTTGCTTCGAGGTAAGTAATTTTTCCCAAACTTGCAATTTATTCAATGCTTTATTGGGTGTTACTTTGGTGGTTTGCGCACCCGCATGAACACCTCACATGTTAGTGACTAAGTTAAAATGGATCCAAATTGCTTGCCAAAACATTTTTTTTGAAAAGAAAAGGTACCGAAAGGGCGTTAGACTAGATCTAGCGTAATCAAGTCCCCGGGCTTAGAATCTCTGGTTCGTAGAAATAAAACATACCTCCCTATGTTTTATTTAGGTTTCTAATCGACCTACCGCAAATAGATTAGTGGCGACTCCGAGCATGAAAACATTTGCATGTTAAAAAAAAACTTAAACCCTAAGTTGCGAATTGGTAGGGCTTGGGAGGGCCCGAGTTAGGTTTAGTCCTAATAATCCATTAGCCTAAGAGGGAAAAATTTAGGTAATTAATATGTCATCTACGTAAAGACACAAAATGACATAGCCATTTATTGTCTCTTTAATGTAGACACATTTATCACATTCATTGATCTTAAAACCATTGGTAATCATTGCATTATCAAACTTTTCATGCCACTGCTTTGGTGCTTGTTTTAGGCCATACAATGATTTTACCAATTTACAGACTTTCCTTTCTTGTCCTGGAACTATAAAACCCTCAGGTTGTTCCATGTAGATTTTTTCATCCAAATCACCATTTAGGAAAGCTGTTTTTACATCCATTTGATGTATTTCTAGATTTCGCAATGCTGCAATTGCAAGTATCATCCTAATGGAAGTTATTCTCGTCACAGGAGAATAAGTATCGAAGTAATCTAAGCCTTCTCGTTGTTTGTATCCTTTGATCACAAGTCTGGCTTTGTACTTATCAATGGAGCCATCTGCTTTCATTTTCTTTTTAAAAATCCATTTGGACTTTAAAGGCTTACAACCAGGAGGAAGATTCACTAGCTCCCAAGTATGATTCTGCAAAATAGAATCAACTTCACTTTTTATTGCTTCTTTCCATAGAGGTCCCTCAGAAGAATTCATAGCTTCTGCATAATTTAATGATTCCTTTTCTAACAAATAAGTTAGAAAATCATTTCCAAAAGATTTTTCCACTCTTGCTCTTTTGCTACGTCTCGGTTCTAGTTCATGATCTGAGTCATGAATTTCATGAGCCGAATCATGACTTTCTTCATTCATAGTTTCATTCTTTCATTTAGATGAACTTGATCCATCATTGGATTTATAAGGAAATACATTTTCAAAGAATGATGCATTCCTAGATTCCATGATCGTATTCTTGTGTATATCTGGAATTTTAGATTCATGTACAAGAAATCGATATGCATTACTGTTATGTGCATAGCCTATAAAGATACAGTCCACCGTTTTAGGACCTATCTTTGTCTTCTTTGGTGTTGGAACCACCACTTTTGCAAGACAACCCCACACTCGTAAGTGTTTGTAGGATGGTCTCCTACCTTTCCATAACTCATAAGGGGTTTTATCCTCTTTCTTTCGAGGTACCTTATTTAAAAGGTAATTGCTTGACAAAATAGCTTCTCCCCACATATTTTGAGGCAAACCTGAATTTAGTAATATCGCGTTCATCATTTCTTTCAATGTGCGATTTTTACGTTCAGCAACACCATTTGATTGAGGAGAGTAAGGCGCAGTTACTTCATGTATAATTCCGTGTTGTGCACAGAATTCACCAATTGGTGCTTCATACTCGCCACCTCTATCACTTCTCAATCTTTTAATTTTCTTATTGAGTTGATTTTCAACTTTATTCTTATAGAGAACAAATTTCTCTAAGGCTTCATCTTTGCTTTTAAGCAAATACACATAGCAGTATTTGGTGTTATCATCGATAAAAGTAATAAAATATTTATTACCACCTCTCGTTTGAATGAATTTCAAATCGCAGACATCACTATGAATTAATTCAAGGGGTTCGGTGTTTCTTTCAATTGTTTGAAATGATGATCTCGTTAATTTTGTCTCAACACAAATTTCACATTTATGTTTTGAATCAATTTGAAATGAAGGTATATGTTCCAAGTTAATTAATCTACGCAATGTATCATAATTAACATGTCCTAGTCTACCATGCCATAAATTGGAAGACTCAAGCAAATAAATGGAAGACTTATTATCTTTATTGATAATTGTCATTACATTGAGCTTAAAAAGCCCATCAGATACATATCCCTTCCCCACATACATTCCAGATTTAGACAAAATAACTTTGTCTGACTCGAACACCATACGAAATCCATGCTTGTTCAACAGAGACCCAGAGTCCAGGTTCTTTCGAATTTCTGGCACATATAGGACATTGTTCAGAGTCAGCTCTTTTCCAGATGTCATCTTCAGCAACACCTTCCCTTGGCCTTCGACAGCAGAAGAGGTAGAGTTTCCCATAAAAACCTTTTCCCCATTAATTGGTTCAAGATTTGTGAACAGGTCCTTGTTAGAGCATGTGTGCCTAGTGGCACCAGTGTCAATTCACCATTCCTTCGGATTGGACCCAACTAAGTTTACTTCAGAAATCATTACAGAAAGGTTTATGTTTGACACGTCTTGAGCGATGCCATTCACCATATTTGTCTCATAATTCTTCTTCTTCGGAAGTCTGCAATCCACAGATCTATGCCCCATCTTGCCACAGTTGAAGCATTTTCCTTGAAACTTGTTCTTGGAAACTCCTCCTTTTGGTCCCAACTTTGGCTTGGCAATCTTCTTGTTCTTGTGGCCTTGCCTAAGCTCCACAACATTTGCCTTAGCTGTAGTAGGATTGAACCCTTTGCGTTCAGATCCTCTATTGTCTTCTTCGATTCGAAGTCTAACAATCAGCTCTTCCAGGTTCATTTCCTTTCGCTTGTGCTTGAGATAGTTCTTGAAATCCTTCCACCCAGGAGGTAGCTTTTCAATAATAGCAGCCACTTGGAAGGTTTCACTCAAGTTCATTCCTTCAACTTGGATTTCATGCAAGATCACTTGAATTTCTTGCACTTGACTGATCACAGTCTTAGAATCCACCATTTTATAATCAAGGAATCGACCGACAACAAATTTCTTTGCTCCGGCATCCTCTGTTTTATATTTCCGATCCAAGGCTTCCCATAACTCCTTTGCCGTCTTTATTGCACAATAGACATTGTACAACGAGTCATGTAAACCATTCATGACATAGTTCCTACACAGGAAGTCAGAATGCTTCCAGGCTTCAACAGCGTTGAAGGCTTGCTTATCCGTTTCTCCTTCGGATAACTTAGGAGCTTCCTCATTAAAGAATCTTGCAAGATTCAAAGTTGTTAAATAAAACAACATCTTTTGCTGCCACCTTTTAAAGTTCGATCCGTCGAACTTTTCAGGTTTCTCACCATGGTGGATAGAAACCGCCGAAGGAATAGAGGATGAGCCAGGCAGTTGGACAGCTGAGGCATTTGTAGAGTCATTGGTGATGTTGTCAACAGCCACATCCATAACTTCATTTCCAATAGCCATTTGAATTTTAAAACCACGAATCTGTTTTAAGATTGTTGCGAAATTCAAATCGGCATTAGTATAAATATTACAAACAATACATAATTGTAAAGAAACGAAATTGCAATAACAAATTTAGAATCGATACAAATGAATACCGAGGCCTGTGTTTGACACAGTTTCCTTAAAATAAATTCGTTCCCTCTGACACGCATTTGAGGTTTCGTGAACGTCTGTCTCCCAAGATACAACAGTTGACGGCTAAGAAGTAATCAGCACTTCAAAGCTACCGACGAACTTGAACAAATTGTGGAACTGAACACTATCGAAAACAGTGCAAATGCAGAGAATTCTTAAACAGAGGAAGAATGATTTCAAAAAAAAAAATAGAACAGAGGGGAGAGCATTTCGGGAATAATAACGGCCGATTAAATCTGTCGTTACAAAATTAATACGCATCGAGAATAACGGCCGATTAAATCTGCCCTTATAAAATTAATTCCGTAACAGCTTGCTGTTATAAATGTTATAAAATTAATTCCGTAACAGCTTGCCATTATAAAATTAATTCCGTAACGACGCCATTAACCTGCTATTAATCATACGTTACAAATTGAAATTTGTAACAGCTTGAGTTGAAAAATAAATCAGAAGGCAAAATTGGGCTCGTCGCAAGGCCCACTTTTCGGTCCTGCAATCGTGTACATGAGACGTGCGCTCGCGCCCAAGTTTCAGCTTGTCGAGCGTCGGATTTGCACCCCCTGCGTCTGCGCACGAGGTATAGTGTTTGTGTTATGATAGTTACCACTTTAAATGAGTGTAACTGTATATAAAACACTACATAGCCTTCTTTTTTTTCCAATGTGGGACTAGTGTTTTTCTACTTTCCACTTCCAACTCAAGGGTATTCTTTGAGCATCAATTTCTCATTCATTCACCCATCAATTTATCCCATATTTCCAACAGGTAGTCTAGCTACTAAACACCGGGACAACAAGGAAACTTATTGCTACCTGCTTCTTTGGATTATCTCCAACGGGAAGATTGAAGTTGTCTATATAAGTGGAGATCTTTGAAGCCAAATGGTTGGACACGAGCAAGAATTGAATAAGATCAAAGATATACTCTATGTTGATATTGACCCATTATGAGATTTCCAATGTATCATACTTACTGCATAGTAATCGGGAGAAGGTTTAAGTATACTCGTGTGAAAGTAGCACTTAAGTCTTGATAGTGTAATCTATTTGTTGATATGATTAGTGCTTGCTAAGTGTAACTTATGTCGCATATTACTTGTGAAATCTAGCCTGACTTGTGGCTGTTAGTCTAGAGAGTAGATGTAGATTTTATTGTAAAGCCAAACCACTATAAATTATTGTGTGTAATTACTCTCTCCTAAATTCTTTAGTTTTGCACTTCGCCACCTTGTGATATTTCAAATATCTGCTATACCTAATCTTTATAGAAGTAGCTAATTTCTGCAAAATCGTCAAAGCTTCTAAAACAACCTATTCATCTCCTTCTAGGTTGTATTGTTAGCCCCAACACGGGCGAGGGTCAGGCGGTGACCCATATCGGCCCTTAGTAAAAAAAAAAGTAAAGTAAAGAAAAGAAAAACAAAAAAATATTAATAAATTCAAAAAATCATGTCAACGCTAGCTCTGTTACGTAGGATGGCCAGCGTCCACGTCATTGATTTCCGGGAAAAAATTGATCGGATAGACTCAATTGACAAAATATGAAAATGTTTAGGTTTAAATTGATACAATTAAAAAGTTTAGAACTGAATTGACATAAGTGCAATACGTTTAGGACTATTTTGGTATTTGTCCCTACTAAATTACTGTACAATTACGAATTTTACTAAATTAGTAGGTTGATACTCATTGAGAAAGTGAGTTAAAAAGGATACAAACCACTTTCCAGAACTACTTTATGCTGATAAGAAAAACTTACTTTTGTAATTGGGAAATTACCAACGAGTTGTAAAAGTTATTAACTACTTCGGATAGCTTCAATTTACTGTTCACCGTGAAAAATTACTTAACATGCGATGACATTATTGAAGTACTAAAAGGAGAGAACTTACTTTTGTGATAGAAAAAAATACAAAGACATAGAAAACTTACTTTATCTAATATATTGCATTTTACTTTTCTATCAGGAAAAATAACATCACGTTTGAAACTTACTAACTCTTTTTTGATAATTATGTAGACATCATTAATTAGATGAAGTGTAGAAGTTTTAGGGAATTCCCCGCATTACAAATAGAACTAACAATGCGAGAAAATGGAGATAGGAAGCCGCTACATAATAGCCAATATAACATTTGCTTGGGAAGGTCTAAAGCTTCACTCCATCTCTTATGATTTTACGCACTTTAGCCAAAATAATGTGGATATCAGTTGACTTATTTTGAAAATGTTTGCGGCTGTGCTTTATCCAAATGCAATTTATAATGTCGACTTTGGTGCCAGTTTGTCTTTATAGTAGATGAATACATAAAATCTTGCATAATCTTGTTCATGAACCAAGGCTCGAGAACGGTTTGTGAGAGGTTTGAGGAGTTGTTGAGTGTTGACACCTAAATTTTGGCGCATCACTTAGTGTAATTTGCATAGAAAATTAGGGATTAAATTTTTAACCCCTAAACAAAAAATATTTTAAATTGCATAACATATAGTTTAAATTCATTTTAGATTAATTGCATTTTGCATCGGACCGGCGGTGAATGAATGAGCTTAAATTTCATCGAATGGGACTCGGCTCGCTTGGAATGCAAGGGTCGGGAATTACAAGTCAAACGGGCTTGGTTGTTTTAATTTGAGCTTAATTCAGCCCATTTATCCTTAATTAATTCAGCCCATTTAAATTAAATTAAAATCTAAGCCCAAGTCTAAGCCCATTAGGACTAGAGAGCCCATCTAATTGACCTAGATTAGGGTTATATATACTTCATTAGGTCAGAATTTTTAAGGGGGGACTCATAATTTTCAGATCAGAATTTTTAGAGTGTGAGAGTGAGAAAGAGAGGGAGAGAGAGAGAGACCGGCGAAGATCGCCGCCGCTCCCTGCCGCGCCTGCCACCGCCGCGCCTTCCGCACCGGAGCCAACCCACGCCGCCGCACGCCGCGCCCCGACGCCGCTGCCTGCCGCCCGCCGCACGCCGGAGCCGACCCACGCCTGCCGCGCCTGCTGCCGCCGTGCCTGCCGCGCCTGCCGATCGCCGCGCATCACCGCCGCGCCTGCCGCGCCTGCTGCCGCCGTGCCTGCCGCGCTTGCCGCCCGTCGCGCGTCACCGCCGTGCCCGCCGTGCGTCACCGCCGTGCCTGCCGCACCTGCTACCACCGCGCCTGCCACCCCTGCCGTGCGCTGCTCTCCGCCGCGCGACACCACCTGCTGCCGCCACTCCCCGCCGCGCCTGCTGCCGCGCCTCCCGTGCGCCTGCTGCCGCCACTCCTCGCCGCGCCTGCTGCCGCGCCCGCTGCCGCACCGCCGCTGCCGCCGTCGCTCCGCCACCGCTGCTGTCCCGGAGTTGCGCCATCACAAGCACCATCGTAAACAGTGTCGCCGCCGTCCTTGTGGTCGCACCACCGCCGGTCCGCCGTTCGCCGCTCATCCCGATCCGCGAGTTCAAATTTGGAAATATTTCGAAATTAGGTAAGGATGTCATCCGATATTTTCAGAATATTTGGTTTCTTAATTTTTGGATGCTTGAATATTCTGTGAATATTGTGTGGATTGCTAGATATCTTAGGATGATGTTTGCCTTGTTCGCAATATTCGAAAATATTCAAAATTAGGAAAACTTTCCTAATTCAGCAACGTATCTGAACAACTATCCGACCTTATCCCTAAGGTATGATACGTGGCGATACGGAGAATCATTATCCTACCCATAATCACTTGGGTACGACAATGAATTTTATCTGCTTTCCAAATTTGAATGATCGAATTTCCGTCAATATCTGTAACCCTATAGATATGACCGATAGTGACTAAGTTAAAATGGATCCAGATTGCTTGTCAAAATATTTTTGAAAAGAAAAGGTACCGAAAGGGCGTTAGACTAGATCTAGCGTAATCAAGTCCCCGGGCTTAGAATCTCTGGTTAGTAGGAATAAAACATACCTCCCTATGTTTTATTTAGGTTTCTAATCGACCTACCACAAATAGATTAGTGGCGACTCCGAGCATGAAAACTTTTGCATGTTAAAAACTTAAACCTAAGTTGCGAATTGGTAGGGCTTGGGAGGATCCGAGTTAGGCTTAGTCTTAACAATCCATTAGCCTGAGAGGAAAAATTTTAGGTCGCGACAGTTTGGCGACTCCGCTGGGGACTTGATTTAAAACTCTTAGTGGACTTAGGCCAGTTTTTCTTTTTTTTAAAAAAAAAAATTTTTTTGCTTGGCAGCGAGGATCCCAGGTACGTCCCTAACATTTTAGGTGTTAAATATTTTTGCAAAATGGGAGGTATAAGGGGAGGCGTGATTGTTAACCCTTGTTTTGCAGAGAGGTGTTTGAATGAATGGTTTATTTTATGCACGAAGCGCTGTATGATATAACTTGTTGTGCATGCCTTGTATTTACACTACACCGCACACACTTCCCGCTGCCGGACCTGGGCGGCACAGGTTTAGGATGGTACTGAGAAAACGGACACCCCGACCACACCCGCGTGGTATGGGTCGCCTTTCTTGGTCCCGAAAGTTCTTTCATGGTGTCATTGAATACCTACCACGGTTGCACCCTTTGCAACCCGGGTCGGCTCTTTGACTAAGTCGGAGTCAGGGGAATCCCAGCCTAACCACCACCATGACTGGTTTAGCTCGGTAATCCTCATGTCTCCATTTTGCAAGCCAGAGTCTAGGTAGAAATCGAACCTCACGTTTCATGCGCATGTCTATGTGATTGCCATCATTCTGCCGGGTGAAGTAAGATTTCTAAACCTTTATCTCGCAATTTATTTATGTTTCGTCTTTTTCTTTGGTCGGTCCATGACATTAGGTCGGTCGTGAGTCTTGGTCTATACACTATGGGAGGGGCAGACATCCGGATTCTTGATGCTCCTAAGGATGAGCTCCGTGCCTGGTGGAATCTACTCAGTCCGACCAACCGCAAGCTAGTTGAGGGCCACATCGGGAGGCTGCTCCCCCTACTGGAGGTCAAAGTCCGTACCGGCCTCGTTCGAGCATTAGCGCACTTCTGGTGTCCCGAAACCTCTACCTTTATATTCGGTAAGCACGAGCTCACCCCGACGTTGGAAGAATATAGCATGCTCATTGGAAAACCATTGGAGTCGGAGTTAGTCACACCACCTTTGGGAATTGATTCCACTTTAATGTTGGCTGAATTTTTGAATGTCGGAAAAGATGAATTGGGAAAAGTTTTAAAAGCAAATCGCGGCACATGTCCTTTTTCATTCCTGAGTCAGTGTTTTGAAAAAGCCACATCTTTTCAAAAAGGCAGAATCTTTTTGCTAGCATTTTTCGGGTTCGTGATTTTTCCTTACTGTAATAATGCATGTAATCCGTCAATCGCATGGTTGGTCCAACAAGTCTATCTTGAAAAGAATTTTATCAACACCATTTTAGCCGAGACTTTCATGTCCCTCACTAAATTTAAGCAACATGTTGACAAAACTTTTCATGCCCCCCTCGAACTTTTGCAAATCTGGTTTTTGTCTCACATAAAAGGGTGTGGCGATTTACTCACAATATCCGAGCTTAGTGATTCTAGCCATCCCGTCTTGAGGTATAAAGAAAAACAATGGGGTGCACCCGATTATCATTACTTTGAATGGATCATTTTCATGAAAAACGCTAGACCCTAAGGTTTCCAATGGCATGCTAACTGGTTCAAAGTCGAGGAAGCTCGGCTTACATGTAATGGTATTGGACCAGTTCCACTATTGGGTTTCACCGGTGCAATTGAATACTACCCCGCCAGAGTGTCTCGTCAGTATCAGATTCTCCAAGGGCTCCCTCCAGCGTTACAACCAGAACTCCTCCAAGTCGACTTCGCCGATGATGATAAAGACCACGAAGAGACCATAGCTCAGCTCAATAAGATGTGGAGGAAGTGCCGTGTGTTAAAGATAGCTCGGCCCGAAGGAGAACTAAAGGGAGAGCAGAAATCCTATTTCGCGACGACCCAGTACATTCGTCGGCACAGAATCCCGCGGGATTTGCTCCCGAAGATACCCAAGGTGCCTCTCAAGTCCGCCAATCGCTCAGAGAACAATCGCCTCAAAAGGAAGGCCGAAGAAGCTGAAGAAAAGGCATCCAAGATAGCTCGAGCTTATGAGCAATTGAAGAAGGAAGTCGCCTCCCATATGTCTATAGATCAAGCTAAATAAAAAGCTCGAAGTTCTTTTCTCATTTCAGTTTCAGTTTTTAAAATTTGTTTAGGAATTGAGTCATTTGTCTTTATATTCAGTTCAGATTCAAGTCATTAATTGATGTAAAAATTTTGCCATTTCAATAAAGGGATCTTTTCAATTCAAAGCGGTTAGACCAATGTCATGGATTGGCGTGTGATTTTGCTTGACACTTATGTATGCCTGTTTCGTTCGAAATTAGGTAGCTACGGACCGATCACGATCGTCCATTCGTACACGGTCGAGAGCCAGAATGGCCGATCAAACCGACTTGCAAGAGCGTGTTGTTGATGTGGAAGACCAGATCAAGCAACTTGTCATCGCGATGCAACAAATATCCGCTGAGATCAAAGCTCTCCGGTCGGTTCCTGTTTCGGCATCACTCGAAGCATCAGTCCCAAAGCAGAAAATCAGAAAAAGTGTCGATGGTGACGGAGATGATGATATTCCTGATTTAGAAGATGACCCCGTCCAGATCATCGTCAACAAAGACAAACCTGATGAACGGGTCAATAAACTTGAGAAAAGAGCGTGTTGTTGGTGTGGAAGACCAGATCAAGCAACTTGTCATCGCGATGCAACAAATGTCCGCTGAGATCAAAGCTCTCCGGTCGGTTCCTGTTTCGGCATCACTCGAAGCATCAGTCCCAAAGCAGAAAATCAGAAAAAGTGTCGATGGTGACGGAGATGATGATATTCCTGATTTAGAAGATGACCCCGTCCAGATCATCGTCAACAAAGACAAACCTGATGAACGGGTCAATAAACTTGAAGAAAGAGTGAAGCAGCTAGAGGGTTCGCAGGATTCACCTTCGATCGATCTGTCCCTATACTCACAGATCAAAATCCCAAAGAAGTTCAAAATACCGGATTTCGACAAGTACAATGGCACCACATGTCCAAAAGCCCACCTACAGCTCTATCACGTACAGATGACTTCGTACGTTGATAACGAACTCCTGATGATCCATGCCTTTCAAGCAAGTTTGACGGGTCCTGCTTTGAACTGGTATCTCATGAAGAAGATAAATGGCCTCAAAACTTGGAAAGAAGCCAGTGAAGCATTCTTGAAGCAGTACAGATTCATAACGGACATCATTCCTACCCGTGATGATCTCGAACGTGCTCAGATGAAAAAGACTGAGTCCTTCAAAGACTATGCTATCAGATGGAGGAATTTAGCTGCTCAGGTTGTCCCAGAACCCATAGACAGTGAGTTAAAGAGGATGTTCGTGAAAACTCTCCCGTTCGAATACCGTAATCGGATGGTTGCCATTCCGGCTGACAACTTCAACCAACTCATCCCCATAGGCGAACAAATTGAGATAGGACTGAAAGATGGATGGTTTGTCGAGCCGTCCTCCTCGACCAGAAGATTTGGTGCGAGAAAAGAGAAAGAACCGGCAGCTGAAGTGAATATGGCTTATAACCAGCCGAGCCGGCGGAATGCTAACTCCGCCCCAGCAATCCAAGTAGCAGAAGCTCAGCAACAAAACTCGGGTCGTCAACCTTTTCAGAGGAGGAACAACAGGAGGCAATTCACCCCCCTCCCCGGATTGTTGTCTCAAGTATTGACAGTGCTCCAGAAGAAAGGCTTGCTTACTACTGAGCCAAAGCGACCCAATCCCGAGCAGTTCTATAACTTCGACCCGTCAAAGAAATGTGATTATCACATGGGTGAGTTGGGACACTCAACCGATGATTGCTATGCCCTCAAGCACCGAATCCAGAACCTTCTAGATACGAAGGCTTTCTCATTTCAACCTGCTAAGCCGAATGTTCAGAGCAACCCACTCCCTGATCACGCAGGCAATATGAATGCCATATTTAGCTTCGACGCTGGTCGAATCAGGAATGTTAAGGTGTATACTACTGACATCTACGGTGAGTTAGTGAAAGCCGGTTGTTACCCGAGTAATGAGGACCTTCCCCTTGCCATCATGAGAGAAAGAATCTCAAGAATGGTAGAAGCTGGGATGATCATTTATGCTGACCACACTGGCATCATTTCCACTATCTCTGAAGTGGTTATTAATTGGGAGGAGGAGTTTGTTTCATTGAACACCAGGAGCGACAAGGGCGATCCTCTGCCTGAAGACATGCCTCCGCTTGAAGACGCGTCCGATAATGAAGAGATCATTGTAAGCACGCCTACAACTGATGAAGGGATAGTGATCGAGATACCTCAACCGTATGAGTACAGTGATAACAAGGCGGTTCCTTGGTCCTACAGTCTCGATGTCGACTTAGTTACCAGATCTGGGCATTTCTACGGCCAAGCTAATGCTCAATCTGCAAAACCTGTTACTGATGAAGAAGCCAAGGAATTTCTAGCTGTGATTAAGGCTAGTGAATACAACATAGTTAAACAATTACGCAAGCTACCCGCACAAATCTCTCTGCTTGAGTTACTCCAGACATCTGTCAAGCATCAGAAGGCCTTAATGAAGGTGTTAAGTGAAGTCCACGTGCCAGAGACGATCGATCATGACAAATTAGAGGAATTTGTGGGTTCTATACTCCTCAAGGACCTCATAGCCTTTTCAGATGAAGAGTTCCCTCTGGAAGGGAGGGGGCATACCAAGGCACTCTACATTTCTGTCAAATACATGACCTCGCATGTAGCCCGGGTACTCATCGATAATGGATCAGCCTTGAATATCTGTCCTCTGGCAACTTTACATCGGCTCAAGATAGATCCTTCTAAGATAAATTCTGCGAAGACCTCCGTTCGAGCCTTTGACGGAACGAAGAAAGAAGTGATGGGAGAAATCCACCTTGACATACAAATTGGACCAACGGTGTTTAATGTCCTATTCCAAGTGATGGACATTCCCACTGCATTCAATTTTCTATTGGGTCGTCCATGGATTCATACTGCCGGAGCTGTGCCATCCAGTCTACATCAGAAGGTGAAGTTCGTTGTGGAGAGAAAGTTAGTCACGGTCCACGGTGAAGAAGAGCACCCAATTTACCACGCAACGGCTATCCCCTATGTTGAGCCTGATTGCAAAATAGAATCGAGCTATCAGTCGCTCGAGCTCGTATCAACCATACATGCGTCTAGAGGATTATCACCGCCTATTCCCGAGGTGTCAAATGCTGCAGTCATGATTGGAAGGGTAATGGTCTCTCATGGCTTTACTCCGGGTGAAGGCCTTGGTAGAAATGGTCAAGGTATCCGCCAACCGGTGGAAGTTTCTCAGAGGCCCCGCATTACTGGGTTGGGATACCTGGGGTCAAGTGAGCCAAATAATGGGGAACGTAGACGTGGACGTGGACGTGGTCGAGGTCGAGGTCGAGGAAATGGACAAGACAGATCGCGATCCGAAGAAGAGCCGAATGGTAAAGAACGTGGGCGTGGTAGGTTGCTTCCGCACCTCCGCACCACATTCCCGGGCCCTGCAAGAATGATGCATGAAGAGAAGGAGGTGATCGACACTTTGGGGCAACCGAGCGGCAAGTTCGACTATTATGTTAAATACTCGGCGCCCCCCAGCTTCTATGTTGACCCCCGTGACATTGTCCCGGATGGATGGGGAGGTATGGATGATTCAACACCTCTAGTGACAGAAGATTCTGATGATGCAATGGAGGGAATCACTGCCCTGTTCGATAATTTCTTAGTTGGAGCCATCGAGGAAGGACCGTTGAAGGGAATGGGCATTGGCCCGCAAGAGTAACACATTTACCTTTTTCGCACACTCCCCTACGCGGGAATTTTTACTGCTTTTTAGGACTTGCCCCGTCTCGGGAGCTGCTTTTTAGTACTTTTCATTTCTAGGATTTGATTGTTGCAATTTCCATTCCAATAAATGTAATTCATTTGGTGATAATCAATGAAATTACAAGTTATTTTCGTTTTGAGGGCATGTTGAGGTACATCAAACCAGCCCGGTGATGATATCCAACCGATAAAAGAAAAATATAGTCCAAGGAGAATTCTGAGGCCTGGGCTTCTTCATGTTTCCTCGTGTTAAAACCTTTTGGAAAAGAATTTCAAAATAAATTAATTAATCAAAAGAAATAAAAATACACTGTTTAGCCCTATTTGTCCTACTGAACCCCCTACTTTATGTTTCAGGGGCATTTATGTGACATGTAAGGGTATGGGAGCGGTCCAATCTGATGAATTATGTGCCACTGAACCTGATCTCGATGACACCAATGAACTCGAAGATTCCTCGGACCTCCAGCGTGATCTAGAGTATCATGAAAGACCTAAAGTCCTAACGGTAGACCAAACTATCACGGTCAACTTGAGTGATTCCGGAGAACCCAAGGAGGTGAAGATAGGGGCAACCCTTCCCGAAGGTGAAGCGAAACGCCTGGTCCAACTGCTGAAGGATTACCAGGATATCTTTGCCTGGTCGTATGTCGATATGCCGGGTTTAGACCCTTCTATCGTGGAGCATAGTCTACCTACTAATCCGGACATGCCGCCCAAGAAACAGAAGCTGCGAAGAACCAAACCTGAACTTTCGAAGAAGATAGAGGAGGAGGTCATGAAACTTTTGAAAGTAGGGTTTATTGAAGTCACCCGATACCCCAGTTGGGTGGCCAATATCGTGCCAGTCATGAAGAAGGATGGTCGAGTTCGGGTTTGCATCGACTATCGCGATTTAAACAAGGCTAGCCCTAAAGACGATTTCCCATTGCCACATATAGACGTTTTGGTGGACAGTACTGCTGGGTTCGAGCTGTTTTCCTTCATGGATGGTTTCTCGGGTTATAATCAGATAAAAATGAAGGACGATGATAAGGAGAAAACGGCGTTCATCACTCCTTGGGGGACATTCCACTATAAGGTCATGCCTTTCGGCCTTAAAAATGCCGGGGCAACATATCAACGGGCAATGGTGACGCTCTTCCATGATATGATGCATAAGGAGATTGAGGTTTATGTCGATGACATGATCGCCAAGTCTCGACCTGGAAAGAGTCACGTCGATACTTTGAAGAAATTATTCGAGAGGCTCCGTGAGTTTAAGCTCCGTCTCAATCCAGCAAAGTGTGTATTCGGAGCAACTTCGGGTAAATTACTTGGGTTCATAGTAAGCAGTAAAGGCATTGAAATTGACCCCTCCAAGGTGAAGGCTATATGTGAGTTGCAACCCCCGTCGACCGTAAAAGAAGTGCGGAGCCTCCTGGGTAGATTGAACTACATAGCCCGTTTTATTTCTCAGCTCTCCGCAACTGCTAAGCCATTCTTCAAACTTCTAAGGAAGAATACTCAAGTGAAATGGGACGATGATTGTCGGGAAGCGTTTAACGAACTAAAGCAATACCTGATGAAATCACCGGTGCTAGTCCCATCAATGCCGGGCCAGCCTTTGATCCTTTACTTCACGATTCATAGTGAGTATTTAGGTGCGATGCTAGCCCAGAAAAGTCCTGAAGATGGAAAAGAGCGAGCCATTTATTACCTAAGCAAGAAGTTCACCGTCTCGGAGTTGAATTATTCTGAAGCCGAGAAGACTTGCGCTGCGCTAATATGGGTGCTCCATAGGCTGCGACAATATACACTGCATCACCAGACTTTGCTTGTAACTGAGAACGATCCCATTAAGTATTTACTTGATCAGCCGGCTTTGGTAGGGAAGTTAGCCAAGTGGCAGATTTTAATTTCAGAGTTTGATATCCAGATGAAGCCACAGAAGTCAGTTAAAGGTCGAGTAATTGCTGATGTGTTAGCTGAAAATCCTGGAGTCCCTGATGATGATAGATATTCTCCAGAAGATCGTATTTTGGTAATAAAGGAAGACACATGGACCATGTTTTTCGATGGAGCTGTAAACTTGGCCGGTTCCGGCACTGGGGCAGTTTTAATATCCCCAGATGGGCAACATTATCCGGTAGCAGCAAAGTTGGTGTTCCCCTGTACCAACAACATAGCCGAGTACGAAGCTTGCATCCTCGGACTCCAAGCCGCAGTGGAAATGGGAATAACCAAGTTGAAAGTGTTTGGTGATTCTGCTTTGATTATTCTTCAAACTGTGGGAGAGTGGAAGACGAGAGACACCAAACTAGTGCCGTACCATGAATACCTCGAAGAAATCATAAAGGAATTCGAAGATATCTCTTTTGAGTACTTATCGAGGTCTCATAATCAGTTTGCTGATGCGCTAGCTACGTTATCATCCATGTTGCAAGTGATTGATGGGTTAGAGATAGAACCCTTGAAGATCGAAGTCCTGACAAAACCGGCCTACTGTATGGTTGTGACCGGAGAACCTGATGAAAAGCCATGGTATTATGATATCATGAGTTACATCCAGAAACAAGAATTTCCTGAGGGAAGTACCCCGGCTGACAGGAAGTACATAATGAAAATGGCTTCAAAATTCTTTGTTAGTAGTGAGAAGCTGTACAAAAGATCATATGATTCAATCCTATTGAGATGTGTGGATGCGGCTGAAGCTACCAGAATCATGCAAGAAGTACACGAGGGGATATGTGGTCCACACATGAATGGCCACATGTTAGCTAAGAAGATCATGAGGTTGGGTTATTATTGGCTCAGTCTTGAGAGTGACTGCATCCAATATGTTCGAAGATGTCATCGCTGTCAAGTTCATGGGGATAAAATAAATGTTCCCCCGACGGAATTACATCAGTCGTCTGAGCCATGGCCTTTTTCAATGTGGGGCATCGATGTGATTGGCCCGATTAATCCCAAGGCGTCAAATGGACACCGATTTATCCTGGTCGCGATTGATTATTTCTCTAAGTGGATTGAGGCGGCATCTTATGCAAACGTCACCGCAAAGAATGTTGTAAAATTCATCAGGCGAGACATAGTTGCTCGTTATGGTGTCCCTGAGGCTATCGTCACTGACAATGGGACAAATTTGAACAACAAGTTCATTGATCAGTTGTTCAACGAGTTCAAAATCCGGCACTTGAATTCATCTCCCTATCGTCCACAGATGAATGGAGCAGTTGAAGCTGCCAACAAGAACATCAAGAAGATCTTGGCCAAAACGGCTGAAAACTATCGTGACTGGCATGAAAGGTTGCCGTTTGCACTAATGGCGTATCGAACTTCGATCCGAACCTCTGTTGGAGCAACTCCTTTTTCCCTGGTGTATGGCATAGAAGCAGTCCTACCCGTCGAAGTAGAGATCCCTTCCTTGCGAGTCTTGTCTCGAGTGGAGTTGTCCGAGGCGGAATGGATGCGACAAAGGCATGAACAGTTGAACCTAATTGATGAGAAGCGATTGAGAGCCATTTGCCACGGTCAAACCTATCAGCAAAGGATAGCTAGATCCTTCAATCAAAAGGTGCGTCCAAGACACTTCGAGGTAAATGATCTAGTCCTAAGGAAGGTACTGCCAGTCTTTCCTGTTCTTGGAGGAAAATTTGCCCCAAACTACATTGGTCCGTATGTGGTTAAAAAGGTACTTCCCGGAGGTGCCCTGATCCTCGCAGAAATGGATGGTCGTGAGTTCTCCACTCCTGTTAATTCTGATGCTGTAAAGATCTATTATCCCTGATGGAATTTAACATTTTGCAGCAAAAGTTTTCAAAAGTTTGGTTTTATACTCTGAATTGCAAACATTGCATTTATGAATAAATGGTTTCAATCAATTTCAAGTTAAGATGTTTGCATTGGCTTTAATTTCTGCATGGTTATTTGTCAACCTGTATCATTGACCTCAAAGGGGGAATCTATTTAGACAATATGATAACTCATGTGGAATGAATTGAATGTGTTGAATGAGGTATATCGGGATGATGAAAGGCAAGCCATATCCTATACACAGTCCCGTGCACTAATCCCCAGTGAGTTGAGTAAAAAATTCCATGTCGGCAAGGCGAAGGGTTATCTCGCAAAAGGTACGGCAACAGAAATGACGAGAGGCGATTCATTTCTCTGTCCCAAACACTACAGGTTATCCATTGTTTTGCCACTTTGAGCCTAAACGTTTGGAGAAATTCATTCAAATTACCCCTGTCAAGAACCACCCCATATCGGGGCAAACTGGAGGTAAGTCAGCGTCATAAGGTGAACAATGAGTAGAAATTTTCATGCTCTCACTTGCATCAATCTTCGAGTGTTGCTTTTTCAGATGAATTCACGTGAAGTTCAAGTGCCTTAGGATGACGAAGAGCATTTCTTTCTCTATCCTATACACACTTTATCCTTTGCTAAGCCCAATTGAGCCTGCAAATTCATTTCTTAAACCCAGTTGGTGATCATTCCCCACACTGGGGCAAGGCAAAAGTCATCATTGTTCAGGCAGCACATCCGGAGCGCCGATAAAAGACGAAGACCCTGAGAGTCCAAATGTTAGTTATTCGGTCAAAACAAGCCAAAGTGTGACTGGTCAATATGTGCATTGTAGACAGTGTGTGTCAAAAGTCAAAAAAAAAAACTAGAGGGCATGAAAAAGCAGTGTGCCTGGTAAAAGCAAGGCCAATGCCCGTGAAAGAAAAGAAAAGAAGAAGAAGAGAATGAAAAAATGGAGAAAAAGTGACGACTTTGGATTAGAAAATGTTGAGATGTGTCAAAGTCACAAAAATATCCACAGTCTTAAGGAGTCAAGTGATAAGCTCTCGAGGCCAATGGAGCATTTACCGAGAAGACAATCCCTGGTGAAGAAGAACACCGGTGATAATGTCGAGATGATTACCAACTCTCACCCCAGTTATATACATTTTGAGCCTAATGATCCATTCATTTCTCAACCCATGAGCCTAGCCTGCGTTACGTCCCTTGCAAAGTCTCTTCAGATTAGGGCACTTGAACTAACGTAGAGTTTCTGATGTTTATAAGCTTAGCTCGAAGAAGTGCGAGCAAGTCCATTTCTATCTCATTTTGCAGGGTTCTTGACTTGTAAACCCGGAGATAATTGCAGAGTATTTTCTTTCAATAGCCTCGACTCGAAGAGTCTCTTTTGCTAAGCCATTGACCAAACCCATGTTACGGTCCTAACAAAGACCTCTCAGATTGGTAAAGTCGTACTGCTTGCGAGAATACTCAGACCCTTGTCAACATGATGATGGTGAGATGGAGCGATTCTCCATAAGTCAGCCTTTTTGATGAGAATGAGAGAAAGCCCTTTTGGACCAAAAGTCCCTCATTCGACATTTTCAAGATATCTACTTGTGAATCTGGATTGTCTTGTCATGATTTTTCCCCAGCGAAGTTTGTGATGCTGATTTGACAAAACCATCGTACATGAAAATCAGTTGAAATCATAGTGCATGTATATATGTATTCTTGACAGTGTGCGAATGCATATTACATGTTACTTAAAATCGTGTCTAACAGGAGACACACCTTCAGAGTTGGAGATGTCACCAGGTAAGTATATCTCTATCCCTAGGATATCTATGACTATCTAGGTATCCCTAACCTGTTCAAGCAATTGTCAGGTCCCACATTTGATCATTTTTGCGATCTCTAAATGCCTTTGATGATGTTCAGGTGTCTATTGATCAAATCTTTTCAGGTACTTCTGATGATATCCAGGTACTTTGTCAAGGAACTGTTGAACACTTGGGCTAGTCCCTTTTGTTCATCAAATCACAGATTTTCATACAATCTCGAGAAGATTCCCCCATTACATGACTATGAGCAGGTATAGGCATGGCGGCCAAATCTTTACATATGAGCAGGTATATGTAAAGGTCGGAATATTCTTCCCAAATCTCAGGTATTCCCCCGCTACTTACCTATGAGCAGGTATAGGTGAAGCGGCCAAATCTTTACATATGAGCAGGTATATGTAAAGGTCGGAATATTCTCTCATTATCTCAGATGTTCCCCCGCTACTCACCTATGAGCAGGTATAGGTGAAGCGGCCAAATCTTTGCATATGAGCAGGTATATGTAAAGGTCGGAATATTCTCTCAACCTCAGGTGTTCCCCCGCAGTTCACTTATGAGCAGGTATAAGTGAGGCGGTCAAATCTTTGCATATGAGCAGGTATATGTAAAGGTCAGAATATCCTCTTGATTTCAAAAGTTTCCCCGCAATTCACTTATGAGCAGGTATAAGTGAAGCGGCCAAATCTTTGCAAACACCTATGGAGATGTATAGGTAGTTCGTAAAGATCAGAACTGTTCTCACGAATCCATATGATGATTGGATACGTCGAGCTTTCTTCGTGTGTTTTGACTTAACTGCAGATCACCGAAGTTCGTCAACGTATATCAGGCAATACCTATGGGACTGAGCCCATACATTTGCCAAAACAACATACAAGTTAAAGTTGTGCCTCGAATTACGCTATCGTTCATGTCAGGTAAGTAATTCCAGGTATGTTTTCTATGCAAGTCAGCATGCATCATTTCTTAATGCATTGTAAAATGGGACTCATAATCCCGACAAAAATAACATTCATTGCATTTGCATGGTCGAAATTTAGGTATCATTTAGTCTTTGAATGCAACCTCTACGAGCTCACCTTCAAAGAGGGGCAGCTGTTGACACCTAAATTTTGGCGCATCACTTAGTGTAATTTGCATAGAAAATTAGGGATTAAATTTTTAACCCCTAAACAAAAAATATTTTAAATTGCATAACATATAGTTTAAATTCATTTTAGATTAATTGCATTTTGCATCGGACCGGCGGTGAATGAACGAGCTTAAATTTCATCGAATGGGACTCGGCTCGCTTGGAATGCAAGGGCCGGGAATTACAAGTCAAACGGGCTTGGTTGTTTTAATTTGAGCTTAATTCAGCTCATTTATCCTTAATTAATTCAGCCCATTTAAATTAAATTAAAATCTAAGCCCAAGTCTAAGCCCATTAGGACTAGAGAGCCTATCTAATTGACCTAGATTAGGGTTATATATACTTCATTAGGTCAGAATTTTTAAGGGGGGACTCATAATTTTCAGATCAGAATTTTTAGAGTGTGAGAGTGAGAAAGAGAGGGAGAGAGAGAGAGACCGGCGAAGATCGCCGCCGCTCCCTGCCGCGCCTGCCACCGCCGCGCCTTCCGCACCGGAGCCAACCCACGCCGCCGCACGCCGCGCCCCGACGCCGCTGCCTGCCGCCCGCCGCACGCCGGAGCCGACCCACGCCTGCCGCGCCTGCTGCCGCCGTGCCTGCCGCGCCTGCCGATCGCCGCGCATCACCGCCGCGCCTGCCGCGCCTGCTGCCGCCGTGCCTGCCGCGCTTGCCGCCCGTCGCGCGTCACCGCCGTGCCCGCCGCGCCTGCCGCCCGCCGCGCGTCACCGCCGTGCCTGCCGCGCCTGCTGCCGCCGCGCCTGCCGCCCCTGCCGTGCGCTGCTCTCCGCCGCGCGACACCACCTACTGCCGCCACTCCCCGCCGCGCCTGCTGCCGCGCCTCCCGTGCGCCTGCTGCCGCCACTCCTCGCCGCGCCTGCTGCCGCACCGCCGCTGCCGCCGTCGCTCAGCCATCGCTGCTGTCCCGGAGTTGCGCCATCACAAGCACCATCGTAAACAGCGTCGCCGCCGTCCTCGTGGTCGCGCCACCTCCGGTCCGCCGTTCGCCGCTCATCCCGATCCGCAATCCCGATCCGCGAGTTCAAATTTGGAAATATTTCGAAATTAGGTAAGGATGTTATCCGATATTTTCAGAATATTTAGTTTCTTAATTTTTGGATGCTTGAATATTCTGTGAATATTGTGTGGATTGCTAGATATCTTAGGATGATGTTTGCCTTGTTCGCAATATTCGAAAATATTCAAAATTAGGAAAACTTTCCTAATTCAGCAACGTATCTGGACAACTATCCGACCTTATCCCTAAGGTATGATACGTGGCGATACGGAGAATCATTATCCTACCCATAATCACTTGGGTACGACAATGAATTTTATCTGCTTTCCAAATTTGAATGATCGAATTTCCGTCAATATCTGTAACCCTATAGATATGACCGATAGTTCGATTTTTGTGCCTAATCCGAGTTTGAAACGAATTTTGCGGATCGCGTGGTTGTTTTAAATGTTGATGCTATCTCTGTTTAAATTTCCTTTTTAAATAAAAAAGAAAATTCAAAAAATATCAGTTAGGATTTGAATTTGAGTTTTGCATGTTTAGGAATCCTAAATATATCTAGACGATAGAGTAATTATTTAATTTAAATTAGGACTGGAGATAATCTATTTCCTAGTTTAAATTAAGTAATATTCTAATCTTAATAGATTATTTAGGTTATTTTTTAATTCCGAATTTTCATGAAAATCCAAAAAAAAATGAATTGTTTTATGGTAGATTAGGATAGATTGCATTCTTAATTTAAGTAATTTATTATTTCGAATTTTCACAAAAATCCCAAAAATAAGTCATGTTAGGATATGTTGAGTCATCATAGGTTGCATGTTAATTTAGGCATATTTTTATTCCGAAATTCATTAGAAAATACCAAAAATAAATCATTTGCCCGTCATTAGAATTAGGTCACGTCGTCGCATGACATATAGTTTGCATGCTAGGTTGCATTACTTGCATGTCATTTTTGCACGTCATTACATGTAGATTAGTTTTCATTTAAATAAGCGAAAATATGAAAATTGAGTGAATTTCTTGTTAATTAGAAATCATATTAGGTTGTTGATGTGATTTTCTAGCTAACAATGCAGATGCTTACGTTGCTTCGAGGTAAGTAATTCTCCAAACTTGCAATATATTTAATGCTTTCTTGGGTGTTAAATTGGTGGTTTGCGCACCCGCATGAACACCTCACATGTTAGTGACTAAGTTAAAATGGATCCAGATTGCTTGCCAAAATATTTTTAAAAAGAAAAGGTACCGAAAGGGCGTTAGACTAGATCTAGCGTAATCAAGTCCCCGGGCTTAGAATCTCTGGTTCGTAGGAATAAAACATACATCCCTATGTTTTATTTAGGTTTTTAATCGACCTACCACAAATAGATTAGTGGCGACTCCGAGCATAAAAACTTTTGCATGTTAAAAACTTAAACCTAAGTTGCGAATTGGTAGGGCTTGGGAGGGTCCGAGTTAGGCTTAGTCTTAACAATCCATTAGCCTGAGAGGAAAAATTTTAGGTCGCGACATTGAGCAAGAATGAGAAGTTGTTCCTGTGGACGGTTTGGATAGCAAAGTCCGTTGTTCAATTTACACACACTGAGACACGAAGATTCATTGATTAAAAAGAAAGTGACCCGGACGGTCCACTTTTGGACTTGCTAGAAGGATTAGTCATTTATTTAGTTTTGGTGAATGCGTGATGATCTTTATGATTTCTATGGTCTGAATCGAACACAGATCTGCACAGATAAAGTAAATATCAGGAGGGATGTGACCGGTGTCAAGATCTCTAAAATTAGATGTTGAGTGCGATCTTGTCCAGTTCAAGCTCAAGGAGAGCCACAGAATAGAAAGGATAGCTGTAAAGGTGGCATACCTGCATAGATTGTACAACCGTTTGATCTTTTCTAGATATTTACTAGCAAGTTGCCAGTGCAATGGACAGCTCTGAAATTACATTTGTCAGATTATTCTTAATGATGGTATTGGCAAGAGCTTTCAAGTAGACATGGCAACGATTCGGAACCGACGATTCTGGTTCGTGGCCATGTGTAAATCGGAACCGGCCAGTTCCGGTTCCGATTTCGAATTGACCGGTTCCGGTTCATAATTTAAAAAATAAAAAAATAAATAATGAATTATAAAATTATGAAATAATGAATTATTCAATATAAATTATAATCAAAATGAAAATTGTAGGGATAATCGGTTCTCGGTTTGGTCTAGTTCCGCTCGGAACAGGGAACCGAATCGGTAAGACCGGTCCCTTAATTTTAGAACTAGGAACCGGACCGGCAAATCATAGAACCGAGAATCGGACCATTGGTTCGGTTCAATTCTAGGCAATCCAATGGAACCCTTTGCTCTTAACTAGTAAAGGATCGTAGCCACAAAAGGCATACAACTTCACATGCTCAAGACTTGGCTTGGGTTTTATATACAACCCCTTTGATGGTCTCTTTATTCTCATTTGATGTGGGACTCTGGCATTTGCATGAAGACAAGCTAAGAGTCTCACATTGAAGGCGTTCAAGGCAAGCTGAGAGTTGCACATCGAATGGGAACGAAGAGGCATTAGAATCATTGTGTATAAAACCCTAGCCAAGCTATATAATTAGAGTTCAATACACCCAAACCAAGTATTGTAATTAGAGATTAATGCACTTACAATGCATGGCAATTAGAGTTCAAATTATTTTATAAAAAAAATTTAAATAATGAATTTTTTTTAAAATTTCATTATTATTATTTTTTTTAAAAATAATTTGGAAACGGAACCGGGCCCCTCCGAACCGCGGGCCCGGGTATGACCAGGCCGGTTTCGGGCCGAAACCGGCCCGTGGCCATGTTTACTTTCAAGCGAAATAGTATGCATAAAACTATAACATAATAAATATTCACATCATGGAATTGCATATAGAGTACATAGGAATATGTTGCTGCCCTTCCGTGAAGATATACTAATCTAGAAAAAAAAACGAGATTTCTATGGATGGACTGTTGAGTCGTATTTCAAGAGTTCCAAAAATTATCTCTTTCTTTCTCCACATTATAGAAAGGGTGTTCAATGACAAGTTTCGATGATTTACAACTATTGATGATTTGATGCTGATTTTCTCTCCGACAAATTAAATTCTCCCGAGCCCATTTGCACCGATATTTTGTATTGAAACAATTTGGCCATTCATTTAAGAGCTACTAAGAGAATTATATGATCAAACAAATCCAAATTACTGATAATTTGTTGCCCCGACATTGAATTTTTCATTAGAAATGAGTACTTTTCAAAAACTTACAAGTAAAATTTAACAAAAAATTACCTCCATGTCAAGAAATTAGGGAAAATTATCAAAAAAATCCCAAACTTATAGCACTTATGCCAATTTAGTCCTAAATATTTTAACTGTGTCAATTTAGTTTTAAACATTTTTACATTATATCAATTGAGTCAATACAATCGATTTTGGATGGAAATCGCTGATGCGGATACCAACCATCGTAGGTGACATGACCGGCATTGATGTGGGCATTTTTAATAATATTTTTAATTTTTAATATATATTTTCTTTTCTTTTCTTTTCTTTACTTTTTTTTTTTGGATTGAGGGCCGGGATGCCCTCCCCGACAGGCCCTCGCTAGATTTGGGCATTGCGGCCTCTCCCGTGGCCTGCAAAGGTCGTGACTCCTTGGCCAAATCTAGGGGAGGGCCTATGAGCCGTCGCCTAATGGTCGGCGAGGGCCGTAACGCCCTCGCTCAGTGTTGGTGAGGGTCGGCCAGTGACACTTGCTGGCCCTCAGAAAAAAATATATGTAAAGAAAAGAAATTATTAATAAATTCAAAAGATTATTAAAAACATTATAAAAATATTAATGTCGGCGTCGGCTATACCTCGTAAGATGACTGTTTGTTTTTCTAAGTTACAATTAATATTTTTTTTATTTAATTAGAGTTTATCCCGCCTCCTATCCCAGATTTCTTATCTAGATATATCCGAGTGGTCCGAAGAACCTCACCAAACACAGGAGTATCCTATCCGAACTACTGAATGCAGTTCTTGTAAATGACACCCCAAATTTATACCACAACTCGAGACCCGATTAAGTCCTCTTAAGGTTAGGACGAGACAAGGGCCTTAGTAAACCAAACCCTCTTCAATCCCTATGTTTTCATAGCTTAATAAGTCAGTTTCTACATCTCCGTCAAATCGAAAACAATATTTTAGTTTGCACAGAATTATTCGAAGTTTTGAGCCGGCTTGAAATTTCTCGTCCATATAGTTTCGAGATTGAGAGATTGGGATATTAACAGAAGTCTGATTTTGAATTATAAAAGTTATATCAAAGATTTATACTTACTCCGGAACCTTGTTCTTACTTTCTTTAAACTAAAAGTTATTTAATTCACTTTATTGTGAAATTTTTTTGGAAAGTTTAACTTTGAAATTTAATGAACATATATGCACACGAATCCAACTCCAACATTGAATTATTCCACAATTTCTTACTTGTTCACACATCAAGCCACAAGTCTTACTGGGGTTTGAAATTTCTACTTGGATCAAGTTTCATTCATGGACTCATTGAGATATAATATCAACAACTTGTGCGTGATAAGACTTAGCTATCTCATTTTCTCTCCTTGTACGTATTTTCTACTTTATCTCATTTCGCAATTTTTATGTGTTTAGTCAGGCATCAGAGACGGCATCAAGAGAAGGGCGCGATTAAGATTCTCATTTTGGATCATAGCCAGAAGAAAAGAACAGTCGATTATTCTCAATGAGTTGACTAAACGGAGCTTTCGGCGATAGTTTTTGTACTTATTATCTATTCGTATGTGTTTGTGCTTGAGGACAATAATTGGTGCATTGCATGCCCTTGCTTTTGCTCTTGCCTCTACTTGGTGGAGGTGGAACCAAGGGAGGTTACACATGCTTGCATCAAGACAAGGATTGGATGTGCATTTCAGAGCCAAGACTTAGGTTGCGGAATCTAATTGGTCGTGTTGATTTTGTCGGATAATAATAGGATAACGAGTGCCCCGAAATACTCGTCACATCTAATTCACAATAATCATTTTAATCTTCCAAAAGAAAGGTACACTCTTTACAATGAAATATCAATAGATTAAAAACTGAATTGGTTTTTTTTAAAATTGTTGTCTAGTAACTGTTTTGATCATACTCGTTAGCAAAACCATATATAATAGTTGAAATATTGTGCTATGCCGTGACTATACAAGTATTTTGATTTTATTTATGCCACTAAAACAAATATCATTGTCGGACTGGTTTAACATTTATTTAGACTAAAAAAACATTTTCAAGCAAATTCCGAGATGGATAATTGAATGACGGTTCCAATAGAATAAATCGAATAAATCCCTCAAGTATTTTCTATATATTAAGGGTTAATACCATGAAAAATCCTAAATTGGAACACTTATGACAAATTTACCTAATTTTTTGACTACCAAAAACCCTAAAGTAGTACTCATGTGACAAATTTACCTAAAACTAATTTTTTTACCATAAAAAATCCCAAATGGGTACATTAGTGACAAATCACATGGGAATGGATGGCTATATATTGAGTCCAAGAAAAGTAATTGGCTCGGGTGGAAACGAACAAACAAGTCATGTGCTTTGAGTGTCTTTTTTGCTCTGTTTTTGTTTATATTAGCTGTGTATTCCTAATGTCAATGCTTAGGTCGTGCTAATGTTTGTAATCAGTGACCAGAGCAAGTGTATAAGAGTGATAGCAGTATGTGAGTCTTGATAGTGTGATCCATTAGAAAGACGATACTTGTTGATTGTAACTTGTCTTGAAGATTACTAGTGGATGCAAGCCTTATTGTGTTTGTTATGGTTGAGAGTGGACGTATACTTGAAGATAAAGTCGAATCATTATAAATCTACTTGCAGTATCTTCTATCTTTTCACTATTAGCATTAATTGCTTGTAATCATTACCATCTGTTAAACATTAGCACATGCACCTGATTTCTATATTCAGTTTTTGCCAATGTTCATAGTTGAATTTGTTATCTTCCGTAAATGTTTTTTTATATTTCTCAAATAACCTATTCATCTCCCCTCTAGATTGTATTGTTAGATACTAGCCTCAGCTAATTGAGTTACGATTCTAACACAATTTGGTGTGAGATTTTAGGCATAATTCAAATAGGAAATTTCCCATTTTGAATTGCGCAATATCGCAGTTTCGATCTTAAAGCGTCCTCGAGTCGCTTGCCGGTATCAACCTGCCGTGGGGTAGGGCATTTGCACACAAATGTCCCTCGTTATGCGACTCCAAGACAACCCATATGTCGATCACAGTGAGCTGTACCTCGAGATCAACGTTGTCCCCACCAACGAGGACCACGTCTCCAAGGGCATTAATGCCGCCACCAATAAGATCGCGGCCCGACGAGAACTATACTAGGCATGGACTTTTTGATCCGGTTATATATGCTGCTCTCCCATAATGATTGGCAATCATGCAGCAAGGCGATCTTGGCCGTCGTAGATCCGACGGTGGGAGTTGCTGAATTGTGTGACGGTGAGCAAGGTGTTGAAGTACTCCCTCACCTTGGTGACCATCCCGCTAGTAGAGACCGTCCATGTGTTGACCCACAAGATGGATCGGATTGGGTCGAAGCCCTCGGCGAGCACTGTGGGGTTGAGGGAGGTGACGAAGTCGGATGCAAAGAGGAAGGTGTCATCCGACGTGTTGGGGGGGTGGGGGTGGTGGCGGGGGTGGCAGAGGGGGGGGGGGGGGGGGAGGGGAATGGGAGGATAGAAACAGCGTTGGGGGTGAGGATGCGGCAGGTGGCGTCGCGATCGCAGAAATGAAGGGCCTCATATAAGGTGCAGATCACTGTCCGATTCACAGGCTCAAGCTCCTCTAGATGCTGAAGAAGAAAATGAAGTTTAATAGTGAAACACAGCCAACGGACTGCCAGCGTAGAGAGTAGACGTAGGCTTGATAAAGCCGAACCACTATAAAGATATGTATACAGTATTCTTTATCCCTAAACTTTTATTTATTGTTGCTGATATTATACTGCATACATATCTGTTAAACAAGTTCGTCAGAACATCTTCTTAGTTATCAGACGCAATCATCTGACGATAATTTATATATAAGTTTGTCATATGCATCCATTTGATATTAATCCTACGAGTTGTTGACCTCGACTATATTCATTCAGCACGTTTAAATCATTAATTTGTAAAATCACCTATTCACCCCCCTCTAGGTGATAGCACTAGCCCTAGTACTTTCATCCATCATCAATCTTTCACTCCATAGTCCAGGTTCTATCAGTGGTGATGAAGCTTTCATTGCAATGGTTCAATTGAGATAAAACAACATATTTATTTGTCCAATATTTGATATAGGCGAATGATTTTGTCAACCTCAAAATATCATAAAATATCATAAATAAAGACATTGCATGTCTTTCATCTTACGCTTACCTCTTCTTGGTGGAGGGGCCACACATACTGGATGTGCATTTGACAGCCAAGATCTAGGTAGTGGAATCTACTTGGTCGGTGTTGATTTTGTCCGCTAATAATTGAAATAATAATGCACTGGAGTACTTGTTATGTGTACTTCATAAGAATTAATTCATTTTTTCAAAAAAATAATTTTTTTTGGGTTTAGGATTTAGAGTTTAGGATTTACAAATGAAAATTAATAAAGTTAATGTTATATTATTTTTTAATATGCTGTTTATTAGCAAAATCGTATAAAGAAATAGTATAAATCTCATGTTATGTTGTGACATTACAAAATTCTGATTTTATCTATACCACTAAAATAAATATCAATATCAGATTGGCATAACATTCATTTAGACTATAGCATATCTCAACAGAATTCTAAGATGGATAATTGTTAGATGTAAAATAACTAAACTTACAATAAGAGGAGTTAGCTACTTTTACTAAACTTAAATCACCTAATCTCAATCGATAATATCAATTCAGTAATTTCTATATATTAATGATTGATTTCTTTTCATTTATTAGATTAATTTGGAGTCCATACAATATATAATTATGAATATGTTTAATTGAAATAGATGTAAAAGGCAACAAACTAGAGGTTTTATAATAATGAAACAGGCCAGATGTCAATTACCCGAAAGTCCATTCTTCTTCACTTTTATAATTGCATTAATATGCATTTGGAAACCACTTAATTGTTGACCATCAATCGGTATCCAACTTGTAAGTCATTGTTGGAAAATTGTCATTACTTATCAGTATTGTTTGCGTAATATGAAATGATATTCAAACTTTCAATTCAACTAATTTTTTAGGTCTGATGCAAATTGTCCTTTTTTTACATGCAACGAGCTCCAGCAAAACACCAGTCAGGAAATAATAAGTACGTTAAAATTGCTCTAAGTGCGAGATGCTACTCTTCAAACATAAAATTTGCTACTCTTCATTTTTTTATATGGACCCGACGGACGCGTGGTACTTCAAGACGTACATGGACACGGGCGAGTACGGGTTCGGGCTCCAGGCCATGCCGCTCGACCCGCTCAACGACTGCCCGAGGAGCGCCTACTTCATGGACGGCGTGTTCGCGGCGGGCGACGGGACGCCCTACGTGAGATCCGGCATGGTGTGCATATACGAGAGCTACGGGGGCGACATCGGGTGGAGGCACTCCGAGAGCCCGATCACGGGTATGGAGGTAAGGGGTTCCGGGCCAATGACCCGTCATTACAAAAACAATAATAAAGTAATTATAGATACATAATCACGTGATGAAGTTCTACCATTAGTAGTCAATCGCTTGTAATCCGGTGATATTTGGGGCTCGATTTTGATTTTTTGTTCTGCTTTTTTTTTTTGGGTGGTACGTGTGCAGATAAGGGAAGTGGGGCCAAAAGTGACATTAGTGGCTAGAATGGCAGCGTCAGTGGCGAACTATGATTACATCGTGGATTGGGAGTTCCAAGCAGATGGGCTAATCAAAGTCAAGGTTAGTGATTCTTCCTACTTGCATCCTGGCTTGGGCCCACTTTGAATATTCCAATTTTCCAATACCTTTTTTCCTTTCTTCTTTTTAAATTTTTTTGGTGAACTACCTGTTTTGAGCTGTGTTAGAAAGTTAGAATAGGCTTTTATAATGTGCCTAAAGTAACTAAAGTGACAACATTTTACAAGGTGCAACCTTTATTATTAGGTCCAAGATGAGTAGTTGATTTATTCTATGAGCAGGCTAATCGGGCTTATCAAGCCCCCAAACTCGTGATCATGTTTGGTTATAGGTTCAGGAAAATCTTAACGTGGGTCCACCTCATCGTGAAAAATGAGATTTTTCTGCTGAAACCAGCAAAGATCGAGACATATTGGCTGTTCAAATGCATACGTTTCAACTTAAGTTGATGTCCTGAAAATGACTTGAAAGGACATGCGGCGATGACTATTTGATTCCGGCAAGAGATTTTTGCACAGACGAAATGGTGTTTTCCCGAAATGCATGGCTTCAAATGCGTGCATCGTCACCAATTTATGTTTTTGTCTCTTAGTGCGCACAAATCTCGAATATCCTTTGACAATTAAACCTTCAACACTGACGCTTACCCTCCTTGTGATATGTGGAATCTGTGCACATTGGACTTTTGGAGAGATGAATTTTGAAAGTCTTTCTGCATGACCTAAATGCAGGTCGGGCTCAGCGGTATCCTGATGGTGAAAGGCAGCTCCTATTCCAACGTCGATGACGTACCGGGGCAAGAGGACCTCTACGGCACGATCCTCTCGGAAAATGTCATCGGCGTCATCCACGACCACTACGTCACGTTTCATCTCGACATGGACGTCGACGGCACCGACAATTCCTTCGTGAACGTGAACATCCGGAAGCAGGAGACTTCCCCCGGGGAGTCGCCCCGGAGGAGCTACCTGAAAGCGGTGCGGAACGTGGCCAAGACAGAGAAGGACGCACAAGTGAAGCTCAAGCTCTACGATCCATCCGAATTCCACGTCGTCAACTCGAACAAGAAGACGCGGGTCGGGAACCCCGTGGGGTACAAGGTTGTCCCCGCGGGGACCGCGGCTAGCCTGCTCGCTCACGATGACCCGCCTCAGAAGCGGGCAGCGTTCACGAACAACCAAATATGGGTCACCCCCTATAACCGGACCGAGCAATGGGCGGGCGGGCTGTTCACTTACCAGAGCCAGGGCGAGGACACTCTTGCTGAGTGGTCGAACAGGTGCGATCTAGCATTTGCTATGCACGCATTCAAGTGAAATTCTAATTTCGGCTAGACCATGTGTGATTCGACCTGGTGGCCTTGGGACGAGCCAAGCCCAACTGGCCTTAGATTCTGCAGCCTGCACTTTACTGGAATTGTTGTTCAATTGCAGGGATCGGCCGATCGAGAACAAGGACATCGTGGTGTGGTACACACTGGGCTTCCATCACATTCCGTGTCAGGAGGACTTCCCGATCATGCCCACGGTGTCCGCCAGTTTTGATCTGAAACCGGTCAACTTCTCCGGATCGCGCCCAACACGGAGAAGGACCTGCCGGTGTGCAACCCCGCTGCTTCCGCTTGACTCGTGGAGTCAAGTTATTCTGTACTGAAGGACCTTGTACTTCAGTACTCGCTGTACATATCAAAGGCGCTAATAATCCACCCTCTATGTAACCTCTTCGCTGAAGCTAGATAAATGCGTGCTGTGGAAGTTCGGCTTTGGAACCTCCTCCTTCGATCAAGCAGTCATGTGTTGATTCCTTAATGCTGGATAATTGATGAAGTGGTCGTATGCACTCAGCAGTCGATCGAATCTATATCCTTCCAGCGCAAGAAAAAAAAAGAGAACTCATGAACTCCTCGTGCATTCTGAAGTAGGAGAAAACTTGAGCAGAGAGCCCAAAGGTTTTGCTCTTAGACCACGACTTCATCTTCTGGTCGAACTGATCTAAAGAATGTCCCAACCAAAGCAGCACAAATATTTTTCTGGGCAACGTTTTAGCCCACATGGCCCGCAACAAAACCATGCAAAGTAACGTTGTCTGGCTGAGAACATGCTCTGAACGTGATTGACGAAGGCGAAATTCTTTTAGGCTCGGCACGAGGCCCGGCCGGCCCATTGAACACAAGCGTAGTGCTAAGGCATATATATTGCGGAAGATTATATCTGTTATCCGGAAGCTGTCCGATGAGGGTAAAATGTCAACTTTAATGGTATAACTAACTGTAATTTTGACAAATCAGTTCAGCTAAATGGTTAATGTCACGAGATACTAAACCTCGTTATGTAGCACTTGAATTAGGAAAGTCTGCATTTTCTTTTGTGCGTGAGCTTGCAAAGCTATGGAAGGAATAGAGGGAGAAACTAGAATTCAATTCTAATTAGAAAATTAGACCGTACGGAAAAGTCATATCTGGTTCTAATACAACAAAACATAAGGAGCCCCGCGCTTCATCCAAAAGCCCTAGCTCACTATGCTTGCGTGGGCCTTTCTACAAGACCCCAAACTTTTTGCGCCGACATCACATGACTTCACCTTCTGGTCCGACTAATCTGAAGAACAGATAGACAACAGGAATCCTTTCTCCTACATCTAACACACTTGCAGGATACTTTTATTTTGCAGAATCGAAATGAAGAGTCTTGAGGAGACTCTAACGAAAGATCTTAACTTGACATGTAGAGCTCCGGAGTGGACAATCTCGGCCTGGGAATGGCAACCAGGGGATTCATCTTCTTGACCACAATCCCGAACTTGTCCGACAGTTCCAGCTCCTTCCCTTGCGGTAATTCCCACTCGAATGAATGCAAAAGGGAGGCCAAAGTAAACGTTAGCATCCTCTCTGCCAGCGCAAGCCCCGCACATATCCTCCGACCGGAACCGAAGGGCATGTACGTGAAGTTGTTGCCTGAGAGATCATACTTGCCGGGATCTTCCAAGAACCTGTCGGGTCTAAACTCCGATGGTTTGTCCCAAATCGTGGGGTCCCTGTGGATAGACCCCACGTTCAGGAATATGTTAGTGCCCTTCGGTATTGTGTAACCCCCGACGACGCAGGAAGCATGCGGGGTCCGAGGTACCAACAAGGGCAGCGCCGGGTGCAAGCGAAATACCTCCTTAATGACCGCGTCGAGGTACTTTAAGTAGGGCAAGTGCTGCTCTTCGACCATCTTATCCACGCCCACAACTTCTGTCAATTCCTCCGCTACTTTGTCCATCACATTCCGGTTCTGCAGCAACTCCGCCATCACCCATTCGATCATTGTTGACGTTGTCTCCGTTCCGCCAATCACGATGTCCTATTCAAACATTCAAAGTTTCATCAGAAAGAGCAGAATGCTGTAATGTTTGATAAAGTTGCGTCGTTAATGAAGCACTGTAATACTAATAGAATAGAGTGAACCTGAAAGTCAAGATATGGGGCTTTACGTCGGAATTGGACACGGCCCAGTTAGATGATGGGACGTGAAACAAGTATGGAAAGAGATATTAATCAAGATATGACAAACACACCCGGGAGAATTGACAAAAAATGATTGACAATTTTTTGTGTAATTTCAACTTATCCTACTGTGTATACGATAAATTGTTAGAAAAGTCCTAAATCTATTATATTTGTGTCAATTTAATCCTAAATTTTTAATGGTGCTAATTTAGTCCTAAACCTTTTGACCTAGAGCCAATTCAATCATTCCGGCTAATTTTGATCGGATATTGCTAATGGAGACGTTAGCTGGCCTATTTGGCACGACTGGCGCTAACGTTGACAACTTTTAATAATATCTTAATATTTTTTGATTTGATTTTTTGATTTTTTCTTTTCTTTGTCTTTCTTTTTCCTTCCCTTCCTTCTTCCTCTAGTCGGTCGTCGGACCTCAGTGATCGGCCAGAGGCGAGGGCCAGGGAGGTCGACCTCGCCAGATCCGATGAGGTCATGCCTTGCCTAGCCCCTAGCAAGGTCGTGCCTCGCCCAACCACTAGCGAGGCTCACCCTTGTCGGATCTGGCGACGGTTGAGCCTCACCGGTGGTTGGACGAGGCATGACCTCGCCAGCCTAGCCGGCCACTGGCGAGGCTCCCCTTTGCCATCCCTCGCCTTTGGCTGATCTCTCAGGCGAGGCCAACTCTTGCTGACCATGGCCATGCCGGCCATCGGAAGAAAGATGAGGAAAAAAAGAAAGAAAAAAATTCGAAAATTATTCAAATATTATTAAAAAAGGTCAACGTTAGCGCAGGCTGTGCTACGTAGGCCGATCGATATCCATATCAGCAATATCTGATCAAAATTAACCGGAATGACTTAATTGGTTTTAGGGAGAAAGGTTTAGAACTAAATTGGCAGAAATGCAATAGATTTAGAACTTTTTTGATACTTTTCCCGTGAATATGATGTGGGTTGAAATTATGATAACGTTATGCTAATATGAATTCTAAAACAAGCACAAATACTCTGTTACTAATCGCTGAACAATAGCTCAGGATTAATGTGGCACTTGGCAGCCAATATGAGGAATGAAATCAAGAAATTAAGAACGGAGATGCAGATCGAGGATTCACCATGTTTTGTGGTGCTTCAGGTTGTCTAACGGTCATGCTCATGTATATTCATACTAGAAAAAGTCACCTAGCTTAACAAACTTACCGCAAGAATGGCTTTGAGTGATCCATTCTTGTCCATTGATGACTGATTATCTTCAAGATCCATCTCCATGTCCAGGAAAATCTGCAAAAAGTCCTTTCGTTGTTCGTTGCTTTTACGTTCTCCTTCATTCTGCTCGAACAGCTCATTCGTTCTTCCTGCGGTGGTGGCGCAATCGATAACAGACTGAAGAAAATCATCAATCCACTGATGCGCCCTTTTCACGTCCCTTTCCACTCCTTGCAGGTCAAGCCAAGCGAGTGCCGGGAAAAAGTCTGAAACATTAGGACTACTTAAGAGCACCACGTATTTAGCCACCACCTTTCGAAACTCCAAGGCTTCGTGCTTCTCTTTCTTAAGTGTCCCTCCCCACAGCATTGCCATCACCGCGTTAATCAAGATCAGAAGGGCCAATTCACCGACATCAACCG
This sequence comes from Syzygium malaccense, assembly GCA_031216405.1. Lineage (NCBI taxonomy): Eukaryota > Viridiplantae > Streptophyta > Magnoliopsida > Myrtales > Myrtaceae > Syzygium > Syzygium malaccense. The sequence continues at coordinate 25,768,742 of CM062256.1, read as the reverse complement.
GCATCCCAGGTTTTCTATACAGATCGCTCAGAGCTTTCCTGACCTCCTGCCTTCTCAAACTGTAACAGGCGTTGAGGCTCGCGTCGCTCATTATCTGCCGTACGAACAATTTGCGGAGATTCCTCCAATAAGGCCCCTGGCTTGAGAAGGCAATGTCCCTTCCGCCGTATGACGCGATGGTAGCGGCGATGTTCGGGTCCCGATTGGCGAACGTCCTGTCCTGGTCCCGCACGATTTCTTTGGCCAGCGAAGGGGAGCTAACCACTACGTACAACTTGCTTCCGAGCTGGAGTTTGTAGATGGGGCCATAATTCTTGGCCAATTCGGCAAATTTCCGGTGGAGATCAGTCCCAAGGAATGGGAGGTACCCGAGGAACGGCACGCCTCGAGGCCCCGGCGGCAATTGAGCCGTCCCAATTTTTCGCCTCCTGAACGAAGAGAAAAAACCAAGAGCTGCGATTGCTATGACAAGCAGTGTCATAGCAGCTCTTGGAATTGCATCGCTCGCTTCTTTAGCACGCCACAACCACGGCCAGGCGCATTCGGAGTCTCCGTTCGGCATTTCGGCTTGTGAGAACGGTTTGAGGAGTCGTTGAGCAAGAATGAGGATGTGTTTCTAGCCACACTACGTAAAGATGTTCTTCCTATGGACGGTTTTCATAGGAAAGTCAGTAGTACAAGTTACACACACTGACACCCGAACAATTATTGTCTGAACGAAAGTGACCCCAGCGGTCCTGTTTTTGACTTGCCAGATGGATTTGTCATTATTTAGTTTTGGTGATTGCATGATGATCTTTATGGTTTCTATGGTTTGAATTGAACACAATTCCTTACCGACACAGGGCCTGTTTGGTTCAACTTTCCAAATATTACTTAGAAAAATATAAATACTTTTAGGTTAAAATCCCTTATAAACCGTTTGGTTCAACTTTCCAAATACTACTTGAGATAATGCAAATACCTTTAGGTTAAAGTCCCTCAGAGAAATGCAAGAGGCGTTTGGTAAAAAATTATTTGTAAAGTTACTTTGGGCCAAGTAGTGTTTGATAAATTTTTTTTTTTGCAAAAGGGCTTTGGGAATTATTTTTTTATTAAAAAAAATCTACATTACCTTTCGTCGGAGCCGGCGAAGGCTTATGATCGCCGACGAGCTAGATTTGGTGTCGGCAGCTGTTGCCCGAGGTCGGGCGACCCCCGACGAGCTAGATCTATCACCGGTGGTTGTCGCCTGAGGCTAGGCAGCCCTTGGTGAGGGTCACTCGACCTTAGGCGGCCGTCACCTAAGGTCGAGCGACCCAGGTGACGACTGCCTGAGTCGAGTGACCTAGGTGACTGTCACCTGTGGTTGTGCGAACCAAGCGGCAGATGACCTCGCACGACCCAGGCTAGCGCCGCCTGGGCAGTCGCGTGACCTTAGGCGGCCGTCGCCTGGGTCGTGCCACCTCACCGGTGTCTCGCCAGCCCAATTCGGTGTTAGCCGCACTTGCTGGCCTCGCTCGCCGGCCATCTCACGAAGAAGATGAATAGTACAAATAGGGGCAAAATCGGAATAAGCCAAAATAAGGAAGGGTAGTTTGAGGACAAAAACTTTGGGTTCAGTATTTGTGGAATGCCAAAAACCCAAAGCTAGTCCGGATTAACTTTGAGATTTCAGCATTCCAAATGTTAGTATTTGATCAATGCTAAGTCAAAAGCTGAACCAAACGGAGCCTTAGTAAATATCAAGAGAGATGCGACCGATATCGAGATCTCTAAAATTATATGTCCTATGGACGGACGGTTGAGTCGTACTCCAAGAGTTCCTAAAAATATCTGCCTCTTTCTCGACATTATAGAAAAGGTCTTCAATGACAAGTTTCAATGATTTACAACGAATGACGATTTGATGTTGACTTTCTCTCCGACAAATTAGATTCTCCCGTGCCCATATTTGCACCTATATTTTGTATTGAATCAAGTTGGCCATTCATTTAAGAGGTAACAAGAGAATTATACGGTCAAACAAATTCAAATTACTGAGAATTTGTAGTCGTGATGTAAAAATTTTTGTGAAAAGTGAGTAATTTTCAAGAACGTACACATAACTAATCTAACGAAAATTACATTCATGTCAAGAAATTAGGGAAAATTATCAAAAAAGTCCTAAACTTATTACACGTGTGCCTTTTTAGTCTTAAATCTTTCAATTGTGCCAATTTAATCCTAAACATTATTACATTTTGTCAATTGAGTCTATCTAATTATTTTGGCAGAAATCACTAACATGTACGCCAGTCGTCCTATGTGGTACGACCGGCCTTGACGTGGACATTTTTAACCATATTTTGAATTTATACATATATTTTTGGTTTTTTCTTTTCTTTTTTTTGGACAGGGCATAGCATCGCGGCCTTGCCCCGCAATGCCCTTGCCCAGGGTTGGTGAGGGTTGCCCTCACCAAATCTGGGCGAGGGTCGCGACGCCCTCACTGTGGCCGGTGAGGGCCTCGGGCCATTGGAGAAACATCCCGAAACATTTTGATAATTTCAAAACTATCCTTACTATACTATGATAAGTGTAGATGTTTCTGAAGATTTATTGAAGGACAAAAGTGATAATTGAGGAGAAAAGAAATCGTCTCTTGTCCCGTTCGTAAACAGCACAAACTGACAGAAAGATCAGCTATTGACAATGCTTGTGTCAAAGCTGTGAATGTCAGGTTTTTGGTGAAGTTGGAATAATGATCGTTAGTTGATAACCGTTGTAGAAAAGCTTATAGTCATTATAAGCTGGAGATGCACAACAAAAGAATCGGAAATCAACAGGAAATGAGAATAGCTTTTTGTTAGACTGTTAGAAGCTATCAACGACGGCATAGCTACAGCAGAACCTGTTTTAGGAAAGCTGGCTAACGTTCACTAGAAAGACCGGGTAGGTAGTCTAGCTACTAAACAACGGCACAACAAGGAAACTTATTGCTACCTGCTTCTTTGGATCGTCGGAAGATTGAAGTTGTCTATATAAGTGGAGATCTTTGAAGCCAAATTGTTGGACACGAGCAAGAACTGAAAAAGATCAAAGATATACTCTATGCTGATATTGATTCATTATGAGATTTCCATTGTATCATACTTACTGCATAGTAATCTTGAGAAGGTTTAAGTGTCCAAGAGTGAAAGTAGCAACTGAGTCTTGATAGTGTAATCTATTTGTTGAAATGATCAGCGCTTGCTAACTGTAACTTACGTTACATATTACTAGTGCAATCTAGCCTGACTTGTGGCTGTTAGTCTAGAGAGTAGATGTAGATTTTATTGTAAAGCTGAACCACTATAAATTACTATGTGTAATTATTCTCTCCTAAATTCTTTACTTTTGCACTTCGCCACCTTGTGATATTTCAAATATCTGCTATACCTGATCTTTATAGAAGCAGCTAATTTTTGCAAAATCATCAAAGCTTCTAAAACAACCTATTCACCTCATTCTAGGTTGTATTGTTAGCCTCGACACGGGCGAGGGTTAGGCGGCGGCCCATATTGGCCCTTAGTAAAAAAAAAGGTAAAATAAAGAAAAGAAAAACAAAAAATTATTAATAAATTCAAAAAATTATTTAAAAAAATAATGTCAACACTAACTATGTCACGTAGGATAGTCAGCGTCCACGTAATTGATTTCCGGGAAAAACTTGATCAGATAGACTCAATTGACAAAATATGAAAATATTTAGGACTAAATTGGCACAATTGAAAAGTTTAGAATTGAATTGACATAAGTGCAATACGTTTAGGACTGTTTTGGTAATTGTCCCTAATAAATTACTGTACAATTACGAATTTTACTAAATTAGTAGGTTGATACTCATCGAGAAAGTGAATAAAAAAGGATACAAACCACTTTCCAGAACTACTTTACGCTGATAAGAAAAACTTACTTTTGTAATTGGGAAATTACCAACGAGTTGTAAAAGTTATTAACTACATAGGATTAGCTTCAATTTACTGTTCACCGTGAAAAATTACTTAACATGCGATAACATTATTCAAGTACTAAAAGGAGAGAACTTACTTTTGTGATAGAAAAAAATACAAAGACATAGAAAACTTACTTTATCTAATATATTGCATTTTACTTTTCTATTAGGAAAAAAACCATCACATTTGAAACTTACTAACTCTTTTTTGGTAATTATGTAAATATCATTAATTAGATGAAGTCCAGAAGTTTTAGGGCATTCCCGGCATTACAAATAGAACTAACAATGCGAGAAAATGAAGATAGGAAGCCGCTACATAATAGCCAATATAACATTTGCTTGGGAAGGTCTAAAGCTTCACTCCATCTCTTATGATTTTACGCACTTTAGCCAAAATAATGTGGATATCAGTTGACTTGTTTTGAAAACGTTTTGCTGTTGTGCTTTATCCAAATGCAATTTATAATGTCGACTTCGGTGCCAGTTTGTCTTTATAGTAGATGAATACAGAAAATCTTGCATAATCTTGTTCATGAACCAAGGCTCGAGAACGGTTTGTGAGAGGTTTGAGGAGTTGTTGAGCAAGAATGAGAAGTTGTTCCTATGGACGGTTTGGATAGCATAGTCAGTTGTTCAATTTACACACCGAGACACGAAGAGTCATTGATTAAAAAGAAAGTGAACTGGACGGTCCACTTTTGGACTTGCTAGAAGGATTAGTCATTTATTTAGTTTTGGTGATTGCGTGATGATTTTTATCATTTCTATGGTCTGAATCGAACACAGATCTACACAGATGAAGTAAATATCAGGAGGGATGCGACCGCTGTCAAGATCTCTAAAATTAGATGTTGAGTACGATCTTGTCCAGTTCAAGCTCAAGGAGAGCCACAGAATAGAAAGGATAGCTGTAAAGGTGGCATACTGCATAGATTGTACAACCGTTTGATCTTTTCTAGATATTTACTAGCAAGTTGCCCGTGCAATGGACAGCTCTGAAATTACGTTTGTCAGATTATTCTTAATGACGGTATTAGCGAGAGCTTTCATGTAGACATGATCACGATTCGGAACCGACGATTTTAGTTCGTGGCCATGTGTAAATCGGAACCGGCTGGTTCCGGTTCCGATTTCGAACTAGCCAGTATCGGTTCATAATTTAAAAAATAAAAAAATAAATAATGAATTATAAAATTATGAAATTATGAATTATTCAATATAAATTATAATCAAAATAAAAATTGTGGAGGTGATTAGTTCCCGGTTCGGTCCGGTTCCGCTCGGAATCGGGAACCGAACCGGTAAGATCGGTCCCTTAATTTTAGAATTAGGAATTGGATTGGCAAATCATAGAACCAGGAACCGGACCATTGGTCTAGTCCAATTCTAGGCGGTCCAATGGAACCCTTTGCTCTTAATTAGTAAAAGATCGTAGCCACAAAAGGCATACAACTTTCACATGCTCATGCCTTGACTTGGGTTTTATACACAACCCCTTTGATGGTTTCTTTATTCCCATTCGATGTGGAACTCTAGCATTTGCATGAGCACAAGTTAATAGTCTCACGTTGAAGGTGTTCAAGGCAAGCTGAGAATCCCACATCGAATAGAAACGAAGATGCATTAGAATAATTGTGTATAAAACCCAAGCCAAGTCTTATAATTAGAGTCCAATACACCCAAGCCAAGTATTGTAATTAGAGATCAATGCACTTACAATGCATGGCAATTAGAGTTCAAATTATTTTCTAAAAAAAAATAATGAATTTTTTTTAAAATTTCATTATTATTATTTTTAAATAATTTGGAATCGGAACCGGGCCCGTAGGCCATGGGCCGGTTTTGAACCGCGGGCCCGGGTTTGACCAGGCCGGTTTCGGGCCATGTCTACTTTCAAGCGAAATAGTATGCATAAAACTATAACATAATAAATATTCACATCATGGAATTGCATATACAGTACATAGGAATATGTTGCTGCCCTTCTGTGAAGATATACTAATCTAGAAAAAAAAATGAGATTTCTATGGATGGCCTGTTGAGTCGTATTTCAAGAGTTCCAAAAATTATCTCTTTCTTTCTCGACATTATAGAAAGGGTGTTCAATGACAAGTTTCGATGATTTACAACTATTGATGATTTGATGCTGATTTTCTCTCCGACAAATTAAATTCTCCCGAGCCCATTTGCACCGATATTTTGTATTGAATCAATTTGGCCATTCATTTAAGAGCTACTAAGAGAATTATACGATCAAACAAATCCAAATTACTGATAATCTGTTGCCCTGACATTGAATTTTTCGTTAGAAATGAGTAATTTAACAAAAAATTACCTTCATGTCAAGAAATTAGGGAAAATTATCAAAAAAGTCTCAAACTTATAGCACTTGTGCCAATTTAGTCCTAAATATTTTAACTGTGTCAATTTAGTTCTAAACATTTTTACATTATATCAATTGAGTCAATCCAATCGATTTTAGATGGAAATTGCTGATGCGGACACCAGCCATCATAGGTGGCATGACCAGCATTAACATGGACATTTTTAATAATATTTTAAATTTTTTAATATATATATTCTTTTCTTTTCTTTTCTTTACTTTTTTTTTGGATTGAGGGACAGGATGCCCTCCCCGACAGGCCCTCGCCAGATCTGGGCATTGCGGCCCCGCCTATGGCCCGCAAGGGCCGTGGCTCCTTGGCCAAATCTAGGGGAGGGCCTAAGCCCTCGCCTAATGGCCGGCGAGGGTCGTAACGCCCTCGCTCAATGTTGGTGAGGGTTGGCCAATGACACTTGCTGGCCCTTAGGAAAAAATATATGTAAAGAAAAGAAAAGAAATTATTAATAAATTCAAAAGATTATTAAAAACATTATAAAAATATTAATGTCGGCGTCGGCTATGCCTCGTAAGATGACCGATTGTTTTTCTAAGTTACAATTAATATTTTTTTATTTAATCAGAGTTTATCGCGCCTCCTATCCCAGATTTCTTATCCAGATATATTTGGGTGGTCCGAAGAACCTCGCCAAACATAGGAGTATCCTATCCGGACTACTGAATGCAGTTCTTGTAAATGACACCCCAAATCTATACCACAACTCGAGACCCGATTAAGTCCTCTTAAGGTCAGGACGAGACAAGGGCCTTAGTAAACCAAACCCTCTTCAATCCCTATGTTTTCATAGCTTAACAAGTCAGTTTCTACATCTCCGTCAAATCGAAGACAATATTTTAGTTTGTACAGAATTATACGAAGTTTTGAGCCGGCTTTAAATTTCTCGTCCATATAGTTTCGAGATTGAGAGATTGGGATATTAACAGAAGTCTGATTATGAATTATAAAAGTTATATCAAAGATTTATACTTACTCCGGAACCTTGTTTTTACTTTCTTTAAACTAAAAGTTATTTAATTCACTTTATTGTGAAATTTTTTTGGAAAGTTTAACTTTGAAATTTAATGAACATATATGCACACGAATCCAACTCCAACATTGAATTATTCCACAATTTCTTACTTGTTCACACATCAAGCCGCAAGTCTTACTCGGATTTGAAATTTCTACTTGGATCAAGTTTCATTCATGGACTCATTGAGATATAATATCAACAATTTGTGCGTGATAAGACTTAGCTATCCCATTTTCTCTCCTTGTACGTATTTTCTACTTTATCTCATTTCGCAATTTTTATGTGTTTAGTCAGGCATTAGAGACGGCATCAAGAGAAGGGCGCTTCCCCTTTTGGATCATAGCCAGAAGAAAAGAACAGTCGATTATTCTCAATGAGTTGACTAAACAGAGCTTTCGGCGATAGTTGTATTTATTATCTGTTCGTATGTGTATGTGCTCGAGGACAATAATTGGTGCATTGCATGCCCTTGCTTTTGCTTTTGCCTCTACTCGGTGGAGGTGGAACCAAGGGAGGTTACACATGCTTGCATCAAGACAAGGATTGGATGTGCATTTGAAAGCCAAGACTTGGGTTGCGGAATCTAATTGGTCGTGTTGATTTTGTCCAATAATAATGCGATAACGAGTGCCCCAAAATACTCGTCACATCTAATTCATAAGAATCATTTTAATCTTCCAAAAGAAAGGTACACTCTTTACAATGAAAGATTAATAGATTAAAAACTGAATTGGCTTTTTTTTAAAAATTATTGTTGTCTAGTGACTGTTTTGATAATACTCGTTAGCAAAACCATATACAATAGTTGAAATATTGTGCTACGCCGTGACTATACAAGTATTTTGATTTGATGTATGCCACTAAAACAAACATCATTGTCGGATCGGTTTAAAATTTATTTAGACTGAAAAAACATTTTCAATCAAATTCCGAGATGGATAATTGAATGACGGTTCCAATAGAATAAATCGAATAAATCCCTCAAGTATTTTCTATATATTAAGGGTTAATACAAAAAAAAACCCCTAAATTGATACACTTATAACAAATTTACCAAAAATTAATTTTTTGACCAACAAAAATCCTAAAGTGGTACTCATATGACAAATTTACTTAAAGCTAATTTTTTTACCATGTCGTGGCCTACCTCACAAGGGCCAAACTCAATAAGGCTGGTTTAGAGGTAAGTATCCATGAAACGGCCTATACGGCACATCATAAAAGATAGCTTACCGAAGCGTCAATCTTTTAGTCATCCATACGGTCCATTAATCATGAACGCGAATCTTCCCCGATCCATACCTCGTGTGATAGCGGATCAATTTTATCTTTTTTTAGGAGTCGCCACTAGCCTATGTCGGGGGTCGGCTAGAATACCCAATCAATACGTGGGAATTTCTTATTGGTTTCTACGAGAACCAAAGATCATAGGTTCAGGGACTAGTTTACATTAATATTTCTATTAACGCCCTTTCGACACCGCTAAACTTATCAAGGTTGTTATCTAAGCTGTCATATATTTGTTTTTTTACCATTTTCATGTCAAAACCTCGGTCTACTAAGTGATCATGCATCTTGTTTTTGTGTTTTTATTTAAGATTCTAAGTTAATTCTATCTTAGTCTAAAAAAAGAAACAAACAATTGTATTAAAAAATTGCGTAAAGTAAACAACCAAGATATTAAAAAGACAAAGCCAATTCTAAGTGTAAGAAAATAAAACCCGCAACTCGTCGGGTGTTTATTACAACACGAATTGAAAGCTCGAGACATATGTCGGGTAATGAATGAATTTTTACAATTGAAATGGTTGGAGGACATTGACCATCACCGTATACAAGGAATTGGGTCGGAACGGACATCGACCTCCACCATCTTCAAGACCGCCGTCTTCTTGGACCTATTCTAATTCTAAAGCTAAACTAGACTAGGTACGGACAAGGGAAATGAACATCATAATGTTCACAAAACACACAATAATTGTCCATACAAGAGAACGCAATATGCAAGAAGATAGAAAGATGCAAATGTAATCACAACAATGGTCTCGAGATCGGCCTTTGGTTTAAACATGCGTTGTCCTCATCTAACGACCTACCCACTCCATTTTAATGATGACTTATGTACATTAGCCACCAAGAACGTTCGTTTATAGTGACGAAAGTGACATAGTTCCTAATTGGAGTTCTATGTGAAGTCATAGATATCCCCTCGAGCATGCATCGATTCCTATCATACATCTAGAAAGCACATGCATCAAGCTTAAAATAAGCATGCAAGGAGGTGACAAAGACTTTGATTCTCATCCAATCACTCAATTTAGTGAACCAACATCAAGTCACTTCATTCCATTCATCATGCGACAATTCATAAAAGAAAGACAAAGAACAGCAGAACAGGGAAAGAAAGACCTATTTAATGGAACATGACCCATGCGAAATTAAAATCTGGAAAATTTGTGGTAGCTTAAGCACACAATGAGGAACAACATTCATATAGAAAGTTTTCCTAAAAAATGTTCACATGATTTTATAAAAATTCGGGAACACGATTAAATGTGTCAGAAAAAAGGGATTGCTGCGGTTTTTGTTGCAAAGATGAGCCCATTTGCCTTACCATTTGATGCTTAATAATTCCGAAATTTTGACACAATGTGATTCAATGAATGTCCTACAACTTTCATTAAGGGTCTGACCTCTGATTATTTTTAGAAAAATCAATAAAAATTCAACAAGAGGTCTGACTTACTTTGGACAGAGCAGGGGTTCCGAATTTGCAAGTTGCTAATCCTAATGCAAACTTGTAAAGAAAATGGAAAAATGACCTAAATGACAGACAAATGACATGTTATTGGTGTCTATGGAAACCCCATGACATGTATGATGACTTACCAAGAGGGCATGAATCCAATTAAGTCCAATTTTAAGCTTAATTTCATGAAAATATGTCAATGCACTAACTAATGTTAATGACATTTCACGGGTGAAAAAAATGAGCTAAAATGATGCATGAAATGTATGAAAATTTAACATGGATTAGGACTAGATGCAATGATAAAGAGGATATAGTCATCTAATCCTAATTACATGAGCAAATGACCATACAAGTCCATGAACTATTAAGCATGAATTAATGTTCATGATGCATGAAATGCAATATGACAGAACGTGATAGCATGTTTATGCATGATTTTAATCTACCAAATGATGTGCAAAAAATGCATGTAATATGTCAATACGAAGCTTGAATAGCCCTTTACAAAAGTCTAGAAGACTTCATGTTCTAATTATGAACATAAAAATTCCCATAAAATTGGCAAGAGTGCTACATGAACAGCTTAATCCCTAATTGACAGATTTAGGGGTTAAGGAATTTCAATTGATTAAACACACTAATGACAAGCAATTGATGCATGGAGAGTGTCACTAGTGAATTAGCATGACGCTCTATGATGCTCATGAAGGTCACTTGAACAATTAAGTCCAATTTCACAATGAATTTTGCAGGAATGCAATTCGGATCAGCACAGGGTAGAATGAACAAACTGAGAATATGAGATGATTTCAAGTACCAAATGTTGCCTAAAAATTCTAAAACAAATATATGATGTGTATGAGGCCTGAATTTACAAGTTCACAGAAGGATGCAACTCGAAAATCGATTTTCCCTGTTCTGTACAAAAATAGTAAAATGTGCAGTTTCAGTTCGGTTACAGCCAAAAACCAACTTACTCTTGCTGCAACTTTGAAAATTGATTTTAGGTGCCAAATGAACTCCTATCAGGGATATCTTTAGCATTTTAAAGACTTATTTGAGTGATTTACAAACTTTGTTAAGGACTCTAAGCCAAAAAATATCGATTTCAAACTCAAACGAAGATGTTTGAGCAAGTTCATTTCGGGTTCCAGTATAGGCAAACAAGACCTAGGGTTGAATTAAGGAATTTTCACCTATTGATTGAACTCCTAAAAATCTGAGAAAAAAGTATGTCATGATTGAGATCCTAATGAACGATTTTCGTGCAGAAAAGATCGCCAAAATCAACTCACAAAAATCGGCATAAAATCATCAAAACAATTAGACATTCAATAACAGATTTAAGCTTTAATAGAAACATATTGTAGAACAGAGAGCCGACATTTTGAGGGAATTTTGAGGTAGTAAACGAACTTCATTTTGGACGCATAATATGTCAAATCGAAGCTTAGGAAGTACAGACCAAATGTCTAGAAGGACTCGAAGCATGATTTCAACACTTAATACCTCGTTTAAGCTCTAATAGAATCTGTGTTCAGAGAGTAACGAAATTAGCATAACATTCTTATACAATCATTCATCAATCAGGGCACTCCGAGCCTCCGATCACACAATCAACTCATCATCCTCCATATATACATCAGCAGCACCCCTTAGCATCTATCTATGGCAAGCCTAAGGCGAGTTCTAGCCCCGGACGCCTAACACATCCTCGCTTCATCAAACTCAGGTTAGAGGAGTATACCTTTGTGCGTTTAAGCCTTGATTCGTCAAAACCGAACTCCACAGCCTCCAATGGATGATTATAGAATGCTTAAAGACCTAAGATCACGAAAAAAAATCGCCAAAAATGAACCTAAACGGGTCCGGTTAAGCTGCAAAAACAGAATCGAGTCCGGTTTGGACCCGATCTGTGCACCAGTGGGAGAAAGGACCACCGAAGCTCCCCGTTGGTGATCCGGCCACGCCCCGACCTCCTGGTGGCCGGGAACACGTCAGGGAAAGGTCTGAGGGCGATCAGAATTTTGCTAGTTCGCTATGGACCACTGATCGAACGCCGGAACTCAGCTCAGCTCAAATAGAACCGGTTGAAGAGCCGCCGGCGAAAACAAGCCAAACGGGACCATCGACGGCTCGTCAGAGGGAGCTCCAACCACCAGGGGTTCGGGGCTGAAGTGGAGGTGCTGGCCGGAGGTAGTACGTCGCGGTGGATTGCCGGCGGAGGGGCGATCGCCGGCGGAGAGAAGCAGTGCACGAAGGAGATTTCGGAGGAAGAAGAGAGAACGTGGGAAAGAGAGATAAGAAGGAGAGAGTTCTGATTTTTTCCAAAAAAATCTACAGAAATGAACCTCCGCCCAAATTTTGGAGGGAAAATGAATTATATACTCCCCTCAAGACTCAATCTTGGCCTTCGGTGTGATCCGACGGTTGAGATTTGTTCTTATCCTTTACTTAGAGGTTAAGCAAAGACCTCATTGAACATGTGCTAATTTGAATGGTCATGATTTAATCTCATGAATGGTCTTGATTAATTTTGCAATTAAGGACCTAATTACGGGCATTTTCGTGATTTTACAAAATCCAGGGACTTTTTTGCAAAATCTAAAAATTAAAGAGTTCTCAGGTGAATTTTCGTAAAATTGACTTCAGATGAGTCAAATGATATCAACCATTCGCAAATCGTGAACGATTGATTCAAACCCCTAATTAGGGCTAAAATTGGGGGATTTCATTTCAAAGTGCCAATTCACAAAATTGGTCGCACAAGTAATCTTATGATGACCTCTGGATCAAATGTCGTAAAAAGAACTAAGCTAAAATATGAACAAAATGAAAATAATTTTGTTTTTGGCCGATTCCGAACCTATTTTCGCAAATTGGGAAAAAATAGGTTCTTAATCAATTTTTACAAAATTTCAAATGCCAAAGTCAGATTAAATGTAAAATAAGATGATTTTTAGATTTTAGTATTTTTCGATATTTTTGGTCAAAGGTTTGACCGAAAGTCAAACCCTAGTTGACTTTTCACTAGGAGTTTGATTTTATGATCAAATCTTTGAATTTTTCTGGAATTTTCACTTCTAAAATGAAATTAAACTTGCAAGAAATATTTTTATGTGAAAAACCCCAATTTGACCCGGGGTTGACTTTTGATCAAAGGGTTGATCAAAAAGTCAACCCGAAGTCAACCGTTTGACTTTTCGGGTTTTTGTATTAAATGAACGATAAATCATCTACAGAAGCTAAGCCAACAAACAGAATAAAAAAAAAACAAAAAGGGTTCCGTCGCAATCGAAAATCCTAATCTTGAGTTTTCTGCTTGTAATTATGCGTCGGCTAAAAATTAAGTGTCAACATACCACAAAAAAATCCATATTGGTACATTAGTGGCAAATCACATGAGAATGGATGGCTAAATATTGAGTCCAAGAAAAGTAATTGGCTTGGGTGGAAACGAACGAACAAACAAGTCATGTGCTTTGAGTGTTCTTTTTTGCTCTGTTTTTGTTGATATTAGCTGTGTATTCCTAATGTCAATGCTTACGTTGTGCTAATGTTTATAATCAATGATCAAAGCAAGTGTACAAAAGTGATAGCAGTATGTGAGTCTTGATAGCGGATGCTAGGCTTATTGTGTTTGTTAATATTAAGAGTGAACGTAGGCTTGAAAATAAAGTCGAATCACTATAAATATGCTTACAATATTTTCTATCTCTTCACTATTAGTATTAATTGTTCGTAATCCTTACCACCTATTAAACAGCAGCACATGCACCTGATTTCTATATTCAGTTTCTACCGATGTTCGTAGTTAAACTTATTATCTTTCGTAAATATTTTTTATAGTTCTCAAACAACCTATTTATCTCCCCTCTAGGTTGTATTGTTAGATACTAGCCCTAGCTAATTGAGTCACGATTCTAACACAATTTGATGTGAGATTTTAGGCATAATTCAAATAGAAATTTCCCGTTTTGAATTGCGCAATATCGCAGTTTCGATCATAAAGCGTCCTCGAGTCACTTGCTAGGATCAACCTGCTGTGGGGCAGGGCATTTGCACACAAATGTCTCTCATCATGCGACTCCAAGACAACCCATACGCCGATCACCCTGAGCTGTACCTCGAGATCAACGGCAAAGTTGTCCCCGCCAACGAGGACCACATCTCCGAGGGAATTAATGTCGCCACCAACAAGATCGCGGCCCAACGAGAACTAGACCAGGCATGGACTTTTTGATCCGGCTATATACGCTGCTCTCCCATAATGATTGGCAACCATGCAGCAAGTTGATCTTGGCCATCGGAGATCCAACGGTGGGAGTCGCTGAATTGTGTGACGGTGAGCAAGGTGTTGAAGTACTCCCTCACCTTGGTGACCATCCCACTAGTAGAGACCGTCCAGGTGTTGACCCACAAGATGGAGCGGATTGGGTCGAAGCCCCTCGGCGAGCACTGTGGGGTTGAGGGAGGTGACGGAGTCGGGTGCAAAGAGGAAGGTGTCATCCGACGGGTTGGAGGAGGCGCATCAAGAACTTGGCGGGGGGGAGATAGAACCACCACTCAAGGTTGGGTGGCGTCGCAATCGCAGAATTGAAGGGCCTCATGTAGGGTGCAGATCACTATCCGATTCGCGGGCTCAAGCTCCTCTAGATGCTGATGAAGAAAGTGAAGTTTTTCTGTGGACCTTTGCTCTGGGTTCAGTGGAGAGAGAGAGAGAGGAGCGAGAGTTCTAACAGTTAAATGATGTGCGACTTTGGCGAAGGTGAGGGGAGAGACAATGTCAAAGGAAAAAAAAGAAAGTTAGACAAGTGAAATTACACTTGGACTTTAACGGTGTAAATAAATATATGCAAGAGGAAGTTGATAATAACAAGTGCAGTATGCTTCTATCGAACAAGTATGGAAATAAATAGAGAGAGATAGAAGAGTTACACACAAATCTTATAGTCATTCATCTCAGACAAGCCTATGCCACTTTTCCAGACTAACTGCCAATATATTAGATTCCACTAGTAATTCTTTGAGAGGTTACAACGTAGCCCGTGTTGCTTCTACCTAAAGCTAGTAGATCACACTATCGAGTCCCAAGCACTACTACGACACTAGTACACTTCTCAAAGGAGATTACAATAAGTGAATCACTCTTAGTAAATGAACTTCTCGCTCAACAAGAGTATAAGTGTATCAAAGGAGTAAAGCTTTCTCAGTTTGTAGTCCTTCTCGTAATTTGTATATTCTTCAGCATGTGTTGATCTTCTTATATAGTCTTTGAAGTCCACGTCAACGGTTGGATAATCTTCGAGAGGATCACTTTAACCGTTGATGATGAATGACATGATCACCGAGAGATCTGGTCATTCATACAATCAAATATTCTTGGCAATAGTGTAATTTTCATGAATAGGGTTGCCTATATTAACAAATAATCCTTGCTAGCAATTTGATTGACAACCGATTGGATTCTCCTTTGCGTGTCAATTTTTGGTTCTTCAAGCCTGTGGCTTGCTATCAATATTTCTTGAGACTTAGGTTGATAGTTAACGGAATATCTAGGTTTTCAAATCATAAAGTGTATTCACATAATATGCACATTCTTCTCAGGTGATATAGGGATCCGCTTCTATAAGCAAAGCATAAGTCTATCAAGGCTTCCTGTCTGTGTGGTTCATTTCATATTGCATTCCACTTTATCTTCCTAAAAATGATTACAATATATGGGTTGTTCACCTTGTTTCAGTACCTTCAAATCCTCACGAACTTCCCGTTCTCTGACTTGTTCACCTCCATTAAAATCCTTTCATCCATCATCAATCTTTCACTCCATAGTCCAGGTTCTATCAGTGGTGATGAAGCTTTCATTGCATTGGTTCAATTGAGATAAAACAACATATTTATTTGTCCAATATTTGATATAGACGAATGATTTTGTCAACCTCAAAATATCATAAATAAAGACATTGCATGTCTTTGATCTTACGCTTACCTCTTCTTGGTGGAGGGGCCACACATATTGGATGTGCATTTGAGAGCCAAGATATGGGTAGTGGAATCTAATTGGTCGGTGTTGATTTTGTCCGCTAATAATTGAAATAATAATGCACTGGAGTACTTGTTATGTGTACTTCATAAGAATTAATTCATTTTTTCAAAAAAAATAATTTTTTTTGGGTTTAGGATTTACAAATGAAAGCTAATAAAGTTAATGTTGTAATATTTTTTTAATATGCTGTTTATTGGCAAAATCGTATAAAGAAATAGTCGAAATCTCATGTTATGTTGTGACATTACAAAATTCTGATTTTATCTATACCACTAAAATAAATATCAATATCGGATTGGTATAACATTCATTTAGACTATAGCATATCTCAACAGAATTCTAAGATGGAGAATTGTTAGATGTAAAATAACTAAACTTACAATAAGAGGAGTTTGCTACTTTTACTAAACTTAGATCACCTAATCTCAATCGATAATATCAATTCAGTAATTTCTATATATTAATGATTGATTTCTTTTCATTTATTAGATTAATTTGGAGTCCATACAACATATAATTATGAATATATGTCTAATTGAAATAGATGTAAAAGGCAACAAGCTAGAGGTTTTATAATGGTGAAACATGCCAGATGTGAACTACCCGAAAGTTCATTCTTCTTCACTTTTATAATTGCTTCAACATGCATTCGGAAGGAAAAATTACCAAAAAAGTCCTAAATCTTTTGCAATTGTGCCAATTCAGTCCTAAACCATTTTTTTTTATCCATTTCAGTCCTAAACCTTTTACAATTGTGTCAATTCAGTCCATCCGGTCACTTTTGGCCGGCCGACACTGACGTGGACCCCGGCCGGCTGACGTGGTATTATTTTAATATTTTTTTCCTTTTTCTTTTTCCCTCTTCCCCCTAGCCGAACCGGCCAGGGGGAGGCTCGCCGGCAAGCTGACCTCGCCAGCCATGGGCGAGACTAACCTCGCCCGGCCATGGCGAGGTCGAGCTCGCCGGCCATGGGTGAGGTCGAGCTCGCCCGGCAACGGCGAGGCCTCGCCCAGATCTGGCAAGACCTCGCCGTTGCTGAGCGAGCTCGACCTCGCCCAGCGACGGTGAGGTCTCACCAAATCTAGGCGAGGCCTCGCCGTCGCCCATGGCCGGCAAGCTCAACCTCGCCATGGCCGAGCGAGGTTGGCCTCGCCATGGCTAGCGAGGTCACCTCGCCGGCGAGCCTCCCCCTAGCCGAACCGACCAGGGGGAAGAAGGAAAAAAATATTAAAATAATGCCACGTCAGCCAGCCGGCGTCCATGGCAGCACCGGCTGGCCAAAAGCGACCGGATGGACTGAATTAACACAATTGTAAAAGGTTTAGTGCTGAAATGACAAAAAAAATGGTTTAGGACTGAATTGGCACAATTGCAAAATGTTTATGGCTTTTTTGGTAATTTTCCCCATTTGGAAACCACTTAATTGTTGACCATTAATTGGTATCCAACTTGTAAGTCATTGTTGGAAAATTGACATTAATTATCAGTATTGTTTGCGTAATATGAAATGATATTCAAACTTTCAATTCAACTAATTTTTTAGGTCTGATGCAAATTGTCCTTCTCTTACGTGCAACGAGCTCCAGCAAAACACCAGTCAGGAAATAATAAGTACGTTAAAATTGCTCTAAGTGCGAGATGCTACTCTTCAAACTTAAAATTTGTCGCATCTTAATTAGGCATTTAACCACTTAGTTAACCATGAAAGTATTTGTAGGATGTAGACGCTTTGTTAATAAGTACGTATAGGGCGGTGATTGAAAACAAAAATCCTGCCGAAGGTATATATGGGAACTAAGGTATTTCCTCTATATGCTGTGTTGAATAGGTTGTCACCACGCTTCAATGCTTTCTTGTATCAAACCACTTTGCTTGCAAAACGATTAATCAAAATATGTAAGATATGGACAACAAATTGACTCTCTTAATCAAGTCTACTCATAGCTTGTAAGTCAAGACCTACATTACGAAATAATTTATCTTTATAGCTTTTTTCTTATCTGAGAGGCTTTTTTGTTTCTCTATTTCTCTCTTAATATGAGCTAACATGAAAGTCAAACAAAAGTTGCTGCTCCAACATTTGGTTTTTTTTGAGTTTGTCAACGCAAATATATGCAAAATACCTTGAGTTTAACACATAATAGTCACACCCGTTGTCTCGATAGAAAACCAATAATCATGTGTGCAATAAGGGGCTGGGCTTCAGGAACATTTTATGTGGGTTTTCAGGGCTATTAGTATTGATGTCAAGGCCTACCTTGGCAATAAAGGGCAAAAAAGATTAAAAAGGAGACAAAATGAACAGAAAGATCCTGTTCACCATCATCTGTGCACCCACAAACGTGAAATTTGTGTTGCTTCCATCCTATAGATGAATTAGAGATGCCAGCATTGCATTTCAAATGTGAATTTCTCCATGGGCAGTGGATAGATAGTACGAAATGTGACTAATCATTAACTTTAAAACATTTGGCATTGCGACATATAAACTTGGTCAAATAAAACTGCATCGACTGAAGTTTAATAAATCATATGAAGGTAGGTAGATGCATTTTTTTCCTTTATTCTAGACAAATAAGCTTATATAAGCAAACCATACCAAGATGCACCGGTGCATATGGTGCACTCCACTAGTATCTCATTCATAAAGCCGAGGATCAGAGGACCTCGGCGAAGGAACAGCCATTAGAGGCTTTTTCTTCTTCATGACGATCCCAAACTGCTCTGTCAGATCCATCTCCTCCCACTCGGGCAGCTTCCAGTCGAAGGAGTGCAAGAGCGTGGCGAGCGAGTACAGCACCATCCTCTCGGCCATCAATATTCCCACGCACATTCTTCTCCCAGACCCGAAAGGAAAGTAATTGAAGTCGTGCCCATTGTAATTATCCTCGCAGTGCAAGAACCTGTCAGGATCGAACTCCAGCGGGTCCCTCCATATCGAAGGGTCCCTGTGTATGGCCCACACGTTGATGAATGAAGGGATATATCGAGAACCGAAAAACAGAACAATCACGTAGAAATCAGAAAAATAGACAATGCACGAGTTTACCCAGGTTCACCCTCGAATAGGGCTACGTCCTGCAAAGAGATTTCACTATATTTTCGGTTTACAGCCACTTGACTCGTTACAATGATCAGAAAAACGAGCAAAATATATATATGCCCCAAACGGGCCTAAAACCTAAACCTATATGAAATCTCTTAATTTCGCACCATACGGGCCAGCCCAAACCCGTTGAGGTTTCGGGGGCGCTGCCCCCGAGCCCCCGCCCGCTCACCGGCGAGCGGGGCAGCCGTCCGCTGACCGGGCAGCGGAACCCCCGTCGGGGGGCGCTGCCCCCGAACCCCCGCCCGCTGACCGGGCAGCGGGGCACCCGTGTCGGGGGCGCTGCCCCCGAACCCCCGCATTCCGCACGCATGGGTCACATGTCGTTGGACAACACTTCAGTTTCCCTAAGCTCACGTGGGCGTACCCGGTGTGAGAAACAAGGGTCCCCGAAGTATTCGCCAACTCCAACATTCTCCCACTTGGTGGATACTTCGCGCAAATGAGGGCCTTTCCAATATCATTCTTCTTCAATCCAATCGCAGTAGAGCACCATTCAAACTTCACACCTGTGACGGCTTTAGTAAGGAAGTCAGAACTATTTTCTACCGTGTCGACCTTTACAAGCCGAACCTCTTTCTTCTCTATCTTTTCTCGGATGAAATGATATTGTATATCAATGTGCTTTGTGCGTGAGTGAAATGCTGGATTCTTAGCTAAATAAATAGCCCCTTGATTATCACATCTCACCTCTATTGCACCTTGCTCAAAACCGAGCTCCAAGCACAACCGCCGTAACCATACAGCCTCTTTTCCAACATGAGTAAGAGCCATATACTCAGCCTCAGTAGAAGAAAGCGCTACCACGCTTTGCCTCCTACTCATCCAACTCAATGCAGCACCAAACAATGTGAAAACATATCCGATAGTGGATCGTCTACTATCAATATCTCCACCCCAATCAGCATCTACATGGCCTACGATATCAAGCATGTTTCCATTCCCTGTACCTTCAAAACATAAAGAAAAATTCAAAGTTCCACGAAGATACCTGAAAACTCTTTTGATCGCATTCCAGTGTTCTCTACCTGGGTTAGACATGTATCGACTCAAGACTCCCACTGCTTGGGCTATATCCGGACGCGTGCACACCATAGCATACATCAAGCTACCCACTGCACTCGCGTATGGAATTCGGGCCATCTCTTCAGCTTCTTCATCCGTTTTCGGACATTGTTCCGCAGATAGCTTGGTCCCTAAAGGTATAGGGGTACCAACAGGCTTGCAATCTATCATATTAAATTTCTTCAATATTTCTTTTATGTATTTCTCCTGCCCTAGCCACAGCTTCCGTTTCTCACGGTCCCTCCTAATCTGCATGCCCAAAATAAAATTTGCAGGCCCCAAGTCTTTCATTTCGAACTTTTTGGCCAGCAAACTCTTCACGGAATTCACCATCTTCACACTATTCCCGATCAACAACATATCATCCACATATAGCGTGAGAATGACAAACTGATCGCCCGTTCTCTTCACATAAACACAATGATCAGAATTTGAACGCACAAAATTAAGCTGGAGCATGTACGTGTCAAACTTCTGGTACCACATCCTTGGTGACTGCTTCAGCCCATATAAAGATTTTTTCAATTTGCATACCAAATTCTCCTTTCCTCTTACTTCAAAACCTTCTGGTTGCCTCATATATATCTCCTCCTCCAAGTCCCCATGAAGGAATGCCGTCTTAACATCCATCTGTTCTACCTCAAGATCATATGCAGCTGCTATAGACAGAACAAACCGTATAGAGGTCAACTTTGCTACAGGAGAAAAAATCTCGTCATAGTCAACTCCCTCAATCTGAGAGTACCCCTTGGCTACAAGCCTAGCCTTGTACTTCTCTACAGTTCCATCTGGTTTCAGCTTTCGCTTGAACACCCATTTACACCCAATTGCCTTTCTATCCTTAGGCAATTTACACAAGCTCCATGTTTCATTTTTATCAAGCGACTGCATCTCATCTATCATTGCAAGCTCCCACTGATTCGCATCATCCATAGATGTCGCCTCTTTTACAGAACTAGGATCATCTCCGGTAATGCTCAAAGCATGAAACGTACTCAAAGCACTAAGTGAGTATCGAAGTGGTACCTTTCTTTCACGCGTCGATCTCCTGAGAGCCGGCATGCTATCTGTATCCAAGTTTTCATCTGAATCTGCATCCTCGACTTCATTAACCAAGTCCCCTTGCTCCGATTCAGAATCAGACTCTATTAGCGTGCCTTGTGAAACCATTTCTACAGTTTCAGTTTTAGGACTTTCTTCGAGCACTACCACTTTCTTGGGCTCATCACCTTTCTGTGTGCTAACCTGGGGTTGTGATTCACGAAAGACAACATCCCTGCTGTATACAATGGTCTTTGATTCTGGATTCCACAGCTTATAGCCTTTAACCCCTTCCTTGTATCCGACAAATATGTTCTTCTCAGACTTGTTGTCAAGCTTACCCCGCTTCTCCTTAGGTACATGAACATATGCGTCACAGCCGAACACCCGAACATGCGACAGATTCGGTTTCTTCCCAAACACTGCCTCATATGGTGTACGATCTTTCACTGATGAGGTCGGTGATCGGTTCTTCAAATAACTGGCTGTGGCTACAGCTTCTGCCCAAAATTCTGTCCCCAAACCTGCCCAACTCAGCATGCATCTTGCCTTTTCTATGAGTGACCGATTTAATCTTTCGGCTACTCCATTCTGTTGAGGCGTATATGGAGTCGTCTTCTGCCTTGCAATACCATTATCCACACAAAATTGCTCGAACTTATCCGAACAGAATTCACCTCCGTTATCTGTACGAAGGACCTTGATTTTCCTGCCCAATTGGTTTTCAACCAAAACCTTAAATTCTTGAAATTTCTCGAATACATCTGATTTACTTTTAATAAAATAAATCCAACTATATCTCGAAAAATCATCTATGAACGATACATAATACCTGGATCCTCCAATAGATGGAGTTGGAGTAGGTCCAAAGACATCGCTGTGAATCAGCTCGAGAACCTCAGTTGCTCTTGTACCAGTGTGTTGGAAGCTAACTCGGTTCTGTTTTCCATGAAGACAGTGTTCACAGAACTCGAAACCCATAGAGCATTTTGGAATTCCTTCTACCATCTGACTTGAAGCTAAGGTAGATAGTCCCTTTTCACCGATATGCCCCAACCTCTGATGCCACAACATGGACATCTCATGTCCATCTTCCTTGGCCTCTTCAGAAACGAAACCGCTACCAACAGTCACTGTTTCCCCGAGCAGCTTGTATAATGTCCCGTAACGGACTCCTCGTGCAATCACAATAGAACCTCGAGTCATCTTGCACGAATCCTTATCACAGCTAAAAATAACCCCCGAATCAGCCATCGTACCAACTGATAACAAATTTCTACTCATCAAGGGTACGTGCATCACGTCTGGAATAGTCTTCACTGTGCCATTACTCATCCTCAGCTTCACCCTGCCACGCCCGACAATTTGAACTGCAGTATCATCTCCGAGCATGACATCCCCACCGTTATATTGCTCATATTCACAAAACCAATGTCTATGAGGCGTCATGTGGTATGAAGCACCGGTATCGATCAACCATATATCCTTGTCTGACTGCGCCATACACGCAGCAGCCAAATACATATCTCCCGCATCGACCTCCTTTTTACCCGAGGATGATTCAGCTTCTTTCTTAAAAACTGGCTTGTTTTTACAATCCCGCTTCACATGGCCCCACTCTTGACATTTCCAGCACTGTACCCTCCTCTCCCTACTCTTCGATCGCCCACGAGATTTGGATCTGGATCCTCTCGAATTTAGAGTCTTCTCTGCTGGCCTTCCCCTAGCTGCCAATGCCTCTTTACCGGAATTTCCAGATCCCTTTCTTCGTGTCTCCTCCGATAACAAAGCAGAACACACACTTTCATACGATAATTCCTTATCCCCACCACCGATCACCACAATTAGATTATCCCATGAATCCGGTAGTGAACAGAGTAGTGTTATTGCCTTATCATCATCTTGGAACTTAACACCGATTGATACGAGTTGACTAATCAATGTGTTAAAGTTATACAGATGTGCAGAAAACGAGTCGCCCTCATGCATCCGAAGATTATACAGCTTTTTTCTCAAGAACAACTTATTAACCAACGACTTACTTTGATACAGCGACTCTAATTTCTGCCACAAATTTCTGGCTGTAGGTTCGCCCATCACATTCGTTAGAATTGAGTCCGCGAGACAAAGCCGAATCAACCCCTTTGCTTTCCGATCAATCCGATTCCAGTCTTCAATCTCTTTCGGATCTGCTGGTTTGGAAGTTGAATCCCCTTCCTTCACCACTTCCTTGCCTATCACGACACCAGGTTGCGCAGCAACAGGCCTTTCCGTTTCGATTGCCGACCAGAGATCTCGATCACAGAGAAGATCTTCCATCTTCATCTTCCACAGATCAAATCGCGTCCCATCGAATTTTTCTATCTCAATTCGTGATCCTCCTGACATCTCGAATAAACCCTAATTCCTCGAACAACTCCGGCTCTGATACCAATTGAAGGGATATATCGAGAACCGAAAAACAGAACAATCACGTAGAAATCAGAAAAATAGACAATGCACGAGTTTACCCAGGTTCACCCTCGAATAGGGCTACGTCCTGCAAAGAGATTTCACTATATTTTCGGTTTACAGCCACTTGACTCGTTACAATGATCAGAAAAACGAGCAAAATATATATATGCCCCAAACGGGCCTAAAACCTAAACCTATATGAAATCTCTTAATTTCGCACCATACGGGCCAGCCCAAACCCGTTGAGGTTTCGGGGGCGCTGCCCCCGAGCCCCCGCCCGCTCACCGGCGAGCGGGGCAGCCGTCCGCTGACCGGGCAGCGGAACCCCCGTCGGGGGGCGCTGCCCCCGAACCCCCGCCCGCTGACCGGGCAGCGGGGCACCCGTGTCGGGGGCGCTGCCCCCGAACCCCCGCATTCCGCACGCATGGGTCACATGTCGTTGGACAACACTTCAGTTTCCCTAAGCTCACGTGGGCGTACCCGGTGTGAGAAACAAGGGTCCCCGAAGTATTCGCCAACTCCAACAATGAAGACCCGAGAGCCCTTCGGGACCATGTAGCCTCCGACGGTGCAAGTCGCGCTCGGGCAGTGCGGGATCAGCAGTGGAACTGGCGGGTGCAATCTCAGAGACTCTTTCATGACAGCTTGTAAGTAAGGCAGTTTAGGGATGTGAGATTCTTCTACTATGTTGTCTTTGCCGACCACAGTTTCCAATTCCTGCTGGACTTTTCTCAGAACGCTAGGTTTCTTCATGATTTCAGCCATGGCAAACTCGATCGTGTTGGAGGATGAGTCCGTTCCGCCAACCAACATGTCCTGTCAAAATAAGTCAATTGCATGTAATTTTCAATGGATCGCCCTCAAGAGAAATTGAAGTCACGAAGAAGATTTGAAAGCAGGCAAGAGTTAGGATTAGGAAACTAATTTTGTAAAGGTAAAAAGCTACGGTTTTTCAATTATTTCTTTATGTTGTTATTTGTTGAATTAGACTTATGACAAATAACAGTAAAGTCTAGCCCCATCAAATTTTCTTTTACGAGTTGTTAGCAGTGAAATGGCGCTGCAAATTCGAGCCGAGGGTCGTCCTGCACTCACAACATTGGAATGAAATAGCTAGGATGGAGAGAGTCACTATTTAATAATATGACGCCAAACACACAACAGACAAAAACTGTTGAAGGGTTGACAAAGATGGCGATTCGTATGACTGCGTATTGTTAGATTTTAGTCGATTTATCGCTAAATGAACCTAGGCAAAGAAGCCGACTCGGATATTGCTAACGCTAGTCTCTCCTAACATAACCAATTCAGCCCCTCTTAATTCTTGTGCCGAGTCATTTCCATCCGCTCCTTCGAGTCCTACTCACTGAAATTAAACTGGTATGTGTAATTAATGAGTTCGACCGCTGGTTGAAGCTTC
Source organism: Syzygium malaccense (assembly GCA_031216405.1). Taxonomy (NCBI): domain Eukaryota; kingdom Viridiplantae; phylum Streptophyta; class Magnoliopsida; order Myrtales; family Myrtaceae; genus Syzygium; species Syzygium malaccense. The sequence goes on along the minus strand of CM062256.1, from coordinate 25,743,485 downwards.
CACATTAGAGAATTCAAAGAGGAACCGTGAGTAATTATTTAAGGTGTTAACATCAATCCCTATGCATCTTGATATTTACCTCAACCACGGAAAATTAATTACTACCGTAGGTTCATTTTTTTATAAAATAAAAGGTTTATATAATCAACTTATGAAGCAATGTGACCAACCAAAAATCATCATTTAAACAAACTAGTCATTGTGATCTGCGCAAAATCTCTCTTATATTAAGATTACTCTAATAATTATGCACCTTCGACTATTTCAATTACTAGATCAAAACGTCGCAAAGAATCGATTTACGTCATGTATTCTCATTAGAAAAACAAATGAATGAAGTATAAAGAAGTAAGCTTTGCCAATAACATAAGAAGGGGAAGAAGAAAAACTCACCATGAGCAGAGCTTTCAGGCCAGTCAGGGTCAGAGGAATCTTGGCATCTTCCTCATCCTTCCAGTTCAATAGAAACCGCAAGAAATCTTCGCGCTCCTCGCCGCCGTCCAAGGTCTCGCTTCCGCTTTCTGTCTGCATCTTCAACCTCTGCTGGATCATCTTCTCAAATATTCCATCGAACCGCTTCGCCAAACCCTTCATCTGCCTCTCTATCCCTTGCAAATCGAATCGGGCCAGACTCGGATAAAAGTCCGAAATGTTTGGCCTCCCAAGAAGTTTTGTCAGATTTGACACCGCCTGTCGAGGGTCAGAAAATTCAGAAAGAAATTATGGAATCAATATCTTCAATTTTTTATATTCACTTAAGCCAAAAGCCAAAAAGAAAAGTGGGATAATTCTGCCAAAAATCTAAACTCTTCATCGTGAGTGTAACGTTAATCAAATTTTTTTTTGTCTCACCAAAACTCTCGAACTTATAATAATGACCTAGAAATACTTTCCATCCATATGGCCATTAAAAATTCTAACGTCACAGCGTGCGTGACCATTAAATATTTGATGTGGCCATGCTCTTGGTCGACAAGGCAGCATATGTCCATTGCCACTTCAAATCCATTTGCCTGGTGTTGTCCCCGCATGTTGTCACATCGGCATTTTTTGCGGTGTGTAAAGACGAAAATCCAACGGAAGATAATTTTTAGGCAACTGATACAAGTTTGAGGTATTAACAAGACAAAAGTAAATGTTTGGGTGTTGGTGTCGCACGGAGAAAAGTTTAAGATTTTTTATGGGATTATATATATTTTGAACTTAAATAAGAGAAAACTAGACAATTAAACAGACAATTCTTGAAATATGAATATGAAATAGAATTGATCATGGATCTCGACGACTAACTAGCTTACTGGCTTGCCCATTGCCCGACCTTAATATACACGAAGAGCACTTTGGAGCGAACTTTACTGATACTGATAAATTACAAACTCAATTTAGCCTAATATGAAGAGTTATAGTCGGTCCAAAAGGTAAGTTTAGCGCAACCCTAAAGTCATATGTTATTTTCTGATGGCAAGAAAATAGAAGTCATGGCATATATTGTCAATGCAGAAAATAATTTTTCGAAGACGGCCAAATCCACATTTGGTTAGATGAGCATATTTAAAGACTCAATCGAAGGATCGACAAAAACCTGTTTGTCTTAAAGTTTTGTTTACGCCGACATTGTGCTTAATATTGTATGGTAAAAAAGGAAGAAATCCTATTCGATCTTCATCGTCACTGACCTGCTTGAAATCAGCACCCAAGCGCTCTCTCTCCTCGCCCTGCACCGTCCCGCCCCACAACATGCTCGTGATCACGTTGAGCACCGTCAAGAACATCTGCTCCCCAACGTTCACCGGCGACCCGGCCTGAAGCAGTAAGTACGCCACGGTCTTCCGGACCTCCCTCCGCCGGAGCTCGTAGACGGAGTCCAGCGTGTGGTTGCTCAGCATCTTGAGCCCGCACACCTTCCGGAGCATCCTCCACTCGGGCCCGTACGGGTTCCACACGATGTCTGACCCGCCGTAGAACGCGGTCCTCCCGGCGATGGGCACGTCGCGGTTGGCGAACGTGACGTCGTTATCCTTCAGCACTTCGCGGGCGGTGGCCGGGGAAGTCACGACGACACCGAGCTTCTTGCCAAGCTGGATCTTCAGGACCGGGCCGTACGTCATCGCGAGGGTGGCGAAGCAAGTGTGGAGCTCCGGATCGAGGAAGGGCAAGTTCCCGACGAGGGGGAGACCCACCGGTCCCGGCGGCAGCGACGGCGAGTCTTTCTTCTTGGCGAAACGACGCCATGCCCAACAACCAATTGCGAAAACGCTTGAGAGGATAAGTAAGCTCGGGAGCGAGAAATCTTGCCATGAAAGAGAAGATTCAAGATTGTGGAGAAGGGAAAGGGAGATGGAGGGAGACATGGGGACCTTAGAGTGTGACCAATCACGATGGGCCTCGAAGCTGAGAGGATTCGAAGAAGAAGAAAATGCAGTGAACGAAGCTGAGAGGATTCGAAGAAGAAGAAGATGCAGTGAACGGAACTTTTTGTGCTGATGTGACGAGCGTTGGTGAGGCGACGCTGGTTGATAAGCAGACGAGAAGAGAGCAACGGAGGAAGGAGGGAGAGTAAAAGAGAAGATGGAGCATTTAAAAGATCTAAAACGTGGGTCATGTGAACACGTGCGATCTAAAATGCAATGGAGTCCCTTTGGTCTTTTATGCTTTCTTTCGCGAAAAATTTCATTTAAATAAGGATCCGAAACGACTAGTCTCGGCCACCGTTTAACTAAACAAAAGGAACCTAAAGGGAGCTCTGACCACGGAGTACGTGCGGTGAGTTTTACACCTAAATTTTGGATTTTGGCGTAAATTAGAATTGAAAAATATTTAAATGTGTCGGGTGATTGAAGTAGTGTAATTCTTCGATTTAACTCTCTTTATGGACGTATGATTTGATACTCATATCAAATCACGTAAATTTTCCATGTTCTTTATTATTTTCCGGTCTATTTCTTTGCGATTTTCTCTCTCTCTATTTAATTGCTAAGTTCCTATTGGATCCGCAACGTTACTTTTACAGCAAATCCCTATTCATTGGACCCGAGAAGGTAATCACCACCTGTCATGCATTACGACTACCATTATACTTGAATAGTCATATTCATTGAACGTGCGTTGATGTGCTTGCTTTTGTCTCTTGCGTCGCTACTTGCGGAAGTGGAGCCTAGGGTGGTTACATATTCTTACATCAAGACGAGGTAAATTTGAGAGCCATGACTCAGAAAGTGATCGTCCGTGTTGATTTTGTCCTCATGCAAATGAGGCCGTTTCGACATCGAGCGTTTCGAAGTCCTCGTGAATTGTTGTGATGTGACGCTTCACGAGAATTATTTCACTTTACCAATAGAGAATGTTTTCTTTTAATGTAGGTTAATAAATCAAAAACTATAATATCACTTATATACAAAAATTAAGAATATCGTTCTATGTCTGACTTTGCAAGTAGATTGATTTTACGTATATCACATAATACGATATCAACATATCATATTTGTTTAGACTAAAGATAGTTTTCTATCATATTCTAAGATGGATAATTGGATTAAAATAATTTTTTCAGATGTAAAATAACCAAACTTTCAATAAGAGGAGTTTGCTACTTTTACAAAAAAACAAAAATCACCTAATCTATTTCGATTAAGTATTTTCTATAAATTGATGATTGAGTTCTTTTCATTTAATAGGTAAGTTTTGGAGTCAGATATATGTAAATTGATTTGGTTTATTGACATAAATGTTGAAGGCAATAATAAAGAGGTTTTAAATGATGAAACATGCCAGGTGTCGATTAACGTAAATCCCATTCTTTTTCACTTTTCGAAATGCCTTCATGCATTTGGCACCCACTTAGTTTTTGGACATCGATCCACCTAAAATATTCAACTTTTGAGTCATTGATGGTAAATTCACATTCATCTTAATATTCCTTGTGTAGTATGAAATGATATTCGAACTTTCAAGTCAATTAGTTTTTTAGTATAGATGCAAGTTGTGCCTGCCTTGCACGCAGCGAGCTCGAGTAGAACTTCATTCATGAGATTACATGATTGGCCTTCAAAATTATTCAGAGTGTGAAATGTTATAATTAGAATATAAAATTTATTACATCCGGATTAAACATTTAATCACTCGGTCAATTCTAAAAATAATTGCAAGATGTTGACAGAAATTGACTCTCTTAGTCAAGTCTATTCACGGCTTGTAAATCAAAACATATATTACGAAGCGATTCATCTTTCACATTTTCTTATTTGAGGGGCTCTTTTGCCCCTCTACTTAATATGAGCCGACTTGCAAAAGTAAAAAATAAGCTGCTGATCCAGCATTTTAGCTTTTCATTAATGAAAAGTGGAGCTCTCACCTTTCTCAAGTAATATAAGAGGAAAATGAGTTCACTTTTGGGGTAAAAGAGCACATCCCTCTAGTATTCTTTTGAGCGCAAATTGCGAGAAAATATGGGAGTGGCCTATCTAATCACGTCAATGGTGGGTCACTTCATCTTATAACGTGTCCATACGGGCCCACTTTTTAAGGATTTTGGAAATGCTCCCCTTCTCCATTGCCCCCTTTCTCTCTCTTCCCTTACTCTGTTCTCATCTCTTCTCATGCTCATTTTTTTGTCCTCCTTGAAACAAACAATCACCAATTTGCTTACTCTAATCTGACTTATTAACTCAACCAATTGCTTCCGATTTTTTTCGAGTTCGCAAATATGCTCTCTTCATCCAACTCTGTTTGAACTCACATATTATAAGAATTTTTCTATTTCTTTACAACGTCATGCACCTCCAAAATCATCATTTCGAAGTATCAATAGAATGCCAAACTCATCCCAAAATACAAGCAAAAAGCGAAATCGAAAAACTTAAATCGATATTTTATTCACCTTAATATAGATCCCATTGTACATCGAACCGCCACAAGTTCATTTCTTTAGAACACAACACCCACTGCAAGTCTACAACTACATTACCGACTATAAATCAAAACCCTCCTAAATCCACGTCCATGGCGGTCACCGCCTTCCGCCGCACATGCTCTGTGTTGGCCACGGCGCCCGCGGATCACGTTCTCCAGGGAGATCTTCAGCACCCCGGTCGTCTCCTCGTGGATCAGCCTGCTGATCCACTTCACTCCGCAACGGCTGTAAAATAATTGCAAGATGGAAAGTTTTTTTTTTTATGGTCAAGATGGAGAAGTTTGTGTTGATTAGATAAGTACATATTGGGGGCTGACTGGACACAAAAGATTACGCCAGGGGCATGAGAACTAAGTTTTGTCGTCTATCTCATAGGCTGAATAGATCGTCACATGGCTTCCATGCTTCTTGTGTTGGACCAGTCGGCTGGAAAAGGATTAATCAAAGTATGTAAGGTGTTGAGAGCAAATTGACTCTCTTCATCAAGTCTACTCACGCCTCTCAAATTAAAAACTATATAAACGTTTTCGTATTTGAGAGGCTCTTTTGCCCCTCTACTTAATATATGAGCGAACTAGTAAAAGTCAAACATAAGCTGCTGCTCCAACATTCTAGCTTTTCAACGCAAAGATACGTGAAATTCGTCAAGTTTTACTGGCTCCCAATTACCCCCATTGACTTAACATGAGTACAAGTTATTGCCTCGGTAACAAAAAATAATCATGTGTGCAATCAAGGGGCTGGGCCTCAGGAACTTCTTCTGTGGGTCTTCTGGGCTATTTAAGTCAAGGCCTAGCCAAAAAAATAAATAAAGGAAGAAAAGAAAGATACGGCTCACCATCATGTGTGCACCCACAAACAAACTATTTTTGGTACTAATCACATGTTATATATAAATTGGAGATGCATGCATCATATTGTTCGAACATCGCATGTCAAAAGCGGTTTTCTCGATGGATAATAGACAGAAAGTGATGCAACACGTGACTTTTTTTTTCACTTTAAAAATATATATCTCTGCGACATGTAAACATGATCAAATAACCGCATAAATTGGAGTTTCATTAACCGCATGAACATAGGTAAATGCAATTTTTCCCCTGGCTCCATTCACATAAGATTATATAAAGAAACCATACTATTGGCAGTATTGGTGGGATTTGCATTCTTATTTAAGGAAAGGAGAGATTGTAGGCAAATTTGTATATTGATAGCATTCCTATTTTTTGGAGTTTCCTGTTTTTCGGGTTTGCTTGTTTCCTTTGTTGTGGCAACCCTTGTGTACAAATTGCAGAATAATGGCAACTTAACTCTCACGAAAAATTAAAAAAGAAAAAGGAGAGTTGAGAGTTTTGTCTGAGGACGTAGGCACATTGCCGAACCTCGTAATTCTCGTGTTCTTTTTTGTGATTGCTTTACTAAAATTCAACATGGTATCAAAGCGAGTTTGATTCAGCCTGTGATTTTTTGTGCTTGTTTCTCTCTTTGTTGCTGTCATATCCTTGTTATTACTAGCAACACGTCATGGAGGGGTCAAAGAAGTCAGGAGATGCATCAAACGCAACAAAGGTGCAGAAGACAAATAACCAGAGGTTGACTTCGTTGTTGCTAAACGAAAGAAATTACCTTCCTTGGTCATGAGCTGTAACAGTTGCTCTCGGGGGTAGATCGAAGCTTGGTCACATCAACGGGAAGATTAAAGCCCCTCCCGTGACAGATCCCAAATTTGATGAATGGCAAGCGAATGACCACAGTGTGATGTCTTGGATATTTAATTCCATGGAACCGGAGATCTACGAGATATTTGCATATTCAGAGTGTGCCAAGGCGTTGTGGGATTCGATATATGACATGTATGGTCAAGCCAAAAATGCATCTCGGATCTTTGAGCTGCAGCAAGGACTTGCTTGTTCTAAGCAAGGCGCAACACAATCTTTCACTGAACACCTTGGAAAAATGAAGAAGCAATGGGATGAGCTTCGTCAGTATAGACCTACGACACAGAATGTGATGGATTATGTCAATCGAGAAGAGCAAGATAAAATCTTTCAGCTATTAGCAAGCATTAGGCCTGAATTAATTTGAGGACACCAAACGTCAAATTCTTATGAGTCCTCAACTGCCTACTTTCAATAAAGTTTGTGCCATAATCCAAAATGAGGAAACAAGGAGACGTGTCATGCCTTTAGCTCCAATTACATTAGGAGAGCTTGGTGAACACACGGCCCACAGTGCTATCAACACGAAGCAAGGAGACTCCATTGCTCGGTTTGCCAAAGGAAGAAACCAGCACGGTTCCATTGTGACCATTGCAACCGCGATGGCCATTCCAAAGAGAGGTACTCGGTCCTTCATCCGCATCTGCATCTTTCCAAAAACAGGGGTTCGGAAGCTAAGGTGGCAGTCTAAGACAATTCAAATATTTTTCAATCCAAGTTGGAGGCTTTGTCTCAACAAGTTTAGCAATTACTTCAGATTCATGGCAATAGAACGAACACTTCTGGCACTAAAACTGGAAATTTGGCTATGACATCTAGTAATATTCATGCTTACTCAGCTTTATCCAAAACTCAGTTTATTGTTGACTCTGGGGCTACAGACCACATGTGTAGTTCTCCAAACTTGCTATCCAATATTACTTCAGGTATGTCATATCCACCTATTACTATTGCTAATGGTGGGCAAGTTCCAACTGGTGGTGTTGGACAAATTAAATTTTTCTCAAATAATTCTGAAGCCTTATTGGTACCTGAATTATCCTTAAATTTAATGTCAGTTAGCAAATATACTAATCAGTGGAATTGCAATGTTATTTTTACTCCTCAAAAGGTGTTTTTTCAAGATCGAACCACCAGGAGGATGATTGGTGAAGGGCAGTTGCAGAATGGGCTATATATGGTGGACCTCAACAACGAAGTGTTGATGGCCCAAAGGAAGACTGTTGACACTTCCCGGTTGTGGCATTGGCGTCTAGGTCATCCCTCTGATCGGGTGTTACATGCTCTTGACATGACTTTAAGCTATGATTCCAATTGCTGTGATCATTGTCATTGTGCTAAGCAGCATAGGTTACCATTTCCACATAGCACACATAAATCAGAACAGTTTTTTAAATTTAGTTCACTCGGATGTTTGGGGGGCTTCTCCTATTGACTCTAAGGAGGGGTTCAAGTATTTTGTTACATTTATTGATGATAAATCCCGAGCTACATGGCTTTATTTGCTTAAATCCAAAAGTGAAGTTATGACTCTATTTCAAGATTTTTGCAATATGGTGAAAAATCAATTTAACACTACGGTGAAGATTCTTCGTACAGACAATGGAACTGAATATACCAATCAACCTTTTCAAGTGTTTCTACGTGGTCTGGGAGTCATTCATCAGACCTCCAGCGTAGGAACTTCACAGCAGAATGGAGTTGCAGAAAGGAAAATAGGCATATGCTTGAGGTTACCCGAGCATTGTTATTCTCTGCAAATTTACGCAAGACATATTGGGCAGATGCAGTCCTTACGAGCTGCTACTTAATCAACCGTTTGCCTAGTAAGGTTTTGGGGTATAAAGTTCCAATTGAAAGTCTGTATGGCCGAAAATTGGGTATCTCTTACCTAAGAATTTTCGGATGTGTGTGTTATGTGCATTCTCAATCTGGTGACAAACTGGATCCACAGGCTCAAAAGTGTGTGTTTGTGGGATACTTGAATGTCAAGAAGGGATACAAATGCTATGAACCAAGTACTAGGCGTGTTTATATTTCTCGTGATGTTGACTTTGACGAGGCTCACATGTTTTTTGCCAAGAATCAAATTCAGGGGGAGCAAGATGACTATTCTGAATTTTTGTTTCCCGTCCTACCTATCGGGAATTCAATGTTGGATCAAGAGTAAATTCCAACAGCGGCTGTTCAAGGGAGTCAACCTATGAATATAGAAAATGCCAATACTACCCCCAATGCCAGTGCCATTCCTAATACAATTGCCATTATAATAGATGCAGTTGATTTGGAAGTTGGGGCTGAAAATGCAACAGAGGTAGCTCCAACAGATGTGGCATCCATTATCTCAGCCCTAATCCGTAGGTCATCACGTATTCCAAGGCCTTCAACGCGGCTCCATGATTTTTCAACATATCATACTGCTCAGCATCTCATTCAGGATTTTATTGGGTATGATAGAATTTCCCATAATTATTTAAGTTTCTTATCTGCCATTGAAAATCAACAGGAACCCAATACCTTCTTGGAAGCATGTAAAAGTAGCATGTGGGTGAATGCCATGAAAGATGAGCTTCAGGCATGAAATCGTAACCATACTTGGGAACTTGTTAAATTGCCGAACGGGAAGAAGATAGTTGGATGTCGGTGGATTTACAAGATCAAATACAATAGTAATGGTTCGGTTGAGAGGTCCAAAGCTTGGCTTATCGCAAAAGGGTATACTCAAACCTATGGGATAAAATACAAAGAAACATTTGCTCCTCTAGTGAAAATGAACACTGTTTGTGTCCTTCTATATATGGCGGTTAACTATAGCTGGCCTTTGTTTCAAATGGATGTGAAGAATGCCTTCCTCCAAGGAGACTTGGAGGAAGAGGTCTACATGGATTTTCCTCCAGGACATCCCTTAGAGAATAATAAGGGAATGGTTTGCAAATTAAAGAAGGTAATATATGGTTTCAAACAGTCACCTAGAGCATAGTATGGCAAACTAAGTTCTGCTCTCATTAGATTTGATTTCAAAAGGAGCGTAGCTGATTCTTCAATGTTTACTAAAGCAGTTGGTGAAGGTATTGTTGTTATTCTCATTTATGTTGATGATCTTATTATTACTGGTAGTAACTTAATGGGTATTGTAGAACTTAAGTAGTTGTTGAGCGAGGAGTTCGACATTAAAGATCTTGGAAAATTAAGGTATTTTTTGGGCATAGAGGTAGCAAGTTCTGACAAGGATTTGTTCTTGACTCGAAGGAAATATGTCCTACATCTACTGAAGGAGACTGGTAAGTTGGGCGTTAAACCTGCTAGCACACCTATGGAGTACAAAAGTAAGACTGTGTCTAAGGAAACACCATTACAGGATATTGGGTAATTTCAACGTTTAGTAGGGAGATTGATTTACTTAACCATTACTAGACCTGATATTGCTTATTCTGTCAGCTATATGAGCCAATTTATGCAGAAACCTACACAAGGGTATATGGAGTTGCTAAACCAGCTCCTTCGATATATGAAAGCTTCTCCGGGTAGAGGAATACTGTTGAAGAATAATGATAATACAGAGATTGTGGGGTTTACTGATGCTGATTGGGCTGGAAACCCCATGATAGAAAATCTACCATAGGTTTTTGTACCTTTGTTGGTGGAAATATTGTTACTTGGAAGAGTAAGGAGTAAACAGTTATGGCTAGATCTAGCGCAGAAGCTGAGTACCGAGCCATGGCTACCGCCACTGGTGAGATCATATGGCTCCGTCTATTACTTCAAGAATTGGGCTGTGATGTCATGTCTAAACCTACGAAGCTATTATGTAATAATCAAGCGGCAACACATATTGCTTCAAATCCAATCTTTCATGAGAGGACCAAACACATAGAGGTCGAGTGTTACTTTGTAAGGGAAAAGGTTCAAGACAAGATGATAGAGACACCATATATTTGTAGTAAGGATCAACTTACTGATGTCTTAACCAAAGCTTTACCCAAAGAAATATTTCAGGATATGATGAACAAGTTGACCTCTGACGATGTATTTGCTCCAACTTGAGGGGGAGTATTGGCAGTATTGGTGGAATTTGCATTCTTATTCAAGGAAAGGAGAGATTGTAGGCAAATCTGCATATTGATAGCTTTCCTATTTTTTGGAGTTTCCTGTTTTTCGGGTTTGCTTGTTTACTTTGTTGTGGCAACCCTTGTGTACAAATTGCAGAATAATGGCAGCTTAACTCTCACGACAAATTAAAAAAGAAAAAGGAGAGTTGAGAGTTTTGTCTGAGGACGTGGGCACATTGCCAAATCTCGTAATTCTTGTGTTCTTTTTTGTGATTGCTTTACTAAATTCAACACATACCAACATGCAGCGGTACTCATTCATAAAGGCGAGGATCAGAGAACCTCGGTGAAGGAATAGCCACTAGAGGCATTTTCTTCTTCAAGACAATCCCAAACTGCTCTGTTAGATCCATCTTCTCTCCCTCGGGCAGCTTCCAGTCGAAGGAATGCAAGAGCGTGGTGAGCGAGTACATCACCATCCTCTCGGCCATTGCTATCCCCGCGCATATTCTTCTCCCGGACCCAAAGGGGAAGTAGTTGAAGTCGTTCCCACTGTAATCGCCCTTATCATGCAAAAACCTCTCGGGGTTGAACTCCAGCGGGTCGCTCCATATCGAAGGGTCCCTATGTATTGCCCACACGTTGATAAAGACCCGAGAGCCCTTCGGGATCGTGTGGCCTCCGACGGTGCAGGTCGCGCTCGGGCAGTGGGGGACCAGCAGGGGAAGCGCTGGGTGCAATCTCAGTGCCTCTTTCATGACGGCATGCAAGTAAGGTAGTTTAGGAATGTGAGATTCTTCTACTATGTTGTCTTTGCCAACTACAGTTTCCAATTCATGTTGGATATTTCTCAGAACACTAGGTTTGTTCATGATCTCAGCCATGGCAAACTCAACTGTATTGGAGGATGTGTCCGATCCACCGACCACCATATCCTGTCAAAGTAATGCAATTGCGTGTAATTTTCAACAGAACCGTCCTCAAGAGAAATTGAAGTCAAGGAGAAGAATTTGAAAGCACACAAGCAAGAGTTAGGCTTATGAAACTAATCTTTTAGCAGTGAAACCGTGCCCCATATTCAAGCCTTAGTGCCATTTTGAACGCCCAACGATCAAAACAAATTGCTAGGATGGAGAGTTTCATTAGTCAATGACATGACACCCGACACGCAACATGGAAAAATCGCTGAGAGGTTAGTAGAGATGGCAATTCGTGTTATTGCTCGTTCTCATGTTCGTCTCATTTCATGCGATTGAAAATTTAACTTTGGTCCTATGCAATGACAAAATCAATTTATGTTCAAGACGGATCAAAACATGTCAGGTTATATAGTTTTGAATCATGTTTGTGGTATTGTGTCCGGAAATTATTACTCTCGGGTGGAAAAAAGTTTCAGGGCTGGGAAATTGAGTAGGACATTGTATACGCTAGATTCATATATAATTTGAGGTCAGGGCTGAATAAGATTGCATAATTGGGAAATGTTGGATTTATCAGTACCAAAGCAATATAACCCTAAAACCGAAAAAAAAGGACTAAAATAAAACCCCTTATTGATAAGTGTGCAGAGGTCAAGCGTGCATTATCATATTGTAAATTTTGAATAAAAAATCATAGGGTTACTCTCTCTCTCTCTCTCTCTCTCTCGCTCTCTCTCTCTCTCTCTCTCTCTAAAAAAAGAATTAAAATTAAAACCCCTTATTGATAAGTGTGCTGAGGTAAAGTGTGCAATATCATAATGTTAATTCTCAATAAAAAAAATTCATAGGATTACTCTCTCTCTCTCTCTCTCTCTCTCTCTCTCTCTCTCTCTCTCTCTCTCTCTCTCAGGCCTATCTGAGGAACAATGTACTTCTTCGGAATTGTCAAATTAGCATTTTTTGCATCCAAAGACGCAAGGTACAAACATCCTGTCAGCTTTCGCTTGATCATAGATGATGCTAAAGTTTTTAGAAACAAAAAAAGACCAATGAACATGTAAAATAGAATTGTGTCAGCTTCAAACTACATAAAAACTGCCGCCTAAATCTGGCCCTTTTATGTAAATGAAAGATTATGAGCGATGATTAAACGGATTAAAAAAAATCAACAATGTGGCCGGCCGCACAAACTCCAAGTCACACTTAACTTTAGGCCTGCTCTATGAGTTGAAATATTCATCCTCCCACAGTGAAAGCTTTAGGATCGTGCTCTCTTTCTTTTTTCTTTTGTTTCCCTCAATTCATATGAAAGAATCTTTTGATATAATCGACTCCTAAGATGGTCAGATGACATTTGTTTTTTTCCATAATCTAGTGGCACGAGTACAAATGCCTGAGTATATAAAAGTTCATACAACACCCTACAAATCTCATGAACCGATTAAGTTTAAGCTTCGACTGGTGCATGTGACTTTGACTTAAAGTAATTTACATTCTATTGGTAAGATTTAAATAGAAAACCTCCGGTTCCTAAATCCAAATCCTTTGACAACCCAACCACCTGCGCCAACCCTAAAGGATCTAGATGAACCTCTCCACCTAGTAGACTCCGAAGATTCTAGTTATGAACGCAAAAAATTTGTCTTACGATACCATAAGATTAATAACATCACATAGTTAAGTTATCACTATCTTTTCCTTAGAGTCCTGATCAAGATTGAAAATAAACTAGTAGCTAGAATCAATAAGTTTAACTATTACTCCAAACTTAACATTAGACATTTAGAAGAGGAAGCATTGGAAATTTCTAAAAAAGTCTTAAACCTATTGCATTTGTGTCAATTATTCAATCCTAAACCTTTTGATAATTTGCTAATTGAATCTTAAACCTTTTGAAAAAAAATTATCATTTTCAAAAAAAATAAAAATTCAAAAAAATTGTCAACGTCAGTACCGGTCATGTCACATAAGGCGGTTGTCATTTACATCAGTGATTTTCTGATAAAATTGGCCGGAAGGACTTGGTTGACAAATTTTCAAAAGTTTTAAGACTAAATTAGCTAAGTTGAAAGGTTTATGACTGAATTGGCACAAATGCAATATATTTAGGAATTTTTTGGTTATTTTTCCTGAGGAAGCATGAGCACTCATTTGCATGTGTAAACATCAATCCCTATGCATATCTTGGCATTTAGGTCACGCATTCGAAATCGATTATTACTGCAGGTATATTTTTCATTTAAGTAAAACTCCAAACCCCGTTTTGTGCCATTAATTTATGGAATTAACTTATATGCCAAATTAAAAATTATCATCTAAAGAAACTAGTCATTGCGATCCCCGCAAAATTTATCTTCTTAGAACGTTAATGTTACTCACAACAAAAGAGTAAAGTCTAAGGAAGCAAGCTTTGCCAATAATAATATTAGAAAGAGAAAAAAAGCTCACCATGAGCAGAGCTTTGAGGCCAGTCATTGTCAGAGGAGTCTTGGCACCTTCCTCATCCTTCAACTTCAGCAGAAACTGCAAGAAATCTCTGCACTCGCTTCCGCCATCTCTCTCCATCTTCAACCTCTGCTCAATCATCCTCTCAAAGATTCCATCGAACCGTTTTGCCAACCCCTTCATCTGCTTCTCTATCCCCTGTAAATCGAATCGGGCCAGACCCGGATAAAAGTCCGAAATGTTCGGCTTCCCAAGTAGCTCTGTCATATCGGACACCACCTATCGAGAGGAAGGAAAATCACAAAGAGATCACAAAATCAGTATCCAAATTTTTAACGTTCACTCAAGCCGAAAATCAAATAGAAACCTTGTAAAATGTTAGTCTGGAACATAAGAAATGGTACTGATCATAGATATTTATGATTAACTAACTGGCTAGGGGGCTCGCCCACTACCCTACAAAATCAGTATCCAAATCAGTTATGTTCTATTGCAACTTGGTCTGGAAAATAAGTCGTGCGAAACCCCTCAAAACCCAAAATGGTCACCTCTAAAATAAGATAAGAGAGCCTGATACATATTATTGTGTTAGTAAGAAAAGAGTAAGCATAACACAAATAGCGGTTATATCCAGCTTTGACTGGATGAGCAGTTTAAACACTCGAGCAAAGGATTGGCCAAACGAGTGTTGTTTTATGCTGACAGTCGGATACGCTAATTCTTTTATGAGAAAGAGAGAGAGAAATGCTACTCGATCTTCATCCTCACAAACTAACCTGCCTGAAATCAGCACCCAAGCTGTCTCTCTCCTCGTCCTGCACCATCCCACCCCAAAGCATGCTCGTGATCACGTTGAGCACCGTCAAGAACATCTGCTCCCCAACGTTCACCGGCGACCCGGCCCGGCTCCTGAAGTACCCCACGGTCTTCCGGACCTCCCTCCGCCGGAGCTCGTAGACGGAGTCCAGCGTGTGGTTGCTCAGCATCCTGAGCACGCACACCTTCCGGAGCATCCTCCACTCGGGCCCATACGGGGTCCACACGATGTCCGAGCCGCCGTAGGACGCGATCCTCCCAGCAATGGGCACGTCTCGGTTGGCGAAGACGACGTCATTATCCTTCAGCACCTCGCGAGCCGTGGCCGGGGACGTGACGACGACACCGAGCTTCTTGCCAAGCTGGAGCTTCAGCACCGGGCCGTACGTCCTCGCGAGGGCGGCGAAGTACGTGTGGAGCTCCGGATCGAGGAAGGGCAGGTTCCCGACGAGGGGGAGGCCTGCCGGTCCAGGCGGCAGCGGCGGCGAGCTTTTCTTCTCGGCGAAACGAAGCCATGCCCAACAGCTGATTGCGAGAATGCCCGAGAGAAGGAGAAGTAACTGCGGAAGCGAGAAATCGCGCCAAGAAAGCAGATTGTGTAGAAGGGGATGGGATATGGTGGGGGACATTGTTAACCGTGAGGGCCATCGATTTGCGTAGGTCATATTTTTATAGGGAAAGGGAGACGCATTTTTCGGAGACGGTAATTCGAGATAAGGTTATTGTTAGAATGTCAAATCTAATAAAGTTAAACCGAAGGGAGGAGAACATTTTAAAAGTCTAATTTCAAAATTTAAGTTGATAAGTGAAAATAGATCATATGTACGTAAGGAGTATAAACAAGTGATATAAGATAATTTTTAATAGTTAAAAAGAATAAAAGATAGATTATTACTTAACGTTGGACTTGTTATTCTGATCGACGCCAAGATTTTTAGTTTAAAACAATAAAAGTTAAGTGATGAACCGTAGGCTTTCGAACTTATGTTAGCGCATGTGTGAATTATTATAAAATCCACGTAATTATAATTGGAGGATAGATATAAGATCAAATAAACACGCAGGTCGGTCAATTCCCATTCAAGATTGAAATGACGTGAATGGCAAAATGTGTGTCCGTGGTCTCTTTCTCCAGAATTTTGTGGCCGTGGCCTCTCTTTGTCCAGATTTTAATTTGAGAGATGGAGTTATGCCCACGACCACATTTGGCCAGTCTGTCCTCAATTACTACGGGGCGTTCTATGTCAAGTAGGACAGGCCGGTGCATGAAGTTACACGACATGGTCCACCCCGGTGTTTTGTCCCGCATTTGCTAGGAGACAAAAGTTCCACACTTACCTATGGTGAAAAATTACCGAATCAGTCGTAAACCTATTGAACAAATACTAAATTTGGTCATAAACTTTCCGATTTTGTTAATTATGTCATAAAACTTTACGCAAAATTTCAATATAGCCCTTCCAGCTAATCGCTGCCGAAAAATGCTGACGTGATGGCTCATGTAGTCATCTGTGTCAAATCGGCAGAGGTGTCGTGTAGGATGGTCGGCGATGACTGGACGTCACATCAGCGATTTCATGCCAAAACTAGATGGAATGAGCACATTGGAATTCCATAAAAAGATTTATGATTATATTGGTAAAGTTCAAAAGTTTATGACTGAATTGACATTCGTACAATAGGTTTGCAATTGATTTGGTAATCATTTTTGTGAATGATCGCTTGTATCATTTACAAAAAAAAAAATGAATGATTTTCGTCGTCCACGAAAACGTTCAGACTTAGATTAATGTCGGTAATAAAAATTATTTGTCATTGACTAATTATTTTAAATGATATAAGCGATCATTTTTTAAAAAATATGTTCCGAATAATTCATTTTCCAAGCAAAAAACGGAGCCAAATTAGCTATGGTATATTCACAAGTGGGTGTATTATGAAGCCAAACGCTTGGATAATCGAAACAATTCCTCGTAACTAAACAATTACAGTTGTAACCAAACGAAATTAAAAAGTGTAAAACACGTTGATACAACCTTTTCGAGACAACCGATCGACGTGACACGGGAATCAATCTTAGGTGGGCGATTGGAAGAGAGCCAGCACATCGCAGTTCCCACTTTCTCGTATGACGTCGGAACAATGAAAAAATAGGAAAAGAAGATGCTCTTGAAACTCGATTAAATCTCTTATTATTTTGGTGACCGACTGAACTTGATCGCTTGTTTTTTTATTTATTTATTATTTTTTTTGCACTTTTTCGGACAGGGACAAACGACCCATCCTAGCATCGAGGCTTCTAAAAGATGCTTTCCACCTTGGGTGGTCCCTTGCGGGTGTTTTACATCCTAGAGCTGATTCTGGAACACCCCTAGTCCTCAGCTTCTTCCTCAGGACGGCGAGGCCTTGCCGGCCACTTATTTTCGAAGGAAAAAATGACAAAAATTTGTTTCTGTATTTTGCCTCAATGCGTAACGTGGCCCTTAAATTTTTAATCTTTTCAATACGATTTACGAACTATAGTCTAATGTGTAACGTGATCTCTGAATTTTTAATTTATTCAATATAGTCATTGGATTTTTTGTACATGTCTATTTTAGTATCTATCTGTACAGAAATATTCCATGTTGTCCCTGAACTTGAATTAATGGAAAAACAATACTGAATATTTTCATATAGTTCAAGAACTGAGTGTTTTTTTTTTTGTCGAATAGGGACTAAGTTGAACATTTATAAAAAGTTGAAGGACCATATTAAACAAATTACTATATTATACATTGAGCCAAAGTTCATGAATTGTTCATACCATCATCCCTTTTAGGAAAGAATACGGCAGATCAACCATACGATTAGGCAACACCAAAATGCATAAGTACAGATAGAGTGGTCATGGTATCCTGTGAGCATCATTTCATCGATACCTATACATGTGTGCCTTTCGCATCTTGCTATGTATCCCCTGATTCATACTGACCTAATGATCGGGTGCACCAAGCGCATTGCGACATATTTTTTATTTGATGTTGAACACGGTAGTCGCGTAGTTTCGATTGACCCTATGATTTTACAAGAATAAAAATCTAAAGTGATGAGCTGTTCAATTTCAAGCTTTAATGGAATGCCATATTTTATGCTGAATTATTGGAGAATCCATGTATATATAATTGAAGATTGGTTAGCTAAATTCCAGGTTGAAGTCACATCTCACATGCAAGCTTTGGTGAAAGGGACTGAAGATCTCTATTGGGCAGGGGGCAGAGAGAGTACGGAGACAAAAGTTTGGTTGTCATTGACCGCAAAATATGGCTGTTGGTATATTCCATTTCGTTCACCCGGCTGTTCTACATAAGCGTTTCAAACAAATTCGGAACAAAGAGACCACATAACCTATCGATTATGCGACCGCACAATCTATCTCAATGATTCGATTTTATCAGTTTCACATGAAATTTGCTTAAGAAGAGTGTCAAAAAAGTCATAAACTTATCGTATTTATGTCAATTTAGTTTCAATTTTTTCAAATCTTTTTATTTTTTGTTATTTTTTTTCCATTCCCTTCCTCCTTCCCTCAACCGGTTGCTGGACCTCGGCGACTGGCCAAAGGTCCAACCTAGCCGGCCTCCAGCGAGCCTCGACGGCCACTAGTGAGACTCAACCTCGTTAGATTTGACGAGGTGTGCCCCGCACGACCTTGCTGGATCTGGCAAGGTCGGGCCTCACCCATGGTCAGCGAGGCTCGACCCTCACTCAATCCAACAAGACTAGGTTGAACTCGCTGGTCACAGCTGATTGCGAAAATGCCCGAGAGAAGGAGAAGCAAGCGCGGGAGCGAGAAATCGTGGCACGAAAGAGAAGATTGGAGATTGTGGAGGAGGGGATGGGATATGGTGGGGGACATGGTGAGTTCCGAGTGCGCTCGGTTGCATGGCTCGTGTCCATTTAAGTAGAGATGGAGAGATGCCTTCGCGCGAAGCTACACGGCATGGTCCCCCCAATTTTTTTGTCCTGCTATTGCTAGGAGAGGATAGTACCGCCCTCAGACGCGTGCGCTCGATTAATTAAACATTTTCAAACGTGGGTCGACTGTGCAAACGCTGAGATGCTCAGTACGATTCCTCGTACCTAGATACTGTCATAATTCCTCGTACCAATATAATTACAAGAGATAATGATACAAATAATATCTAAATTTTGGACAAATATATAATGTGATCCCTCAATATTAAATTTATTTAATGTGGTTCATAAACTTTTCCCCAATATACAATATCATCTCTTGCGTAAGATGCGAAGGATTCTGTTTAATCTTGATATGAAAGAAAAGAACATATGTCAATACCATCTTTTCAAGACAACCCATAGTTTGGCCTAATACAAGAATCAATATCGAGTATTCATTACGAGAAAGCCGACACATCAAAGTTGTTACCTTAATATAAGATACCAGAAAAACGTAGCGAATGAAGAAGAAGATACTCTTGAACTCGATTAATCTTTTTTGGGACCAGTTAAACTTGAGGAATCGGCATCATTTCGGTCAGACTTGCATTGAGACTTCTAAAGATGCTTTCCATTTGATTTGTCACTTTGCTGTTGCGGATACTAGGACAGATTCGAAACCCCAAGTTCCTGGTTTGATGCCCCACTGGTGAGGCCTTGCCAACCTATTTGCACTAAAAATTGATCAGGCCGTCAATAAGGACAAGCCCGTGACTAGAGTATGGAGTATTTAGCACATGACCCATTGTGGATGACCGCAAGAATTATTATCGATATTAACACACATCAATGACCATTGCTGATCGGTTGTCAATTGAAAACGGCGAATTGTTAACGATAGTCGACAAATGTATTGATTAATAAGGTCAACGGATTAACAATTAAGGCATAAGGAGAAAGTTGAATGCATAAGGGCATCAAGATATAGTTATAGGTTTGAAGTCATTGGAGAATAAAGCAACGGAGGCCGTGGAGCAATTAACACGCAATTTTAAAGGAACAACCGTTTGAAGACTAGATCATGGCATCATAAGAGTGTGGGGACAAAACTTTCAGAGATGAGGAAACATGACTACAACCATAGGAGAATTACTCATAGACGGTTATGCTACAACTACTATAAATACCATCGTTCGTCTACTGGAAAAGCCCCCCATGGACAAACAAATAAGTTTACTATCTTTCAATGGGAAAATTATCGAAAAAATCATAAAAATATTGCGTTGGTACCAATTTAATTCTAAACCTTTTAG
The DNA here is from genome assembly GCA_031216405.1 of Syzygium malaccense. Taxonomy (NCBI): domain Eukaryota; kingdom Viridiplantae; phylum Streptophyta; class Magnoliopsida; order Myrtales; family Myrtaceae; genus Syzygium; species Syzygium malaccense. The sequence continues at coordinate 25,723,376 of CM062256.1, read as the reverse complement.
TTGTGTCATTCCAGTTAATTTTGACCGGATATTGTTAACGTAAACACTGGCTGACGCTAAGTTGACAATTTTTAATAATATTTTAGTATTTTTTCAATTTTTATTTTATTTTTTCTATTTTTTCTCTTTTTTTCTTGGGTTAATATCACGAAAAATCTCAAACCGGTACATTTGTAACAAATTTACCCCAAACTAAAATTTTTAACCACAAAAAACCCCCCAAATTGGTACATCTGTGATAAATTTACTTCAAACTAATTTTTTAACCACCAAAAACCCCAAAGCAATATATTTGTGACAAATTTACCTCTCATTAATTTCTGTTAAATTGGATGGATACCTTAAAAATCCCAAATTGGTACAAATAGAAGATAAAACCCAAATTTGGTACATCCGTCAACTGTTGCGTGTGATTTTAACAAAGCAATTTACTATTAAAATTTAACGAAAACTAACGATGGCTCAATTTGTCGTAGGTGTACTAGTTTGAAGTTTTTTTATGGTCAAAAAATTAGATTGAGATAAATTTATCATAAGTGTACTAATTTGGGATTTTTCGTGGTACTAATTATTTTTTCTTTCTTTTTCCTTCTATCAGCAATCAGCCACAGGCGATGACCGGCCACTGGCCATCATATCTCATTGCCCAGGTGAAGGCGACGCCCTACCTGGGCAAGGGGAGCCCTCACCAAGGCTTGCCCTCGCTAGGCGAGGTCTTGCTTGTGCCGAGCGACAGCAACCCTTGCCCAAGTGAGGCCAGCCCACCTGGTCATTGCCTATGGCTAGTGACCGATCATTGGCAAAAGGAAGAAGAAAGGAAAAACGAAAAAAAAATCAGAAAAATAATAAAAAATTAAAAAATTATTAAAAATTATCTACGTTAACACTGATGATGCCACATAAGTCGGGCAACATCCATGTCAGCAATATCCAGCCAAAATTACCTAATAAGAATGAATTGACACGATGCCAAAATGTTTAGGATTAAATTGACACAAATATAATAGGTTTATAACTTTTATCAACACTTTTCCCATCCTTCAATTATCTTTACTTTCTTACATTATACTTTCATTTCCAGACTGGTGTCGTTGATTAAATTTCGGCATGTTTCTTAACTGTAGTTTTTAGATCGTCGATTAAATTCTAGTGTATATCTTTATCGTGGGTTACATACTCAAGCTTTGTCGTTGATTAAATTCTGACAGAATTTGTTTATGTTCGGTTCTATCGAAGTGGCTGTATTTTACATGCTTTGTTATCGATTAAATTTCGGCACGGTTGGCGTTTTTACAGTTCTATCTAAAATAAAGTTATTGTTGTTTCTTGTCTACTTATGATATTTCTCGTATGAAATTACCACAGAACCTGTCTACTTTAATAAAAACCGAAGAACGACTTTCGATGAAAGATACTTTGTCTCTAGATCTATTCGAGTGAATCACAGCCACTTTTGCTTCGAAAGAATATGACAGATCAACGATGCAATTAAGCTGACCGAAATGTATAAATAAGTTTTAATTACTCGGCGGATGTAAATTAGAGAGGTAATCATGTCCCCGTGAGCATCATTTCTTCGACGGCCATAGATGAGTTGCCTTTCATATCTTGCTACGTGACAAATAATTCCAAGAGACATTATTAATTGCATCAAGCACATATAAACTCAGTGCACCCCAATTCTTTTATCATCTGGATCTCATATAGAACCCATCAAAATCAAAAGCTATAATATATTGGGCTTTTGTGCATCCGAAGCACCTATGAATATTTCCTAATTCCAGCAACTTGAGAGACCACTCGATCCACGTAAATTTTGCTGGACTAAATATCATTATTTGAATTAAGTGTATGTACATCAGTCGACTTAAAGTTTAATTAAATAATAATTAAATCTGGTCGGTATATAAAAGCCCAGCGCATATGTCTACTTGATGAGCCTCATGTGAAGCTCACATGGTCAACTATTAAAGTTTTTTGCGATAATGTGAGCAGAGATCATGCAATAGCAAACGCAATTTAAACGGTTGAAATTTCTAGCGAAATGCAAGGCGCTTGCTGTTAGATCAAAATGGTAAAGTAATATTTGGTTTCCTGCTAATTTGTTTGGGTTCATAACTCTGTTGGTGCAATAGCTTCTCGACACATTCTTGTAAAAATTATTAAAGAGGCATATAGATTAGATTAGGTCCAACATCATTTAGGTATGCGCCAGTACGCCCTCCATGTACTTCCGGTGAGCTTGTCTCACTAATTCTCTAAGTATGTTCTCTATTGTCATTTCAAGTGCATCTAGACTTTGAAAGACGCATATACATAAGATTAAGCCCAACATCTAGACCTCCGGTGAGCTTGTCTCACTATTAAAGAGGCATATAGATAAGATTAAGCTCAACAGCATTTAGGTATGCGCCAGTGAGCCTTGCATGCACTTTCGGTGAGCTTGTCTCACTAATTCTCTAAGTATGTTCTCGATTGTCATTTCAAGTGCATCCATACTTTCATTTTTGGCTAGTTGAGCTTTGCATGCACTTTACCTTTGTCCTTCGGATTTGTGATTTTCTTAACTTAGTTTTCAGCTTCACTGGGAAAAGATGAAAACAAAAAAGAATTCCGCACATCCGGCAGAGTCAAGTGCAGGTCGAATCGTGGTACAAGTTGGGCCAACCTACATGGTTATGTTAGGGAAAAATCTTCGAGACCCTACGATGAGTATGGCCTGACCGCAGAAACTAGGCAACCTTGGGAAATCAGGCGTCGGCCGAACTATTGCTCATATGATCATGAGGTGATGGGCTCCAATATATGTCGTAACACCTTATTTTGGTCAACCACTGTGTGAGTTATTAGGTGTAATTAGGGACTGGCAAACAATGAGAGTGTTTGAGTTACTCGAGTACGGTTGTAATCTCCGTTGTATCACTTAATCTATAGTGGAATTACTTTCTGCTATTTCCGTGGATAGAGGATATTCGGACCAAACCACGTAAATCTAGTGTCCGATTTATTTTCATATTCTGTCTATTTTATTATGCGATCGTTGTTTCTACAACAAAATCTTTAGACCCTCAAGTCACGAGCCATATGGAATTTTCTGTTCTCATAAAAACTCTTTGGATGAAGTGGGCGTCAATATAAGAAATTATAAAGTACGTCTATGCTGTACATGTATTTGATTGTTTGGCTATTTAGCTAGCTAACTTCACGAGTTCGATTTTATTTTTTGCTAAGTAACTGCACGAGTTTGATACATGCTTCGGTAACAATTCTCATATATATTATACATTTTTTCACTGATTTAAAAATGTATCTGAGTGCATGGATAGATTGATATGACCCTACTCAATTTGTATTACTCTTATTCGATATAGAAAAGAAAAAATAAAAGAATATTCTGATTTTAGCTTCGATGACAGTTAAATTTACACTTCTCTAATCAATGTAGGGTCGGTTGGTTCTATAGGGAAGTCGGAGAGTAATGAGATTTCCAAAGACGTGGCTCGATCACAAAATTCCTTCAACCCGACTTCTTAATTTCAGGCTTAACGAGGAGCAGATTGATTCTCTTGTTGTCCCTGTTACTGCCTTGGAGATTAAGCAAAGCTTTATGGCCTGGGAATGGTGATAAATTACCATGGCCTGATGGGTTTACAGCCAAGTTTTTATAAGGTAGCTTCGCCTATTGTGGGTGAAGATTTCACTCATGCCATATTAGATTTCTTCAACACTTCGATGGTGCTCGGGAAAGTTAATGTCATATTAACCGTCACCTTGGTTCCTAAGGTTGCAAACGCTTCACTGATGACTCAATTTTGGCCTACTGGATATTACCTATTAATGCTATCATTAAGTGGCCTGCTAACAGATTGAAGCAAATTCTTCCTTCCTCCAGTTTTAATCAAGCAGCTTTTGTGGAGGGTAGAAGCTTGTCTGATAATGTTCTTTTGGCAAACAAATTTGTTAAAAATTGCCATCGGGCTGGGATTTCACCGGAGTGATAAAGGCTGATCTTATGAATGCTTTTGATTCTGTTAAATGGGATTTTTCTTCTTGGTGCTTAGTACTCAGATTCCTGAGCAATTCCTTTCCTGGACTATGGCGTGCCTCACTATTTCTCGGTGTCTTCAAATAGGGGGATTGGAGGGGTTTTTCAAAGAAGAGAAGAGGTCGAGACAAGGAAATCCTATCTCTTTTTCATGACTATGTAAATCTCTTCTAGGATACTCTGATTCAGTTGCTCAAAAGAGATTGAAATTCCACCCTCACTGTTCTCAAATTCATCTAGCTCATTTGAATTTCGCTGATGATCTCGTGTTACATGAAGGTGATAAGCAATCATTGAAAGGGATTCTTTCTTTATTTGAGAAGTTCCAAGATACGTCTCCTTTTAGATTGGATCCTCAAGAAATTTAACTTTACTCAGCTAGTTACCAGAGATATCATGGGGAGGAGTTATTCACTCTGAATGGTTTGTCATGGACAATTGCCAATTCAGTATCTTGGTCTTTCTCTGATCTCTGGAAGACTCAAGTGATAAGGAATGCAGGGCTTTGGTAAACAAAGTAACTGCTAGAATTAATGGATGGCCTTTTATAAACGGATGGCTTCGTAAGCATCTTTCATATGCGGGCAGATTACAACTTATCTAGTCTGTGATTTATAGTTTGGTTTGGTGCCAAACTTTTCTTATTCCATAATGTTATTAGAATGGTAGAGAGCGAATGTGCAGCTTTCTTGGGGAAGGGCACTATTGAAGATGCTCGGGAGCAAGAGGTTGCTTGGGATGAATTGTGTTTGCCAAAGAGTGAGGGTGGTTTAGGGCTGGGAAAGCTTGGTCTATAGAATCTGGCTCGTGTGCATAAGAATCTAACAAAATTATATATGAAATATGGTTCTATTTGGGTGGCTTGGGCGCCTTGTTAATTGCTCAGCAAGAATCTATTGGGCTGTTCAAATCAAAGGAGACAACACCTATGGATGGAGAAAGCTATCGAAAGTTAGATCTGTCTTGAAGCCTCATGTTAAATGCCAAATTGGGGATGAAAATAAGTACTTATCTCCGGTTTGATTCTTGGCACTCTCACGGGGTTGCGGCTGATCTTTATCCTAGAAGACTGATCTGTGATTCTGGCATTGGTTCCCATTCCAAAGTTGCCTCTGTTATCAGGGGTAATGACTGGATTTTGCCTCGTGCCAGGTCTGAAAACTTGGGGAGTATTCTATCTGCACCTTGTTCTAATGCAGTTCCTTGTTCTGAAGTTGCAGACACGGTTATCTCCACTGGTTCTCGCTCTGGTCTCTTTCCTCAAGCTGACAGCTAAAATATTGGTCAAGAATAGAGGATCGACTGGTACGGTTCAATCCTAATGTGTCTTAACTCAGCTTTATATGGCTACTCTTAATAGATTGCCGACTCTTGATCGAGTAAAGAGGCGGAAATCTATAGATGATACATGTAGTCTTGGTGGAATCGCTCCTGAATCAAGGAAACACTAGTTCTTTGATTGCTTGTTCTCCAAAGAAATGGGGTCTCACTTGTTCCAGCTGAGGCATTCAGCGATCCATCAAAGGTTGGGATGTGGAGTTTTCCTGGATCATGCATACTCTGAAAGGAAATTCTGTTTGACAAGAATTTGCACAAGTTGCTTTGGAGTGAAGCCGTACACTTTATAGGGACAGAGAGCAATTGCACAATCCATACTAGTGGCGATCCTCAAACCGCCAGAGCGATCAAAAGAGTGATATTCTCAGTTCTACTTCTAATGTCTGGTTTGTTGCTGATGAGGAAACCCAGATTACTGCCTGAAGATCGAGAGATTTGCCAAAGATTGATGACCGCCCTAGTTCTGTGGGGCATGTCTTTGGAGCATGATTTGATGTTTTCCTCTCTGTTCACTCTGTTTTGCTTTAGTCTGTGAGGCCAGTTGATTATTTTGGGCCTTTGCAGTTGAGCTCATGAAGGAATATTGACTTGTATGGAGGCTTTAGCCTTCTCTTGACCGTTTGTGCTATAAAGTAATTAACTGATCAAAAAAGAAAAAAGGAAAATAAAAAGTAGTCATCTTTGGATTTTTACAATTCACTTAAGTTCTTTGATAATGATAAATTAATAATATAGTGTGTTCGGAAAGACTTTTACTTTTGTTTAATGAAAATCTTGCAATTGATGTACTTTGGCTTTTCCTTAACCCAAAACACCTAACACTTTCACAACACATACATATCGGCACGTATATTTACATATGATTTTTCTAATAATATTGCGGATAATATTTCAAATTTTTGGGGGGAAACTAGAAAGTTGTTTTTTGCTTTAAAAAAAATAAAGCGAACATGATATGCCATGTATACCCTGTAATTTGCATATAGATCGATTGTGCTCTCAAATTTTGCATCCAAAAATGCATGATATTCGAAAAAAAAGATCCCAATTATGTAATGATTATTTGAGAAAATGAGGGCACTTCGGGTCCTTATTTAACACATGATTCCCTTCAAGCCCCTATTTAAGAAAATGATAACACTTCGAGTCCTTATTTGGAATTTTCCCAGTATATGATGGTGTCGTTTAATTTGGATTTGATGGGAAAGGACTTTTACATCAATACTCGAACCTTGTACGTCACAAATTCATACATATACATACAATTCACAGTTCGCTTTCAGTCTCTTTACACGCCTCCTATCATGGAATCTGGTGAACAATGTAATCCGTGTCTTTTCCTTAATTATCAACGGGAAAGAAAATAAAATAAAATAAAATAAAATAAAAAATACGTGCTGTTGAATTTAATGTCTAATCAAAAGTGTCCCACTTCCCTTGTGGCATTTCGCATCATGATCAAAATGCAGATCTTAGGGGGGAAAATGTGCGTTATCTACTGAAATTTTGTCGCTTGGAAAGGACTAGTAGATGTTGAGTGAAGCCAATCAGATTGGAGATTAGGTTTGAACATACCATCTCGGGAAATGCTATTACGGGACAAAACATATGTGTGTATATATATATATATATATATATATATATATATATATATATATATATATATAGAGGATATCTAAAATTTCATGAGAGTACTGCCGACTATTTTAATAACTTACAATAAGGAAGACAAATAAGTAGCCTGAAAGATTGGAACTCGGGACCTCATATTTTAATAATATGCAAATTTTGTAATTGCTAACTATTCTAAAAACTTAATTTATTGAACAAAGGTGAGGTATAATACTTAAATTTCTATCAAAATAGCCTTTCGCAGGAAAATAAAAATTTCTCTCCTCATGAACTTAAGAGGCAAATGAGATTCCGTTTGTTTTGCAGAAAAAAAATTATTTGAAAAATATTTTCCTAAAATCAACGAAATATTGAGCTCGATTGTTGTCCTAAAATGGCATGCCGACAAATTAGAAAAATATTACTTCTCTTGTTAGAAAGGAAAAAATAATGCCTTGATGAGAGTACTTCCATGCCCGATGATGATGGAATGTCGACAGACTTTGTTTGCCCCCTTCATCGTGGGGCGAAGTATGCCCTAGTTAGTGCTGGTTGAACACTTGCTATTGGGAGCACTAAGATCAAAAGGTAATGACCACCTAATAGGCTCCTTGCTTGCTTAAAGTGCAATTAATTTAGCGCCATGACTTGAACGAGACTGCATTGATTTTCGGAAGATCCCTAGAATGATGGCGAGGGGACAAGGTGCATTCGAGCAACATCAGCGGAGGATGTGCGCACTTTTAGGGTTTCATCACTTGCTCATCATTACGACGCAATTAATTACTCGGTTTAAACTTTAATTTATCCCACCATTTTCTTTTGCCACGCGTGCGCATTAATTCATGTGAGAGACTTTTCTACCAATGAACGCCCAAATGCAGTCTCTCTCTCTCGCTATTCTCTTCTTGTCCGTTTCAAGCTTGCACTGACATTTTCTTATTATAATTGGCTTTGAGCATAGTTGGTGGAGGGAAGCAAGTGACGATTGAGTCATTGGTTATGTGGTCTCAAATGTACTTTAATTAGAAAGTGGTAGGTTGTTGGGTATCTTTTGAGTTATTGTATGAGTAAGCCGCGTAGAATACTCTCCAGGATAACATAAAGGTTGGGACTTGTATCTCTTAGTTGTGAGACGTGCGATTCTCGAGGATCTGTTGAAGTCACCAATTATCGGTTTTGTACTTGTTCTTTACATATGTGCAACTTCAATATGGAGTTGATGAAGGTATGTATTTTGCCCCAAATGGCATATGAAAGGAAAAAGTGTACTCGATTGAGGTTGAAGCCCATGTAGGTCACGAGTTGGTATGAATATGTTAATATGAGTTGCTACGGATTTCTAGTTTAAATAATTAATGTCTTCTATATCTTAGTTTGCTTGATAATCTAATTGAGTCTGCATAGGATAATGTGTTACACCTTATCTAGTGTTTAAGGATGCCCGTCAGACCAAATATATTCAAATGAAATGCATGATAAGAAATACGAGACAAGGAGTCGGATAGATCCTGATTGGACAAGAAAAAGTAAAAATAAAGAACTTAACAAGAACGAGAATATTGAGATGTTGCAAATGATGCTCGTAATGGTCGGCGCCGCCATCCAATTCCTTTTTTTTTGGAATTTTCTCTTAAAGTGTGCCAGAGACTTGGTAGAATTAGATATCTCCACATTTACCATCTGGGTATTTTATAGCCCACTATTTTTTTTTTTTTTGAGTATTCTATGTGACCCCACAGCATTCTCAGGCTCCACCTTATAGTTTCAATATCAATTAAGTGATATATATATGAAGTAGAAGTTGACAAGAATGAATTAGAAATTCAACAAAAGTCATGTTGTCGTATCTAGTTTGATCTAATCCACTTGTCATTAATCTTAACCATAGCGATTAAATGTGTGCTTCCAATATACGAAATTTGAAAGTCTGTAATCATTTATTCTTTGAATGTCTAGATCGAAATAGGCAATCTCCCTTCCCCCGACAATTGCAAGTATCATAAGGTTTTCCTTTTTCTCCCCCAAAGCTCATTGGCTTTTAAAGAGCACTTCGAAAGTATGATATTCAAGGGGAAAAAATTCAATGCATTCTTCATTGTTTCTAAGTAAAGACGCTGATCATCAAGTTTTTCTCGATCCATGAAAACTTATTCACTCAATAGCCTTGACCATATGAGTCCACGCACGCGACAATTAAAACAAGAAAAAGAAAACTAAGATAATCCATCCATAATAATCTGATAGGAGGAAAACATAAGGTAAACAAAAAGTTATTGCCCTTTTTGTTTTTGTTTTCATTTTATTGATCCAGTGCACAAGAAAGCTACATATACAAAGAGGGGTTTCCCCATAAACCAAAAACCCCACCACGACCACCCTATACACTGCCCCTCCGGCGGCATGTTTTATAATCCCATGTCCTTGTCTTTTAGATTAAGACGTGACGTAGTACATGATTCGCCGAATAATCACACATTTGAGTGATTCGCGAGGTTTTCCATCACTGTCCTTGTCTTCTGCTAGTCATCGTGACGACCTACTTAGGTCTTTGGCCACCTACACTCCACCTGTTTTTACCCTAAGAAACGTTTAGATTAACAACACAATCCTACGTACGAACGTATGCACAGGGAGATGATGATTATGATTGATACATCTTCACGTATTCTCGTTACACACACACGCACACGCACAGGGTCTGATCGTATGTTTTCATTCTAAAATATTTTGTCGCTCGTCTCTAAGTCTAAGCCATCGAGTATGTTCATCGCACCATCGTCACCGAAGCAATCGAACCCACCAAAGTCGTGGACCCCGTAATCTTGACCCCCCAACAACCACGCGAAGCTCTCACTCTCCTCCGGCCAGGACGGAAACAAGCCCGCCACGTCGCAGCTGGGGTTCTCGTTCGGCGACAAGTCGGCGGTTGCGGCCCCTGCCGCCTGTGATTCGTCCGCCCACAAGCTGTCCATCAAGAATGACTGATCATCGCTGCCGCAGATGTACTCGAGCAAGACCAGCGACTCCTCCCCGCCAGCGCAATAGTTCTCGGCGGACGAGGAGGCCGACGGGGACGACGAGGATGAGTTGTACTCGTCCACGTGCGTGTTGTTGGTTTGGTGGGTGTTGGCAGGCGATTCGGACGTATGGTCCACCAGTGATGACGACAAGGACACTTCTGGTTCTGGGTCATGTTCGGATGGAGTTTGCTGAGGTTTGTTCAAGGGCTCGTGAGTCACCGGATCGATCCCCGACTTTAGGAGCTTCTTCTTGATGTGGGTGTTCCAATGGTTCTTTATTTCGTTGTCGGTTCTCCCTGGCAACCTCGCCGCGATCTTCGACCACCTAATCCAGGAACAATCATAGGAAGACGTAGATGTTAGTTCTAGTCACGTGTCACGTCGAGACATCTTTTCTCGCGTACACAGTCAACAAAAAAGCATGTATCATACGTATAGAAAATAGTACGTGAAGTCCCAATTTTCCACGGGCTGCTCGCGAAATGAATAATTGAACATACGGGACATTCTTCGACAAGTAGATATGACAGAAGATGCATATTGAAGATATTGAAAGCATAGGCTAAAATTGCAACAATAGACCAATCGCAATATGCTGCATATAAAAATATACTAAGAAAAGATAACACTAAAATGTTGTCAAGTTGACGAAATGATTTAATTCCGAGTTAGTTACATTTAAAAGTCTATACTTTAATCTATTATATTAATATATATATGAAATTAATTCTCAAATGATGTATATATGAAATTGATTCTCATTAGATTTAATCATGTTATATAAGAAATGATTGAATTAGAGAACATGCTTCCTAACTCAGAACTGGCGAAGCAAATGAATTAAAATGACCTTTAATGCGGGACAATCAAGTAATGGGTTCATGAGAAGAATGATGAACATCAGCCGAAGATTAACAAGTATTGCCTCGATTGAAATACAGAGGAAGCGACGAGGGACAAGCTAATCGGTCCGAACCTGTTGCCGAGGCGGGCGTGGAGGTCGATGACAAGCTGCTCCTCGGCCTCGCTGAGGAGGCCGCGCTTGAGGTCGGGGCGGAGGTAGTTGGTCCAGCGGAGGCGGCAGCTCTTGCCGCAGCGGCGGAGGCCGGCGAGCTTGGGGACGGCGCGCCAGCAGCAGTGGCCGTTGGTGAGGATGAAGTTGATGAGCTTCTTGTCCTCCTCCGCCGTCCACGGCCCTTTCTTCACCCCCAATTTGTCGCAGCAAGGTTGCCTCCCCATGCCTTAGCAGTCTAAGCACACCTCCAAATTATATTTGTTCATCCAAATTTCTTCTCTCTCTCTCTCTCTCTCTCTCTCTCTCTCTCTCTCTCTCTCTCTCTAGTTTCTCTCTCTAGCTCTAGCGCTAACTCCACTTGTAAAAACTCGAGAGCCCCACAACCACCTTTATATACAAGCCCCACGTACCTTTCCGACGGCTTCTTCTCTTATTGGAATTTTATAATGCACGGGGGTTTTCCATTAATTATTATAGATGTCAGCTCAGTGGAGGAAAAAAATGGCTTTCACATGTTGTCCAAAAATTAGTGGAGTGGCATAGGATATTTAAATATATCGATGATATCCAATGCCCAATAAACATATGCCATGCTCTATATTAATTAAGGGTTAATACCATGAAACACTCTGAATTGATACATATGTGATAAATTTACCCCAAAATAATTTTTTCGCCATCAAAAAGCTTAAACCGGTATATTTGTGACAATTTTACCTTTCGTTAGTTTCCATTAAATTGGATGAATATCACGAAAAATCACAAACCGGTACACCTGTGATACTGGTACATCTGTCAACTGCCACGTGTCATCCAACTCAGCAATTTGAGGTAAAATTTAAAGAAAACTAACGGATAGTAAAATTATCATAGATGTACCAGATTGAAGTTTTTGATAATTAAAAAATTAATTTTGAGTAAATTTATCATAGGCATACTAATTTGAGGTTTTTCCGAGCATTAACCCTTGAATCAGCTATATAATTCAATTTCAGCTGTCTAATGTAATTTAAAATTTTCAATCTTAAGGATGACCCCATATCAATAAGAGATGAGTGATAACTTTAACTCTCTCTTTTGTGATCACACCATTTTAACAACGATGTCCAGTGAAAAACGAGGTTAAAGATAAAAATAAAGGTACCAAACGTTCGATGAGACATTAACAACCGTTTAGATCCCACATCAAAACACTCACGCTTTTAATTACATTAACAACCGTTTAGATCCCACATCAAAACATTCACGCTTTCAATTAAAGTGGATGTGTTTATATAAAATTTGTACCAAACTTTTGACACACTAAAGATTAAGCATCTTTTCATCTCCCCTTGCTTTTCACATTTTAATAATGGTACTCGTGCATAGTGCTTGCAAAACACACGGAATCCTAATTAATAGTGTGATGAAACGGACTCCCTAAAATAATAAGAACTGTTCAGAACTCGAATCGAACTTATAAAGTTTGAAAACCCACGAGGGCCTACCTCTTAGAGATCTATGTACATCATGATATTCACTTTAACCTTCAATAACTTTTTTTTTACCTAGAGAAAGCATCATGAGGAGGGAGAGAGAGATTCATTTGAGGGTCCACCAAATTGGGAGGAGAGAAAAGGACATTGGAACTAATATGGCCTTGTTCTGCTGTCTGCCAAGCTAAAACACAAAAAAAAATATGGTGAAAGTGAATGATGGATGACCCAACTACACATCGCCACACATCTCATCAATCCATCACTCTCTCTCTCCCCCTCCCCCCAAACAATTTCTCCTCTCTCCTTCGCTCCTTCGCCAATTTCATACACAACCCCACTCCCTAATTGCACTCTTACTCCACCATTCCATCACCAATTTCGTCACCCCCAAGTCTATTTCTACGTCTCCGTATCATGACATTTATTTCATACCCAAATACAAAAAAAAAGGGGGGGAAGAAGATGTATGTGACTGATGCTAATCACCATCAAAGATGATCCAAATTCATAAAAGGATTTCGACCACAATCTTTTACGCAATTTCAAGAATGTCTATATTTGTCGTATTAAGTAATTACTTTCACATAACGGCCGTGATTTTTTTTTTTTTGTCAGAGAAAGAATCACGCGTGATTTGAATTATCAGAAAATCGACACTTATCCGTACATGAGGTGATACATCTCATGGGTAACGGAAAAAATTTAGTTTGCTTTAATTCCGTTAATAAGTAATATCACGACAAATAATTCGTTACCATCATCACGATTATAATCAACGAAGTTCAAATATTTTTAATTAGGTTACTTAAAACAAGAATGCCTGAAATTGCTACGGAATTTTGATGTAGGCCCTTTTTCCCCCCACCAACTAAGTCTTTCTCTAGGTAAAGACCAAAAATGGATTTACAGTTTTGTACTGCAAGAAAACGTTTCTACGTCCCTTGTCCTTGTAGAGTACCTTTCATGGGAAAGTAGTGCAAGATTTAATTATTTTTTACAGATAATGTGTATCACTGTTAAGACAAAGTAGACTGGCATTTGGTGGTAAATGGCAAATGCACATGCTTTGCCCTAGAAATGTTGGGAGATTTGGCTGGAATTGAATGGTTGAAACGATATGCGTGCGAGGATGGGGAGGCACATTATGATGCAAAAGCAATCAAGTGGATCCTAATTTTTCCCCACTAAATGATATACTTCATTGACCAGGAAAGTTCTTCTCTGCGGCTAGTTGGGTTCGATTATACGGTGAACTTGTTGGCTGGATCAGGTGTGAAATGCCCGATAGATATGATTCATTTTGGCAAGATCGTGAGTCAAAGAGGGTCCATATGTGATTAATTATTCAATTAATTAATTAATGACATCCTAGATAGTACTGGTCCATATGTGGCCCTTATAGGCACTGTGCTTTGTACGGGCTTTCAAGACGAAGATTACAGCATATGTTAAGATTATTTACCTTCTCATGGGGCGGCCAGGGACATCTTTGATGCTACAGAGATTTTCTAAGTATGATCTGAATTATGTGCGTCTCTAACCTGCGATTCCCAAACGTTTTGTTTGCACATCGGAGATCTTAATGATTGCACATATAGTTAACTTGAGAAGCACGGTCACTCAAACCTCGTCCATCCTCCAACATTTGCGTGCATAGCCACGTAAAAACGACCCCCGGTATTTGATTTTAGTATGTTTTGACTTGACCCGGACCACTTCTGTCCATTTAAGTAACAATATGTAGGGGAAAATCTTGCGGCTTGATTGGCATTCTGGATTTTTCTCTTTCCTGTGCGATCTCGGACGGGGTTATCTGATTGGTTGAATGATCATCAATAAATTACCACCTCCCACAGATTTTGGTACACATTTGTATGGACATCCAAGCTAATGAAGTTGTGGCTTGTTATATGATAATGTTGGTTAGGGTCATTAAATATTTTTCAGAAGTTCAAGGAGCAACTGGGGAAGAAAATTTTGGCGGGAAGAGGGTCTACATTAGAAGAATTATATGACCTATGCAAATTACTTATAAAAAATCATTTTATGTTTTTCTATGGAGTTCGGATGGGCTGGAATCCACCCAAGTTCTTTGGCTCCACGAAAGGAGCAAAAGAAAATTCGGATTTCGCAGTTTAAGCAACACGATGATAAAAATCTTGAATAAAAGCATTGTCGAGTATATGGACAACAGAGTCAAATATAGTAGAACTTCTACAATAACTCAGTGGCGGTCAACGAATGATTTGGTGAAATACATGTAGGACGAAGATACGTAGGTAAGAAGACAATGTTGACACGCGCCGAGTAAAGGAGAGGTTGCCTCATCAAATGCCGATTCAACTCATATGGACCATATGATTTCTTCTCCAAACAAGTCATAAGATGACATATGAATATTTTCTACTACCATATTGGTGGCAGTTGATGATCCAACTTGTTGGACTTTTGACTTGAATCTCTGGGTTTAGGTGGGTATGGTTAAACCATGGACCCCCTCCTCCTCCCGTGGATGCTCACTTCATCACTTCAACCGGTGTCAACCACAAAACCCTAAAACTTGTTCATCCCGCACTTGATCTCCTGTGGCTATCTTGTGCGGATAGATTGAAATTCTTAAATTGCCAAGGTCGTATCTAAGGGCGAAAAATCTGTTTCAATTTTTTGGACTGCCAATGTGACACGCAAGATCAAATGCTGGCTTTTCCTGCTTCCATGTGGACACAAAAATATATGGCCAGATATGCAAGACTTGCAAGGTAAGAGTTAGAGTATTTTAATGGATTAACATTTGTCTGCTTGTATGCAACATGCTTCGTGGAAAATATATATCTATATCCATAAGGTGAAGGAAATGATGTACCCAAAAAACGATTATAGTATTAACATTGAGGTGATCACTGAACACGAAAAATACAGATGCTGTTCAATCGTAATTCCCCAACAATATGCCTAATGCAGAATCAATTACGTACGGCTTCTTTCAACCTCAAGGCCACACCAAAGATGGGTCAGGTGGAAGACAGTATGGCATGGCACTTTGTTTAAACAACTCGTTTCCGGATGCGTAGGTGAAGCAGTTTGATTATTTTACACTTTTAAGGTGTCGCGCAAGTTGGGGTTGTGTTTTCCTAACGCACCCTGAGGAAGGTGATATGGTGGCATTGCTTGTAAGTATGGAACTGTCCGGTCAAAACCCAGGAATCGTAGCAAAAGTGTTGCAAGTTTCATGATCAGATGACTCCCGGCCAAGCTATAAGTGACTTCACATGTAGTAGTTTCCCACGACAGGACCACGATTGCAGTGACCGATTGTCGCACATCACGCAATCGGACATGCGGCCAACATTAAGAGTTTGCTAGGAAACCAAATTCGTAAAAGTGGGTTTTATGGGGCCGTATGTATCGGCATCGTCTGTGCTTTTAAAATCTTCGTTGATGTGAAATTCTTTTGCAGCGTTTATGTCAGTTGGTGATATGATATGTGACAATTGAAACTAACAAAGTTGATAGTAACCATATTAAGAACACTTCTTGGCCTCAAGTTTTCCTACTTAGAATTCCCTATTCTATCGCGGATTTTCCAAGTAAACTTAAAAGCAAGGGCATTCATGATTTCGATGACATAATAGGGACGAGAATTTGTAGGCCTATTTGAACATTAAGTCAATCTCGCTTGACTCTTTTTTAATCGACACTTGGCTCATTACTTGCTCTTGTTAAGTACGCTAAAGGATCATGAATTGTCGAAAGACAAAGCTTTCACTGCCCACTAGAACCGGATCGGAAGTTGATGAAATTCAATTTAAGTTGTACTACATCACGAAAAGTAGTACTAGCTTATCAACCATATTCAAAAGAGCAATTCCGACTCTGGGAGACTCACATGAACAATTCTGGAGAAGATTATTATATGTGAATTGAACGAAAACGCGATTTTCACTAATTTTTAATGTATTATATACAGATTATCCCGTCATTCTTTTACATATTTCATATATTTGTCACAATTGATTTGGACAGTTGGTTAATTGCTCAAAATATAATTTCTCTATGAACAGTCATAGAGATGGGTCATAAAGTGCTTGAAATTATTCCTTAAGGTAGAGTTAGGCAGAAAAAGTAATATTTCGTAAAATCCTTACCCTCAGCATAAATCGCCTGTTAATTATCACACCAGAAATCAGAAGAATAATTCGGTTTCTCATTGACATAAATTAATCCAAATTTTCACCTCAAAAACATTTAGTACGATTTCTTTCAAATTCAACAGCTATGATGTACTTGATTACTGTATATTGGTCTGATTATAAAATGAAAATTGCTTTCCTGTTTCTTCTACGGGTGTTATGAACAGAGCCCCAAGGTATATAGTCAAAGACCATACGCACCCATGTGCTTTCTTGTGAATATAAAACCATATGATATGCAAAATATCATTCATCTAAACATAGTGTAACATTTAATTATGACCATGCCCGAATTCGTCAAGAGGGTAGACAGGGAGTTCTCACCAAACAGTGATATTTTCATCCATTAATCTAGGGTTTCTGAAAAATCAATGCAGCCTATGTCCCTTTGAACTCTAGGCGATTCAATTTATCATCAAACTAAACTATGGAGATCATTGTTTAAGGCTGCCGTCGGACGACTTTGAAGCCCCACAACCACTCCACAATCCGTCCCACAAAACATTAAGATAAAAGGAGAAACAAGAAAAGAACAAGCACAATACAAACTCCTTTTCACCTTCTTTATTTTTTAATTTTTTGGAAATCCTTTAATTATTACAGAATGGTGCGTCATTGCAATCCACGTTCACACTAGGGCTTGTGATTAGGGGAAAAGCGTGAGCGATATTGCATCATCATTGCTTAAGCATATGCTTTAAAGCGACCCCCGAGCTACCAAATTGGAGTTAATCTCCAAGGGTTATCAACATCTTCCCCCTTTTCCACTTTCTTTTTTTTTTTTCATTTTCTTTTCCTTTTGTCCTTTTGGTTTTAGTTTTCTTGGTTTAGCATTTGGAAAGTATGAACATGTGTGCACCGAAAAAACATGCGATTGCGCAATTAGTGCGTAAGGCATTCGTCATCAACAGTGGACTCAGGCATCACGAACCACTCGTGTAGCAAAAGTAAGCAGATCATCTTTTTTGAAGCGACACAAAAGAAAAAACGAGGAATACCCCCTCGAGAAGGGGAGAGATTAGGCCATGTTTTAGACGAGATCAGCGAGCGTGCGTTGGACCAATGAAAGCGTAATCGACTCCGTGATTAAGTGTCGCCATGACGACACGGAGCTGGGAAAAAGCTACATTCTTCTTTAGAAAACGCAGAGGTGAAGGGGTTGGTCGGGAAAGGAGAATTGAAAGAGAACTCGGTTTGGTGAAAACCGGTCAAGGAAAACAAAAGGGCCAACCAGATGTCTCGGGAATAGACGAAGATATGCGCATATGTAGCAACCTTGGACTTTGGAGGGACGATAAAAACAGGAAAAAACGTTGGACAAAAAGGGGTGGGGGGACCCGTTGTTGTTTGGTAAGGATAGAGGAATTTCCCCCGTGCGATTCTCGTGCGACTGCAGTGGAAAATTCTGTCCGCGGGCGTGCATCTTTCAGGTGAAAGAATTCGCGCCCCGAGGGGTGAAGGTCATTGGGCGATAACCACCCCCCCCCCCTCCCCCCTGTGGATCAAAGGTCGCTGTCTATCTGTTCGATCGACTTGCTCTCCAAGTGCGCAGGTCGCCAAATTGACTGCGACATGAAGCTCGGTCACTGAGGGGGACTCGCACGTCTACTTTTGTTCACCATACCAAGGGCGGTTGGATCATGGTGAGAAAAAGGTCACGTCAGTTTGTCACAACCTCGAAACGATGCCGAATAGTAGTCCTCCGGATCTCATAACTCTCGCTCTCTTTGTAATTAACCGCGTTGTTGTGCAGTGTGAAACCCTCGGATGGTGGAGCTTTAGGGAGCCCGTATATGAAAATGGCATCGTTAAGTTGGCTCACGATGTTAAAGCAAAGCTTTACCGTAAGCTTCCAAATCCAGTCCAAAAGCTTAGTTGGCCCTCGAGGAACAATGAAGCCAATCTGAACTACGAAACGATGGTTAGGCACGAGGATTTGGTCAAGACTCCAAATATGAAGTTCCTCCGAAGACAGGAACCAAATGAAGTTCTGCTGATTTTACGACACAGCAAATCTGGGTCGATAAGCAGTGTCCATGTATCCCATCAAATTTGCAATCTTTAAGAAGGGAAGGCTCGAAATAACTGAAAAGTGTAAATAAATCACACTTTTCCCGTGACGTTAGTCAGCTTATATCTATCGTTTCAAAAGTAAAATCGAGATGTTCATCTGAGATCCCTACCAACGGAAAAATGTTTACAGATGATGACAACCGACATTTCAGATAGCAGCATTCTAAAACCCCTCCACTCTGATAAACCAGGACCTTGGACCCCGAAACCAGTTATTACTGCATCGGAATTTTTCACTTGGGTCCTCCAAACTTGCTCATCATCTTTGCAATTATAGGGGCCACTTTTGGATTTGCCTGATGCTTTGCCAGATTGGCAGGGTTCTTCATTACTGCAAAACCATCAACACAGAAACAAAAGATGATGGTTAAAAATCTCCGATAAGCCGCACAAGTCCCTACTAGAAGTAACCAGAATCTTCTGTCACAGAAAGCAAAATTATAAGTGCAGATGCCCACGGATTCATTTGCTATTCTTCAGTTGTTGGCTCTAGGTTAATAAACTTCCAACAACGGTTACTTAATACTCATTTCCTTTTATGCTGAGGGAGAAAATAACCACACGACTTAGACAATGGGAAGTAACATGTTCTGAGATTACTTCGATACCGCTCGTGGTTACCTTACCAGTCAATGAAGTAATATCACCATAGTCTAAAATCTCAAGGTACTAGTTCCTTACAGAGGGCACATAAAACTGCTAAATGAAACCTCAGTGAAATGAGAGATATCTCGATAAAATGCAAGAAATAGGACCATAAAAATAATGCCAGAAAACAACAGTACCATCCTGCAGAGCAGCCATGACTTCTGGATCCTTAAATGCAGCCATAAGATCAGGATCCTGCTCCAAATATTCAGTAAAAATTTCATCAAAACGAATGAGAAAAGGTGAAATGGAACAGAAAAAACTGACTACAATATGATCAATGAATGATCCACCAAAACAAATCATAATCAAATCTTCAAACTTGCACACACCAATTCATGTCTAGGTCTTTATTCTAAAAGTGAGATATCCATGTTCCAGCACACTTTTTTTTTGTTTTGCTGAGAGAAAAAGTACATCGTGTTTTGCTAAAATCAACATATCCAGGCATTACCATCCATTATCGAGCCCACTTACATTTAGTATTTTGCTAAAATCAACATTTCCAGGCATTCCTCCTGGCATGCCTCCTGGGAAACCTCCAGGCGTTCCTCCTGGCATTCCTCCTGGCATGCCGCCCGGGAAACCTCCAGGCATTCCTCCTGGCATACCGCCCGGGAAACCTCCAGGCATTCCACCTGGGAATCCACCGGGCATCCCACCTGGGAATCCACCAGGCATACCACCAGATGGTCTACTGGATGATGACTGCTCTTGTTTCTTTGCCTTCTCATAGGCAGCCTAGAGGAAAAGCACAAAATATGTCACACGGGAAATATAGCAAGAAAAATATTCTAAACGACTGAACATCAGGATGATGGACCAATTACCTGAGCCTGTGCACGTCTACGCTCTCTCTCACGCTGAATCTTTCTTTCTTCCTGCTCCTTACGTAATCTGTCATACTTCCTCCGATGTTCCTCAATCCTATGTGCATTTGGTTCAACCTGTGTAGATCAAAAGTTGCACATGATGGAATCGAACTTAATGGAGCAAGATTTGAATCACATAGCAATCCTACATTCCAAAGATGTCCAAAAGAAAAGCCACATGCAGGTTCTCATGAAACCCCAACCAGCAAGTGCGGACCACAAAATCAAAAGGTGACCCCACCTTAAACTGTCACTCATCAAAGTAAAGGCCTACATTTCATGACAAACCAGCAACAGCCAGTGTGAAAGGTGCATAAAATGATTTCGAGGTCAACCTACATGTGATAATTTTTAACTTTGGGATAAAATTCTAAAGGGCATTTATTGGCCTTCTACAAGCGATCTACAATAAAATAAGAGGCATCTTATCTGATCTGTAGCCATCTGAATTTAATCTTGAGAGCAAAGAGTGCCCAGTCCAGAAAATCCCCGTTTGCTTCAAAACCACAGGAAACAGGCAAAAGCAGAGCCCTGTATATCTGTGTCTAAAAGACATTTATTGGCCTTCTATATGCAATCTAGCTGCAACTAATCTAGAGTGCAAAGAGAGCTCCTTCTTGTCACTTTTTTAGCCATCTTTACTCATTAAGTGTACTGAAATAAAAAGGAATGTCAGACGAAGTCCACCCCAAAAGATGCAATGACCTGTCTGTTTGACGCAAGACAAGAAGACAAGCAAGATTTAGAAACCTGTACATATGGATATTTAAAATCATTTGTCAATTATCTCATTTATTTTAATAATTTCAAAAGCAAAAACTGATGTTCGATTTTGGCAGGAAATCAGTAACTTTTTGCTCAAACAGGATAGAATAGACAAACCCAAAGATGCAGAGAGAGAGAGAGAGAGAGAGAGAGAGACCTTCTTAAGTACAGCATTTATTTCCTCATCGTAATCTAGCTTTGATGCTAAATGAAGATCCTTTGCAGCTTCTTCCCAATGACCAAGCATTGCTCGAGCCATGCCACGAGCCTTGTAGCCTTTTGCAGAATCCGGATTTATCTAGATTAACAAACTATATGAGCATGACAACCCAAAATTGAAGACTCCAAGGTCAATCCCACCCATAAAAGACATCTCAACAATGTTAAGTCCAACACCAAATAGGGAAGCTTAAAAATCAATAAGTTTCCTTGAACGATTCTCAGCAATTAATACAATTACAAGAACAATAAGTAATGACGAGAATGTCCGAAATTTCGCAATTATTGTGTAAATGCACTTAAACGTTTTTGTGCATACCTTACCAAAAAAAAAAAAAGTTTTTGTGCATGAATTACTTTATATTGTGCAGCGCGCGGTAAGCACAACTACTGAACTTTCCATTGCTCATGAAAACACGGTTGCAAATACTTTGAACAATTAAAGTAGATGTTACCTCTAAAGCTGCATTTGCGTCCCGGATTGCAGCATTGGGCTTCTTCATTTTAATATACACAGTAGCTGTAAAAGCATCAATAACCATGTGCTGACATGAGGTAAAGAGCTTAAAACCAAACGAAAGGATAGAAATTTTGGGCAGTCACTTCAAAAACTCAGCCAGCTTCTTACCTCTGGTTCCATACATGATTGCAGAGGTTGAATTGAGTGTTATTGCCTGTGTAAGGTGCTCAATCGCTTCCTCCAAGTTTCCTGTAGAGGACAAATCAGTATACCAAAGAGAAAATTAAACAAGGCCAACAGATTCAAGGAGCACACATAACCCTATCATTGCAAGATTGAAAAGTAATTATCAGAACCTTCAGAAAGGGCTTCCATGGCTTGTGCCTTTGCTTCTTGAGAGGCCTCACGATTCTCCTCAGTAACTTCAAGCGATGGATCTCCCATCTGAAAAATCAATTAACAAAGGCACTCCATATCGATTCACACAGCAAGCTCAATAATAAAGTAGGCCAAAAGAGGGAAAAGAAAACGTTAAAAAGCATGATGATTCCTCGGGTCTGTGTTAGAGGTGAGAAAACCTTCTGGGGAGGCTCGTCATCAGGCTCAACCGTCTCGCCTTCGAGCTCCATATCCGACTCGATAATCTCATCCTCCTCCTCTTCCTCCTCCACTTTCACGTGTCCGCCTTCGGTCTCCTCCATATCCTCGTCGCTCTCCTCCACCACATGGCTCTTCTGCAGCAGTCCACAATCCGAAGCAAAGTATCATTTAGCATGGTTACCTCACAAGCATACCTCTCTCGCTACCGCGAGAAAGTACACGACCTCAAATGCAGCGGCATCAACCACCCCATCTCAATTGGTTTCAAACAAAACCAAGCGATTACGATATGTATTCAAACAAAATGCGTAGTACTGTATCATTATCGGCTTGTGATGCTGCTTCACAACTTTTAAGTCGTTTTTTCTCCAACTACACTGAAAGATGCATGTACTCGACCATTTCACGCTATGAAAATGCGTACACGAGCGAGCTCAGCGTCATTCTACGTCGACCGCCACAAAATCGCAATCAATCGCTGATCTCAAGCGAACAAGACTCAGCCAGACGCTATATCAGAAAACGAATCGAGCCGAAATCCTGTAAAGTGCAAACAACCGCACGAATCCAAACACGTAAAGAGAGCAGGCTCGAGCGGTGCGACTTGCCGATTTAGATTCGCCGGGCTTCTGAGCAGCGGGAGGGACTTGAGCTCCGAGGCTGAGACAAAACATCAGAGGGGAAATCAAGAAATGCGAAGGGACGAGCATGCCGGACGAGGCTCGGATCGTCGCCGGAAGAGCTGCTTGCTTTACCTCTCGAGGTAGTCGCGGAAGAAGGCGAGCGAAGGATCGGCGAGGACGGCGGGATTGGACTTGCACACGTCGACGAACTGCTTCAGCTGGTTCACCTTCGCCGGATCCATTTCGTTCTCCTCCGGCGATTTGTGCGGGCGAGCGAGCGATCGATCGCCGGCTGGGGCTCCGGACTGCGGTGGCGGCTTGCGCCGATTCGGCCTTCGGGGGACTCGCACGAAACTGAAAAATCTGGGAGCGGCTTTTGACAGTGGGAAGACCACTCACGGGGCGAAGAGGGGTTTTGGGGAGGTGCTTCTAGTAGCTTCTACTGGATGCGGCACAAGCATTTCTCCTCTCTTTCCACGTCAGCACGCTTCCAAATCGAAAGAAATTAGGATCATACACAGAAGCTTCAATAAGATTTCCGAGAATAATAATCGGGTCCTAAAATTTTTAGAATGTACGTTTAAATTTTAGAATTTATCAAGGGTCCGCGCTATTTCCAACCCTCGTGAGTTCCTCACGCCCATTTATCATGTTGAATTGAGTGCATTACTCTTTACTGATCTTACTCTTAATTGAAGATTATTTCTTTCGTTTCGTTTTTTGTTCTTTTTCCTTTTGTTTCCATTTTAATAGAGACGAGCAATCGATGCTACTGTCAAACAATATTTATTAAGGTTAAATGCGAGGCCTGCTCTTGATTTTAAGATTATTTATTACCTTCTTTACTTCCTTTTTTGATTTTTTTTTCCTTTTCTTTTTTCGTTTGGAACAAAATTGGTGTTCCTCTTTGGGATTACTTTGTCTCAAGGAAAAAGGAATTTGGCAAGGAGGTACACCCGATTTAAGCATCTCCTTTACGCCCGCAACTTCAACTTCAAAAAAGCGATGACAAGTAGAATGTCCGGACATATTACTCGAAAGATTAAGATTGTATGACACATTCAATATTTAGAGTGACCATGATCCGTTCTTCTTTTTATAGCAACGAATAGTCAATCAAATGAGTTCCGGTCTTTCTTCTCAAATGTGCAATAGAAATATTATCTCGATCATGATAATCACCTCCCCTATCGCAACCAACCGAGAAGAGCATATTTGTCTCTCTTATACCTTTTTGTAAAGACAACATAACCTTGAGCAAAAAGATATGTCCGCACGCTAGTCAAAAGATCTTCTCACTTTAGAAAATTAACTATTAAAGTTTCAAATGAACTTGTTGACTATTGTTCTCCATTTGAAGTTTCATGATTGGAGCAATTTGAATCCTATTGTCTTCCATAATGACTGCACTAAAAAAAACAATAGAATGAAATATGTATAAATTATGTATGATGCAAACGTTAACCATAGTATTCAATCTTTAAATAAGTTTTTGTATTTTTGTATTAAAAATCAAAGTCGAAAAATTCACGATCTTGAGGAAAATTTACGGAAATGAAGGCTCCCGTTC
Organism: Syzygium malaccense; assembly: GCA_031216405.1. Lineage (NCBI taxonomy): Eukaryota > Viridiplantae > Streptophyta > Magnoliopsida > Myrtales > Myrtaceae > Syzygium > Syzygium malaccense. The sequence goes on along the minus strand of CM062256.1, from coordinate 25,698,846 downwards.
GTTTGCCGGAAAATATTCTCTTTTTGGAAAATATTTTCCTGAAAGTCATTTTCCTGAAAAATATTTTCCTGAAACACAATTTTTTGGTGTTCGGATAAAATTTGAAAAAGTTTCGGAAAATATTTTTTGGTATTCAGCGACCGCCGATCCGACGGCGTTCGGCAACCGGCGGCGTCCGGCAATCGGCGGTGGCGACCAGTGGCGGCGATTGGCAACCGATAGCCAGTGACTGGCGGCGGCGGCGGGCGGCCGGCGACAACCCTCGCGGCCTCATTGCAAGAAAAGTTGCCACTTCTCCATTCACGAACCTCAAAATCTCATAAAGAAAATAACCGCTTCGTGCTTCTGTCTTCCCTCCTTTGAGAGAATGTTTGCCCCTATCTTTTGGAGGAAACACAGACCCCCCCCTAAGAATCAACAGATTTTAGTGATAATCAACAGCAATCATTTTCAAGGGACTCGTCTTTTCTTTTCTTTTTTGCCTTTTCTTTTCTTTCCTTTTGCTTTTTTGCTTTTTTTCCTATTTTCCTCTATCGATCAGGGTGGCAACGATGCCGGTGACTCGCCTGCCCTCACGAGCCACTGAGTGAGGCTGTCGTGGCCTCGCCCAGTGACCGATGAGGGTGTCGCAGCAAGGGCCGCAAAGCCCTCACCTCGAGTAGATTTGGCGAGGGTTGCGATCCTTGCCAACGGTGGGAAAAAGAAAAAGAAAAAAAATCAAAAAAATATATAAAAATAATACAAACTGTGCATATCAGTGCCGGCTATATCTTGTAAGACGGCCAACTTCCACATTAGTAATTTCCCATCGAAATTTGCCGAAAGAACTAACTTAGTAAATCATCAAAATGTTTACGACTAAATGAGTACAATTGAAATATTTAGGAATTGATTGCTGTACAATACGTTTAGGATTTCTTGAATAATTATCTCAATTTTTCTATTGACTCATTTTTCTAGACAATCCAAACGAGCTGGAAAACTGGATAAAATATTTTCCAACAATAGACATTTCACAAAAATAAAAAGGACCCTAAAAGTTAATTTTCCTTTGAAAAACTTACTAGTCGTATGAAAATTTATCTTCTCCATGGGGTCGGTTTCTTTTCATCTAGAAGAAAATGGCTCACCATATCGATACTCACGATTAAGTGATTCTCTCGTTCATGTTATTGGTAACTCATCACATTAAAAGGGAAATACATAACTATATGTGAAGGGAGAGCCCGGGTATCACACGACATGTAACAAAATATATCAACAAAATTGGAACACATGACTTTATATGGTCGATAAACTCTCTGTTTGGGATAAAAATGATGCGACGAAATCATAGAGCATCATTGACACTAAACTGAAACAATCAATGTTTGAGCAAAGGCTGACAAAGAAACCGATTGAAAATCTCTGTGTGCTCTCAGGAAATGCGATGCTCCTCGGAAGCAAAATGCTCGACAAACTCGGCCATTTCCTACTTCCGGCACGTCTCAATAAAGCATCACCGATGCCCAAATCGACAAGAGGAACCAGGAAATCCCTGTCCAGGCTCTGTTTCCGCCGTTGTGCCCGCCGCCCCCCGCTACGCCTGTCAACACGAGCGGCCTCGATACTCATTTGCCCGCGAATCAAAGAAAGTGGCGCGACCGAAACCGACGCGCACATGAACAATGCCGGAGCGACGATTATCAGTTCGTTACCCATTGTAAATCTTCACTGTAAATTGCAAAGCTAAACGAACCACGTGGGATACAAATGATTCCCAGTAGAGATCATATAACCACGAGTCAAGAGACTGTTCTTTTCATAATATTTTCCTCGTCATGGAATTTTTTTACTAAAATGTTGAAAGAGTATACTTTCGAAGTGTATTTCAAAGCGTTAGAACTACTTTACTCGACTCAACTAGCGCACAGTTTACTAAATTCAATTTTTAAAGAGATAAGTGCATTGAAAGTCCTAAAACTTATCACCAAAGTGTAATTGAGTCTTAAAACTTTTATAATTTGCAATTAAGTCCTAAAACTTGTTACGAAAGCGTAATTGAGTCCTAAAACTCTCAAAAAGTGCAATCAATTTGTCAAATTGATTCAATCAAGTCCTTCCATTTATTACACTTTTTGAAAGTTTTAGGACTTGATTGTACCTTCGTGATAAATTTTAGGACTTGATTGCAACTTTTTGAAAGTTTTAGGACTTGATTTTATTTTTGTGATAAATTTTAGGACTTGATAACATTTTTTGAAAGTTTTAGGACTTATAGGACACTTATCCCATTTTTAAATTAGGAGAGATGACACAAAACTCCGCTCAACTTTAGAGGTAATGTTTGTTTGTTCCTAACTTTCAATTATTACGCATTACCCCTTTGAACTTTTATTTTGTTAAAGCCCGTTAACCACCCTCCATTATAATTTCCGTTAGTGCGTTCAATGCACATAACTTTTAGAGGGTAATTGCGTATTTTCATCTCATTTATCAAGGAAACCTCTCCTATACCCTTGATTCTATAAAGAAAAAAGAAAAAGAGTCATGAAAATGGAGAAAATTAATTATTAAAATTTAATATTAGAAATAAATTATCCACAATGGTAGTCAAAATTAGAAATTGTTAAAAATCTATGAATATATAAATAAAAGTGGCTATATATATAAAATTTTATTAATCAACCATTTTTACATTAATTAAGCCATCAAATATACACAACGAGTAACCAATCTTTGTCATTTTACGTTATTATTATTGAAGCCTTTTTCCTTTTTATCTAATCTGTGCTTATTCTTTTTCTTAATTCTACAAAAGTGGCCACACACGTATCAAAATTTTCTAAGAAAGATTATTATTTACATTTACTATTGACATTTATCTTTTCTATTGTCGGTATTTTTAATTAATTCAAATTTCTCTTATTTTTTTATACATTTTACATTTTCGCAGCAATTAGAAAGGCCACTTTGGCCGGTGTTAGTTGGTTGTTGGGCTGGCTTTTAATTCCTTGAATTTCACATCTACAGTTATCGCTCATTGAATGAGCCGCAACAAAAGATGGGTCCACAGCCAACAAACAATAATATCGCTGCAGGACGATTGATTGCTTTCATGGACGTGCTAGACTCGAGACCCTCGACCGATTTGATCGATCTTTTTCACGCCCGACGTACAACTTTGCACCTAAAGTTTCGATCAAGATTTCCATTTCTAAGCCTTCGCAGCATGCGCTAGAAACTCGTCTCGTCGGAAACAGAAACGTCCGACCTAAGTAGAACGCGGGCCTAACTTTTTCCGGCGAATTTACAGCAGAGGAAGCGAGTTCTGAGTTACCTGGAGAGATGGGAGACTGAGCAGCACTCTCTGCAGGGAAACAGACCACAGAACAACAGCAAAAACATTAGTAGACAAGCGGCACATCACGTGGACCAATTCCTTATATCTTTCACGGATTCATGTTTGCCTCGAGATCTTTGGTGCGGGCGCAACAGTACCTTTGCAGACGCTGGTGGTGGCATTGACGCCGCATCCCTGGCCGACCCGGAGGACCTGCGTGACGTTGATGTTGTACTTTTCGAGCATGCCGGGAGTTTCGTACAGGTTGCAGAGGCAGGCGATCGTCGCCGCCTCCTGCGCCTTGAGCGGGTTGCAGCAGCTCGCCGGCGGCTTCGCGGTCGAGTTCAGGTACTGGTAGCACGGCACCATCCGGTTGATGCAGTCCATCGTCGAATCCGCCGACGCGAGGCGGCCCGCGACGGCCGCGGCGATCACCGCCACCGCGAGGACCGGCATCGGGATCGAGCAGCGGCGAGCCATTATCTCGAGTTCTTGGCGGAGGACGGAGGCGGGGGAGGTTCTACCGTTCTTGTATGGAAGTGGGAACGCGGGGAGTGGGGCGGGGGTTAGTTGTTGGGGACGCAGGAGAGCAATAAGAGCGAGCTTTAATGATGGGTCGAACTAGACTGAGTTATTATATTATCTACGTACCCGTGTTGACCAAAAGTCAACGTAAAAAAAGATCGCATGATGCCCGTGACTGCCACGTCGGCAATCCAAGAATCAACTCAAGTTAAGCCCTTTGATTGCTTAATCAAGGGAGGCTCGGCGCCGCGCCAACTGCCAGCTAAACCCAATTCAATGCGACCTACACGTGGCGTGGAGTTCGAATGAGCCGGAGTATGGCCATTGAATGGATCGCGACCCCGATGGGGTGATGGAGTGGCGCCGTTTGGATATTACTTTGCCAGCCACGGCGGAGACCGCCCGCCTTGTTCCGACGAGCAAGGGTGAAAAGGAAAAATTATACGTCACATGCCTATCGCCGTCAAATATTGAATTTATGATCCACATCATAGGCGGTTCCGCTCCCATCACTCGTTACCCTAGTGTCGGCCATTGGTGGATCCTCGTCCACCTCCTTTCCGCCACCCTCACTACCCCCAAAGTGTCAACTTCGACATCAAGTGGCGCCCGAGCTTTGCACGCGGCGTCTGCTGCCCCCACCCTTTCGTCGCCTTGTCTACCGTTATCCGCTCCCCCGTGCTTCCCTGGTCACTCCGCGACGCCCTCGGCGACTTGAGGCTTATCTTTGTTGGCATCCGGATTGCCTCTGGCGTAGTGAAACTGAGTGGGCTACACACAGCCTGGGAGTGAAATCGGCGATGGATCTCGCGAAGTTGGCGACAAAGGAGCCGAAGAGAGTGGGGCTGACGACGCTGCTCAAGGGAGCTCAAGGGGCAAGGTATGGAGATTTAGGAAATTGCGCCGGGCAAAGTGGGGTTTTCAAAAATTTTCAATATAGGTTCCAACAAACATTTGATGGAAATTTACCGACGGTCCTGAAAACATTTAAAGAATTTCTAATCACAATTCATCTTATCCAAATTCAAATTTGGAAGACGAAACGTATTCTAAACAGAAGTCAAGTCATTTAAGAATCAGTGGAAGTCGAGCACCATCGGCAAAAGGTGGAGCAGTTTTGGTTTTTTTTTTTTGTCATGTCTAGATATATTTTTATTTTTCACTTCATGTAATTTAAATCTTACGGTTCCATGGCGTTTTTTAAAAGTCAAAACTCTTTCAATTTTCACAACGCTAAAAATTTGACACCTAAAATCACATAATATTTTTCACATAAAAATGTGACCATATCCAAATCCAGACCGGACAAAAACACACAGGACGCACAGAGGCCAGGAGCTTCACTTCAGGGGACTCGCCGGCGCTTCGCTCGGAAAAAGGCCGTCGATGGCCGCTCTCACGATCGGCGTAGCCGCCGGCACCACAACCTCCATGGTCGGCCCTCGAAGCTTTCAACGACTCCGTCACCGGCCGACAAGAATCTCCTGCATCGGATGGGTATGTATCCATTATATATATGTCTCGAACTATCTCTCTTTCGAACGCCTGAAATTTGCGCTCGCGTAGCCGGAAGGAAGCTGTAATCTCGCTCCTCGCTAGGATCCGGAAGGCCTCCTCGGGTCACCCCAGACCGGCCACATCGCCCGCCGCGAGTTGCGCCGGCGGCTCGAGAAGGACGCCGAGGCTCGCGAGGCCTTCGAGCAACACGTCCGCGAGGAGAAGGAGCGCCGTCGAGCTGTCCGAGATGTAAGTCGCTGAATCGCCGAATTTGGACTTCGCTTGAGAACGCGACTTTTCGGTAGTTTTGGTCGCTTGGATATGCGTTTTGCGATGGATTAGTTATTTGAATGAAGGTCTTTTGCCTTTTTGATTGGTGTTGACATAGTCTCGGGACGCGCCGGACACCCCGGCGGAGCTGATCGAGTACTTTCTGGACACCGAGGCTCAGGAAATCGAGTTCGAGATCGCCAGGATGAGGCCGCGGTTAGTCGTTACAGTTCGTTTTGCGCTTGACATGTCTGCAATCGTCATTGTCAAAGTTGCAGAGCTTGTACCAGCGACTTAGCCTACTATCTTCACCGATGTCTGTTTTATAATGTGTTTCTGGTACTGCTTTGTTCGTGCATGTATGAAGAGACCCGGATGAATTGTGCCGCCAATCTTGCTCAGGCCCTTCACATGTTAAATTATAGATATTCTCGGTGTCAGTTTCCGTATTCTCGGAGGTCGCATCGTGTCGTATGATATAGTAGGATTGAACTCTTTCTGTTAGTTGTTAACGTAATCATATAGGATAGTTTTTCCCTCCTATGAAGATGTCGGGGATGTGCTAAATTGCTGATATCTGATAGCCCGATAATTCGCCAGCTTGTGCGATGTTGTCCAAGAGATTTGATTGCCCAGCAATTGAATGTGGAATGACTCTGATTGATTTAGTCTCTGGTGGAGGACAATCAATGATACTATACAACCCATGTTCCGCTTGCTTTCCGTTAGACCTTAGTTTCAGGACCTTTCACATGGAGGATAGAAGATTTCATTTCGGTATTAAGTTGTGCGTCCTGCATCAGCTATTGTTTGTTAAGTGCGGTAGATGCTGATTATAAACAACTTGGACAAGGTTGTTATTAGAACAATTAAAAGGTAGGTTCCCTATTGCTGAGAATGCTACATTTGCGGTACTAAATGGAATAGGATGATACAGCTTGCTCTGGAAGTTTCATCTATTTTGTTAGATGGCACCTAAGTGACTGATGTCAGACAGCATCTCCTTGCTGGTCAGCTGCTAGAATGCACTTGACCGACTGATGTCAGCTCTAAATGGGCAGTGGGCACGGGTTAGGGATGTGCAATCTTCGCTCCTCTGGTGCAGGAAATGTAGGAATCTTACACTCCTAAACTTTATTGAGACAAGTCAATGCATGTCTGAAAATTAGAATGACTAACCAGTCAGGCATATGATATCGATGGTTATTTCCTTTTGCATACTGGTGGTTCTACTTTTGGTAGAAGTTTCAATGGCTACTGTTATGGTATTTTGGTGAAGCTATTTCTTTTTTTCGTAATATTCGTCTAGAGACTGAAATGAATTGATTTGCAGGTTAAGCGAAGAATTCTTTGCCCACCTACAGTTTGAATTGGGCCAACTTCGATTTTCTGTTTCAAAAACCGAGGTCTGCTATTCAATCTTCTCATTACATTTGTATGCACGGTCAACTATATGCTCAAGAAAGAAATGGTGATGGTATTGGTAGGATATGGAAGAGAGATTGATCGAGCTGGAAGCTTTGCAGAAGGCTTTGCTTGAGGGGACAGGTTTGATAATACTAATCAGATGCTGATTTTGACTGGATCAACCGATTCTATTTCCTCATGTTACTGATCGATTAGATCTTTGGTCTAATTTTGTGCAGAAGCCTATGACAAAATGCAGGTTGACCTTGTAAAAGCGAAGAACAGCCTAACAAAAATTTTGACATCAAAAGATGTTAAAGCGACTGTATGTCTTGCTCCATCCATCTAAGGTCTTCTGCATCAGCTATTTGCACATTATTCACTCCAATCTTGTCTGGTAATGCAGTTACTAGAGATGGTTGAGCAGAGCGAACTTAACAGATCATTATTGACACTTCTTGATGAAAATATAGCAAATGCTCAGAAGGGTAACCAGGTAGAATAGCCTATAATAAATTCCAGTTTGTTATGTGGAACTTTTTTGTTTTGTTGTTTCCTTGATATTGATTTTTGTGTAGTTGTGAGGATGAATGTGGTATGAACATGGTACGATGACGACGTCATCATAATATTTATTGCCATGGCAGAGAAGGAAGTGTAACTGAATATCCTTTCAAAAATAAATGGAGGAAATTGGAGGAACTTAAAGTCAGTGATAAAGAGAATGAGAGGTCATGCGTGGGATATTTGTTTTTAAATGGCATCTATCGTCGCTACAGAATATACTCAGTTTGCATAGCGCATATTTAGAACTCCAGTGTAAATCTGGTGTTATGCTGAAACTTAATCTTCCGCTAACATCATGTGGTAATGCCCTCGGTATAGGCATGTTGCCATGCCAGAAACGGAGACATTAGGATTGCAAAATATAAATATTGCAATGAGAGTTCATGTGATAGAGACTTTGTCTTTTCAGTTTGACATTCCTCATAACTGGAGGGCATACAATTTATATTTGGTATACAGTATTCATTAGAATCCATGAGATCTGAACTGAAACTATTTGGTGTAGATGTATTTGTCCATAATATCCAGGAACATCTAAGTTTATTTGCAATATTATCCAGGAAAAACTCGCAGCTTACATGGAAAAAATACGTGCAGCTGTTCTCAAGTATATGACAGTCTAATCCCTGGCCATTCCATGCTATGGTCTCTTGATCATGTTGAGTTGATTTCTCACTTCACAGGTATTCAGTCATCATCAATTTTCTTTCTGAAGTTGTATACATCACATAGTTCACTTTTGGAATAGTCATTTATGTGGACAGTAGAATGATGATAATTTTGCTAATGAGCCAGTTTTGGCATTTGCCAATATTGTCCAATGACATGGCATGTCCTCTCTCATGCCCTCGGTGGTAATATGACACCTCGGGGTAATAATCCATGGTGAAATCCTTGTCCTGCTGGAGTTGAGGTCTGAATGGGCAATTTCATTGTAAAAAGAGGTAGAAAGTGAATGGGCAACTAAGTACCTAATAAATACAATTAGGTGCGTATTGGCACCTCAGTTTCCCCATGCCTGCTCCTCCTTCCAACTGAATTCTCAAAATTGGGAACATTGTGTCACCTTAGGGCATCTGTGTTATTGTAAAATTCAGAAAATCACGTTTGCTACTCTTGCTAGCTGTTACAAAAAAATGTATGCAACTCTATGGCAATTTCTTTTTCCTCGTTTAGGGATAGCACTGCTGCCAAGTCTCCTCGGACAACTGAAATTGGAGTTTTGCTGTTGCCATTTGAACATCACATGGCCACGTTGTGTCTGCCCTTGGGGATCCATTGGGCTAGTCTGTTTGGAACTGGATCAGGCTTTGAAATTAAGCGGATTTTGTCACCGCAAGTACGATAGACGTGGCCGGCGTTATGGGCTAGAGTTGCTGCTGGATCGAGCAAAATTTAGTGCCATTACTTAATTTTGTAAATGAATGATCTTGGGTGTTACTTCTTTTTTCACCTGAATGTGGGCTGAAAAAAATTTAGGTAGTTTATTTCTTTGATATAACCACTTATCTTTCAACGGGACAGGTACAGAGAGCATTATCGTTCCTTAACTAAACTTGTTAGTTGCTTCTTGAGATAACATTTCAGCCGGTACGCTCCTAGAATCTACTCTAGCATTAGAATCCTTGCTGCTGCAAGTTTCTTTAGTTCCAGTCTAGAATCTTCAGGACCCACCTCTCCGTGACCAGAGGCACCAAACTGCGTCATAGCGAAGCGAATACCGGAATCCTCATCCTCGGTTCGTTCGACATGTTCATGAGCCCGGAATGCTTCCTAACCAGTATCTCTCCCGCTGCATTGTCCACGTGCAGAAAGAAAATTAACGTCCTCTTGATGGCACTTAACTGATGTTTGGTATATATCTAGGTATGATATCCCCATCTAGGAACCATCCGTTAGCCAAACTTTTCAGCTGAGAAAAACTTTTGGCACGCCCGTCCTAGCAATGGAGTAGCATGTAACTCTAGCTTTTCACAGTTAACTGCAATTGACGCTCGGGCGTCTCGCTAAAGGTTTCGATTTCCTTGCTGTCAGTTCCTTTGGGTGACCTCGAGAGTCACAAAACTTTTGGAGGCTGCGGGGACTGGTAAATAGTTGATTGGTATCGAATGTACCCATCGATATCAAACAAAAAGAATGGCAATTCATAGAATTTCTTACGCTTGATTTGAGCGGAAAAGAATAAATGATAAAGTGAAAGACAAAGCAAAAGTAGAAAGCAAAAAAGCCTATAAGAAGAGGGGCAGCCATGATGCTGCCTGCAAATATGGGCTCACACTTTATTGCTGGTTTCATAGGGGTTATACAATCGAGTGCGACCGAGCTCAACATGAACTTAACTAGACTTGATTTACGTATTTCATGCTCGAAACTTACTTTGAATTCAATCGGCTCGAGCTCGATTTGAATAGAAAATCCGGATATACGTGCTCAACTCGAAGGAGCTCGATTTTGAACTTAATAAGCTCGAATCTTTTCTCCGAGTTTATATGTATGTGAATCGTTTATACGAGAAACTATTATACATTCTTCAAAAAAACAATCGGATAATCATCGACTCGTAATTTTTTTTTGATACTAAACTTTTCCTCAGAAATATATGAGCGCAAAATTTCGCTCGGCTCTCGGCGGCCCATCATTTATTTATACGACCCTTTACACTCTGAGAGCTGCTCCTCTCCCTCTTCTCCACAGACAAAAATGGCGAAACCAAAACCGTCTCTCCCCTTCTTCTTCTTCTTCTTCCTCCTCTTCCTCCTACTCTCCCTCGCCGCCACCCCATCAGAGTCCTTCGTCCCCAACCGCCCCGAACCAGCCCCCACCAGCTTCATCGTCTCCTCCTGCCGCGCCACCCGCTATCCGGCCCTCTGCGTCCACTGCCTCGCCGCCTACGGCCGTGCCATCCAGCGGAGCGACCACCACCTCGCCCAGGCCGCCCTTATCGTCAGCCTCGCCCGGGCCCGCTCCGCCGCCTCCTTCGTCGCCAAGCTGTCCCGAGCTCGCCGCATCGAGCTCCGCGAGCTCCAGGCCGTGAGGGACTGCGTCGAGAACATGGGCGACTCCGTGGACAGCCTCGCCGATTCGGTGCGGGAGCTCGGGCGCTCGGGTCGGGTCGCGGGCCGGGACTTCCCGTGGCACATGAGCAACGTGGAGACGTGGGTGAGCGCCGCGCTGACGGACGAAGACACCTGCATGGACGGATTCGGAGGTCGGGTCATGGATGGGGCCGTCAAGGTGGCGGTGAGGCGGCGGGTGGCGGATGTTGCTCGGGTGACGAGCAATGCCCTCGCTCTCGTGAATCGGTACGCTTCCAAGCATCTCCCGGCCACGGTGGCCGAACAGCCTTGAGTGAAGTAGAAGAGAAATAGGTTTTACCTTGTACTTTGGTGCTTTTTTTTCCCCGTTTTTGTGTATAACATGGGAGGTGAGCAGCAGCAGCAGCAGCAGTAGTGTGGTGGGTATTGTTCCTGGCTTATTAGACTGCGTCGATGGAAAACGGCAAAAGGGAAGGAGCAGAACTCATCTTGCGTTGTTCTCTTGCAAGCGACAACGAACCCCTAAAGACTCCGATTGCTTTGTTGGCGTGATATAGCTAGGGCTCTTACTTGTTTATGTGAAGTGGACTCGCTGTACGTGTTCGATTCGCCATGTCAAAGGTTTAATAGTTTGATGTTCCGACCGCTAGTCTCGCGTCTTACTTTATCCACGAGACTCGAGTTTGCTTCTCATTGGAAATTAGTTTTGTCTGGCGAGTAATATACAGGTGGAGTATGAATGCCAAGATAGAATTATGCAGTGAGTGGCTGGGGACATGATCGTTCAATTTTTTGCCTTGGTTATCTAGAGTAACTCTGCCGTGGTGTTGGCTCATTCGAATTGGTCAAGCCTCTAGCTTACATCCGGAGATTGCAAATTGAGCGTGACTACCCGGTGCACCCCGAATCATATGAGCCCACTTCATACCTTTCACATTACTTTACCAGTTTCATGTAAATTGGATTTACGTGCATCGGCTGCAGTTAATAATTTCTCAGAAAATGCGGGGACAATTTGAAGATGACCTCAAAATAGATGAGGGGCTCAATGTAAACACCTGAATTTGTTCCGGGTCGACGGGGAATGGATTTCACTCTTTTGCGGTCGCAGATTACGATTAGGAGGAGACAATAAGACTGCACGATTCGCAGCAATTTTCTTCAAAGCTTTTGTTGAAGGATGTAAAATTTCTCTTCTTTCACCAGCAGAAGATGCATTCGACGTAATCATCTTTCCCCTTCTCTTCGAGATTGAGCTTATCTTGAAGTGCCATCTGCCACAGGACTGTCTTCGAAATTGATGTACTAACTCAAAGGGAGCTCGTGTCAAGACTTGCTAAACTAACGAGTAATAAAGGCTTATCAACCCCTTTTGATGTACATTTTCAGTGTACGCGAATCTTGCTTGTCCCGACGACAGCCGCAAGGCAAAGCACTAAAGCAGGAAACAATGAGCAAACGGAAGGTGTTTCTAAGGAAAGTTTAAATTGAACAGACAAGAGCCATATGCGAGTCAAATGATGCCAGTGGAGTACGTTCTTACTTTTTCGCTCTGCAAAAGCTGATAAAGGCTGGTAAAAAGCAGACAGGAGGCAGGTAATGCACCAGTGCACCGTGGGGCTCACGTTCTTTGTCCTTTTCTTTTCGTAAGATGCTGTTCTGGACCAGTTTTTCTATCAGATTGAATTTCAGAGACTCGTGAGGCGACTAGGCGATTTGTCAGGAAAAGAATTTGTGATCTACTAATTCCAAAAGATCATGCCCAATGATCCAACCCAAGTCCTCAAGCTTCCCAGATGCGAATCGATTGCTTCTCGTAAAGGTAAGTCCTCCCTTCTTGTCAAAGCATGACCAAAGATGGTATAAGAGATTCATCGCCCTATGATTCCAAGAATAAAAAGGACTGCAAGCATCGTGGCTTGATTAGATTGCAGAAGTTCAAATGTTCGCTAACGGGGGTCACTTTATCGATGGCTGCGACAACCGTTGATGAGCAGCTCAAGAAATGATACGAAGCTAAATTCGAAGTGCATTCGAACTCAATATGGTTAATCTACTTGACAACAATGTAACTTGTGCTAGAAAATGTATAGTCCAGAAATCATTGCCGACTCTCTAAAATGATGTATGTGCGCTGATGAAGTGTTACGCTAAACCTTGTTTGAGAAGTTTATGGGTCCGACTCATATGAATATGTTTTGTTCTTCTCATCTTGATGATGACCTGAGGGGGATTAGCAATGATCCAACTCGCTCTCTTGAATTTGATGATCATTGATAATGACATTTTCCCTCAATGCAATCGAGTGTTTCCACTCCCGCTAAAATAATTGCAGCTTGGTACGATCGGTTTTGCCTCAGGTAGCAACTCCATTGAAATTTCTCAATTATGAATGAATAGCAGAAAGTGAGGGGGTAGTTGGAGAGTTATTATCGTTCTAAAAAAGCATGGCAGGGCAGAATTAACTCTGGGCACGACGTGATCGTTACTAGAGCTTCTTGACATAGTTAAGATAGAATCAAACTTGGACATGAAATTTATATTCTTTTTAAAGAAGAATTTACTAAAAATCTCAAATTATACCCGGTGACCTCAATCCTTTAAAAATATGTTGTATCACAAAAAAAATCCAAACCTATATTTGTACTCATTTACTTTCCATCATAATTCCATCAATAAGTACCATTAAAAATCGTACGTGGTGGTTTACATATGGTGCCGCATGCTTAAGTGAAAGCGCAACGGCGTCGTTTTGCATTTGACATGGCTACCCCCCGAGCTCCACGCTCAAATCTCCATTGCTCGAGTGCTTTAGTGCTCACTGTTTAAAACTCGATATGTCCACAAGAACAAGGCCGTTTGCCTGTCCACCTCTCTCACAATTGCTCTATAGAACTCGAATTGGGGCTTTGGGGTTTAAAATGCTGCTCAATTCTCTCTCTCTCTCTCTCTCTCTCTCTCTCTCTCTCTCTCTCTCTCTCTCTCAAGGAAGCTCAATTTGTTCAAAGCTCGTTTGCTGGCTGAAGGCGATTTGGGACTTTAGAGTTTAGTATGTTGGCTGAGTCTCTCATTCTCTCATAGAAGCTTTGTTCGGAAATTCGATTTGTTCAAAGCTTGTTTGGTCGCGGAAGGAAATTGGGGCTTTTCCTAAGGTTTTCTTGCTAGATTCGGTCTCCACATAGAAGCTCAACTCCTACGCTTTATTCAATATTTAAAGTCATCACATTACAGATTCGTTGTGGAGCTCTCGATTTGCCGACATGCTGTAGAGTATCCTCTTCACCGATCTTTATTTCTGAGGTTCTTGTTTTGGCAATGGATCATTAGTTGAATCCTCTGATTGAAAATTTTTATTTCCCTTCCAATTATTCTGACTCAGAATTTGTAGGTATGATTATCCTAACACTAACAATACACATTAGGTCGGAAAGATCTTTTCTCCTTCTAAAGAAAACAGCTTCAAAAGGACAGTTCTTACCGACAACAAGGTGAAGAGCGTGAGTAGCTAGCACGACGAAATTTAAGCAACTGCACCGTGCTGTTGGTGCTCTTGAAACCATTCTGGAGGCCACCAATCTGGTTTAACTGCCTCAACCTTGAGATCCTCTTGCCCAAGTATGGTAAGCATACTGGACTTTTTGAGAGCTTCTTCCAACCGTAATACACCAAGACCTCGACATCCTAGAGTGGTTGTGACTGTTCCGATTCTCTTGCCAGAAGCAGCATGCAGGATTTCTGATTTAGGAGCAACCTTCTGCTCTGCTTCTATAACATGGACCAACAGACATCCATCAGATACATATGCCAGAAAAAAGGACCAGCAACAAACACAAAGGCAGAAGATTTACCTTTTCCTTCATCGTCCAGGAACTTCAAAGGCAGCAAACGCTTGCGGATCACACCTCGGTGATGGGTTCGAGCAATCAATTCCTGCCCGACGTAGCAACCCTTGTCGAAGCTTATTGCGTTAAGACCTTCTAGATTGTATTCCAGTGGAATTGCCTCTCCTACATTGAAAAGAGTTGATTGATCAAAGATTACATGGCTGAGAGAGAGGCAATATGCAGTCATAGAAACAGCTTCTGCTGCATAAGTAAAGGTCTAAAGCACCAAAATCCATTTATTGTTGATGAAGAGAATCATCACGTGGAAAGAAGAACGCCTCCCGGAAATGTTCAAGTAGTTGTTGGAAAGGGATTTGCAAAGAATATCTGACAAGAAGGTTCTACATCTCATGATACTTAACAAATGTCAACACAACTGATACATCTAAATTGAGAAATTGGGAAACAAGACGAACCTTTGGGAATCTCTGTTGAGCCCTCTGCAACTCCCTTCTCTAGTCTCCAAAGAAGATAATTTTTTTCATCTGTTTCTTTGTCTGCTTCAACCAAAGGAGCTGCAATAGAACAAGATAGAAGCTTAACAGTCCAAGTTAAAAGGTATATGCAGGGAAATGTAAGAAGCTGGCCCAGTTCTTAAAACCATGGAATCAAAGACACGCAAGCATCTAAATTGAGAAAGGACAAGAAACACAAACGTTCTGAAGAAGATGGAAATATTCCTCTATAACCCAGAGAGTCTAATCTAGGATCTTTGAACCACTGCCACCCGATATCATTTCCTTGTGAAGCAGACATAGCGGAATTGTCAACGCCAGCACCGCAGCCAACACTAGCAGCATCTGGCTCCTCTGCTGTTGAGGACTTGTGAGAGTAGTTACTGCCATAACGCTGCCAACAAGAAAAATCTTGGGCTACGTTTTCAATATTTACTTTGGCCCTCAATCGGTATCTGCAGCAACAGGATAATGAGAAACTGTAATCACGGACTCCAGGGAAAGTCATCATTTTTATTTTGTTTGGAGGGGCAAAGTTCCTGGTGCTCTTCATATGTTCATCAAAGCCCGTGTATTTGTCAGAAAGTTATGGGGAGACAAAAACCAAATGACTTTACATGCATGAGAATGCAGAGGCATAAGAAACTGCCCATAGAAAGAACTAAATCGAGGTCAAAGAGAGGTTGGAGGCAATTCTAAAGATTGCTTTTATTTGATTGAGTTCCACTTCCCAGATTGGGTGAACAAACATTAACTAGGGAAAATTCATCATCCTACCCTGCTACACAGGGGCAGAAAGCTACCACTTCACAGCATCCACTTTGCCTAAAATCTCCACTTCATATTAATTGGAGAACCCTATGAGGCTAGAATGATATCAAACCAAGATCTTCGCCGTAAAAGTTATCAAAAAGAAACAGTGTTTGACCATCCATATTTACAATGATCTCCATTATTCCAAACTTCTTTCAAAGATGCCTCGGACCTTATATATAGCCTCCGATTGAATATAGACAACATTTGACGGTTAAGATTAAGGTAAAGCACACAACTTCGTGTTCTCCCAGGAGCCTCATCTGCAGCACCAACATAAAGAAGAATGCAGCAAGCTCAATAATACCTGATCCTTACAGACACCATTGGTTCAAAAACAAAAGAAGGATGAAGCGATCCTGAGGGATGAAGGTCAGCTACTACGTGAGTGGTGAGACAGGAGAGCAACACTCTATGACATTAAATAGCCGTTATGAGAAGTTCTTGCAATGATAGAAGAAAGAGGGATGAAGTTTCAGTTTATCCTGGGGACGAAGGTTGGCTATTGCATGAGCGGTGAGAATGGAGAACAAACTACAAATGCAGTTGCACAGAGACATTTCAAAAAATCAATCTTTAAAACATTGGAACAGGCGCAATTTATGAGCAGCCCAAGACTCCAGAGAACCACAAAAAATTCGCATTTTCCAATCAATTGCTTTTTAGAGAACCAACTTGTGCCATGTTTGGGTGGACAAAACTGAAGGAAAATGAGAGGAAGCTATTCCCAAGAGAAAAAATAGTGACAAGCATACCAACACACGCACAAACATTTCCGTCCTGCCTCCACAAACCATACAGAAATTCAGATATTACCCCCCAAAAACAAGACAATAGTTCGAAATTTTCAATGAACTCACCTTTTGAATGCCTGCACAACCTCATCCAAGACCTGCGCATCCACGTCCGCGAGCAGCCCGAGCTCCCCGTCATCGGACCCTGGTCCGGAGCCAGTCTTGTCGAGCTGCTCTTCTGGCCTCGCGGGCCCGTACAGAAACAGGTCATACAAGAACCTCCCTTGAGGAGTCAACAGAGCAGCATACAACGGAGGAACCGTGATCACGGGCATGTTGGGCGTGGTCGGGTTCAAAGTCTTCTCGGTGGGGGTTTCACCGAATCGCCGCACATCGTTGCTCAATAGGCCCTGGAGGAACTTGACCGTATCCGGGCCGCTGAACCGGATAACGGACCTGGTCTTGAGCTGGGAGGCCATCGACCCGACATTGTCGAGGTCGTGTTGGTGGTGGTTGCGGCGAGTCGTCAAGTAACTAGACGCGATGGATTTGGGGCACCGGAGACAAGACTTAAACTGGAGCATCTTTCTGTTCTTTTTGGGCAGATCAGTAATCGAATGATTCACAGTTTAAACTGGGTTGAAAATGGAGGAGAAATACGACAGGATTGATGCTTAGTTGCACGAGGGAGCTTAGAAGAGTGACATGTAGTTCCTGGGGCTACGGCAAGCTGACAAGCGCGGCTATCGCTTCTACTGGGTGGACGGTGAAATGTGAGGTCTCGGCCGAACCCGAACAGAGCAACAATCAGTACGTGAAGGGAAAAGCTACAACAACTTCGACATATGAATAACTTGCTAAACAACTATGCTACATGTATCTTGAACACCTCAAGCTCGAGAATAACTCCAGAGATTCTCAGCTCAGATGTCAAATCAGCAACATATCCGAAGCAGTATCTTATTCGATGAGAGCAAAGCAAGCCGACCCACTTAAGGAACGAGGACTCTTGGCCATCAAAGAATGGATCAGCAGCTATGTCACCAGCTCAACATATCAAGCAACAACGTACATCAAAGAATGGATCAGCAGCTACACACTCTCTAATCAATACTAATGTCTCAGAGGCAAGCCATCGAACAGGTGGAGAACGTGAAATGCGGGAGGTTCAGTGGACAGATCATTCAATGAATCGGCGGACAATATGACGTGAGATGGTTATCTAGATGCTGGCAGAGACAAATCAATGAATTCGAAGACAAACGAAGAACGATCGAACGCGAAAGTACTCTCAACCAAGGAAGAACAGAACAGCGATTGAACTAGGTGACATGAGAACTCCTGCTCCGTTTGATGAATGGACTGGAATTGAGCCGAGAATCAATGGGTGTGGCGAGATGGGCCGGTTCGGTGAATGGGCTTTTATCATTTAACGGGCTCTGGTCATTTTTGTGGGCTTTGTAAATTGGGGTCTGGATGAGCTTTGTGTCAGAAAAAGTCCAAATTGGTCCTTTTATTTTTGTTAGTTTTGTTCACTTGCTCATTATTAAATTTTTGTTCTTTTTATTATTACTTATTTTTCATTTTTTTACCAAAAAGACCGCTTGAATTATCAACTAAAAATCAGATGTCAATTGAAGGAATCGACAAATAGTGCATTCGACAATTTTGGACGTACTCGTCAATGAAGTAACCATCAACACAGTGAAATGAAGTAGCTGTCATCAAGGTTGTGGAGTCGATGGTAACCGTCGATGTAACTATCTAGTAGTGCAGTCTTAGTAACCAGATTTTTTTAAAAATCGATTGACGGAGTTGTAGTTTCAAGATTGTTCTAAAAACAAGTCGCCACTTTCAGTGCATGCTGGCATCCATCTCCTACATGCTGATAATTCACATGCAACCGAGATGGAGTTGCTGATTACTTTTAGCAACTTTTAGTGCATGCTGGCATCCATCGCTTGTCGGAGTTGTAGTTTCAAGGTTGTGGCATCTCCTATGTGCAACTTTTACTTCGAGTAAGAATGAACCCTTACTTGAAGTAAGGGTTCACCCTTTATTATCGATTTCCATAAGAAGAGACTCTCTTTCCCTAATGAGGTGGTATTTGAAACCTAGGGTTATATAACCGAGTCGGCCCGAACTTAATATAAACTCGACTAGACTTGATTTACATGTTTCATGTTCCAAACTCGACTTGAATTTAATCGGGTTGAACTTGATTTAGATAGAAAATTCAGATATACGTGCTCAACCCGACTTGACTTGATCATAATGAAGTTATGAACGAGCTTGATGTCAAACTTAACAAGCTATAATTTTTCCCCGAGTTTATATATTCATGTGAGTCCTTCCAGAAACTATTACATATTTTTTGAAAAAATAATTGGATAATGATCGACTCTTTCCTTTTTTATACTAAACTTTACCCATCTTTTATTTGTACGACCCTTTACATTCTGAGAGCCACTCCTCTCCCTCTCTCTCCACAGACAAAAATGGCGAAACCAAAACCATCTCTCCCCTCCTCCTTCTTCCTCCTCTTCCTCCTGCTCTCCCTCACCATCACCCCATCACAATCCTTCGTCCCCAACCACCCCAAACCAGCCCCCACCAGCTTCATCGTCTCCTCCTGCCGCGCCACCCGCTATCCGGCCCTCTGCGTCCACTGCCTCGCCGCCTATGGCCGTGCCATCCAGCGGAGCGACCGCCACCTCGCCCAGGCCGCCCTTATCGTCAGCCTCGCCCGGGCCCGCTCCGCCGCCTCCTTCGTCGCCAAGCTGTCCCAAGCTCGCCGCATCAAGCTCCGCGAGCTCCGGGCCGTGAGGGACTGCGTCGAGAACATGGGCGACTCCGTGGACAGTCTCGCCGATTCGGTGAGGGAGCTCGGGCGCTCGGGTCGTGATGTGGGCCGGGACTTCGCGTGGCACATGAGCAACGTGGAGACGTGGGTGAGCGCCGCGCTGACGGACGAGAACACGTGCACGGATGGGTTCGCGGGTCGGGTCATGGACGGGGCTGTGAAGGTGGCGGTGAGGCAGAGGGTCGTAGATGTTGCGCAGGTGACGAGCAACGCACTCGCTCTCGTGAACCGGTTTGCTTCCAGACATCGGCCGGTCACGGTGGCGGCGGGAGAGCCTTGAATGAAGCAAGAGAATAGGTTTTACTTGTACTTCGTTTTTCCTTTCTTTCTGTCCCGTTTTTGTGTAAAATGCGTGAGGAGAGCAGTAGTAGTAGCAGTGTGGTGAGTGTTGTTCCTAGCTTGTTAGACTTTGTCAATGGAAATAGACAAGGTAGAAAAAAAAGAACGAACAGAACAGAACTTGTAGTCTTGCGAGTTACCAGTTGTATATTCACAGTTTCACTGCCCCTAGTTCTGTTGCAAGCGAAGAAAAAACCTCTATAGATGTCTATTGCTTTGTTGTGCAATACATTCGGTGTACATGTTCAATTCGATCAGTTAGATCCTTTGCCTAGGCGATCCAGAAAAACTCTGCCGCTGCGTGGGTTCGATCGAGTGTAGGTACTGGGTGCATCTCCTCTCCCCCATCATATGAGGCTAGTTCGTATCCTTTACACGGTGTCGATGTTGTTTCAACTGTCCACGTGTGTCGGGTTTACATGCACCGGAGGGAGATGATCTCAAAATGGATGAGGGGTTCGGCATAAACACTAGAAATTCCGGAATGGGATTGGACTGTTCTGTGGCCGGAGATTGGGATTAGGAGGGGACAATAAGACGCGATTTGCGAGGAGTTTTCTTTAAAGTACGGTTTATTTATAGCTTTTGTTGACGAATGTGGACTTCTTTTCTCTTTCACTAGCCAGCAGCTTCGTCAAATCAAGATCCGGGTTTGATTCTGGCATGTCAGCCCAGCATTATCTTCGACCAGGTTCAAGATGCATTCCACGTAGCCATCTTTTATCCCTTCCGTTCAAAGATTGAGGTTATCTCGAAGCGCCGTGTACCCACAGGAATGTCGTAAATTCGATTTTGATGTACTAACTCAAGGGAGTTCGTGTCAAGGCTTGCCAGCGAACGAGTAACAAGGGCTAATGGCTCTGTTCCTGCTGCTTCGTCTGATTCAGCCCGTTTTGAGCTGTTGTTAGGTCTTGTGATCCTTTGAGTGGTCCAGAGTCCACTTTAGGCATGGCATTAATCATCTAAGCTTCACTGTCCCTCCATCGACATGAAATCTAACATGTCCTTTCACTACACTTGTGTTTCTCTTCAATTTGCGGTGAGTCCATCGTGGGGATTCAAATCTTATGATGAATTGGTCACTTCATCTCTCTTTAGGAACTTTCTCGAGACATCTTAAATGATAATATTTAGATCTTAGTTTTTGAAATTTCTCGATCCAGTACATGGGGCTTGTTGGATCTCGAATGATCCTAAGTGAGATCTTCATAATTCACGAGTTCTATACATGTTAGATAGTTAGGTTCACGTGCATCGAAATCATTGCAATAGCGTATCCATGTACGCGAATCTGGCCTGTCCACACGAACAGCCGCAGGAAGAAGCAGGAAACGATGAGATTGAGCCCATACAGAAGGTGTTCCCTAAAGAAAGTTTGGATTGCACAGACGAGTCAAATTCTGACCCCAAAAAAAAAAGAAAAAACAGACACGAGTCAAATGTTTTCAGTGGAGTACTTTGTCCTTCCCTTTTTGCAAGATGATACCCTAGGAGAAAAATATTGCATAACGGCCCCCCCTCAACGTCTCTATTGGGGCCGGCCATTCAGTAGACGACGCGTGTCCCAGTCTGTCTCTCTCACTCCATTGAAGACCTGCGGTCCCTCTCTCTCTCTCTCCCTCTCTATCTTCATTTCAAATTTCACTCGCTCTCTCCTCTCCGCCGAAGAACGACGCAGGCCCTCTCTCTCTCTCTCTCTCCCTTTCTCCGGCACGTCCCCCACCGCCTCCGCCTCCCCCTCCCCCTACCCCCAAGGGCCGCCGGCGGTCGCAACTGGTCCGAAGCTCAGATCTGCCTCCGCCGTCGCCCCCTGGAGCCCCATCGGCCGCTCCGATTCCACCAAGAGCTCCGCCGGTTGCGGCTGCTGGTCCGAAGCTCGTATCTGCCTCCGGCGGGTCGGCTCAAATCCGCCTCCACTTTCACCGTCGCCTTCCATCGGCGGCTACCATTCCTCCAAGCCCCCCCCCCCCCCCCCCGTTTGGTCGCAGCTGCTGGTCTTAAACTCAGATCCGCTCTGGTTCGTTGCCTCTGTCCGCTGCTTCCTGACCGGTGCTTGAAATTTGTTATGTTGTGTTGGAGACGTTATGGAAGCAAGTGGCTGATTTTGAGATTCTGCAATTGCCTCGTCACAATTCTTTCTTTTCTTTGATGTTCCAGATTATTCAATGGTAATCAACTGGAGAGAAGAGTATCGGAAGAAGTCGGTGTTCATGCTGGAGAAACAGAGTACGTTAACTTGAAAATTGTTTTTTTTTGCAGACTATGTTCTTGTTATCACTTTCCATTGAGCCCTGTTTGGAAAATTTGTGGTTTCCATAGGTCCAGACTCCAGTGATAGTTAGATTACATCATATGTGATCACTTATGGTGGATCTCTTTCAATTCAGTTCGAGTTCTGCTCCTCAAAAACATGGTTCTTTGACATTGAGTCGGTCGCTTGGAATGGTCTCTTGCATATTGTTTTGATGAGGTTTAGTTTGCATAATACACTTCACAATAGTAGATCCGCGTCTTGCATCTCATTACCAACCTTTTTAGCTTGTGGGTAGGAAATCTTGTTTCTTCTCTCTTCTCTTGCTTGTCAGACAATGTTCTTACCTGCAATTGGAGATGAAGCAAGTGTAGCCAGCTTTTGTTTTTGAAAATCCGTACATTAAGTCCTAAGTGCATGTAGAGATGCCTCCTTGAAAGTTCAAAAGGCTTACTTTACGATGTGAACGTTATCTAATTCATGCCTTGTTGTTGTTAAGGCGTTCTTGCTTGACTGTGAATCTCGGTATTTTTGCCTCACATAATACAGGCTATAGTATATGTTCTTTTTTGAGATCACGGGACCTGAGCAACTAGCTCATTAAAAAGCTGTACAAAATCTGTTTATGATTAAGCAAGTCACACCCTATTATTCAAGTTGTCTTGATTCGTAGATTAAGTAGGCGCTCGCCTCTGCCTACCCCTCCATAGGCCCAATCAACTGCATTAAACTTGGGTTTTGCCGATATTGTTGTTGTATCCTTTGTTTTAAAGTCAACAGCCATTTAATTCGCATGTGTAAGGTTATCCAATGGCTGAATCAGAGGTAATCCTGAACTCATACTATGTGAAAGATATTTACTTTATCAGGAAATGGATTGGATATTATTTTGCTTGCGGCATGAAACTGTCCATCTAACACATGTAACCTGTGATTTGGAAAAAGATTTTGAATTTACAGTAGAAATGATTTTTGCACGTGAACTTGAAGCATATCATAAAAATGTGGCATTATGCAATAGGCAATATTCAAGTTGTCTTGATTCGCAGATTAAGTAGGCGCTCGCCTCTGCCTACGCCTCCATAGGCCCAATCAACTGCATTAAACTTGGGTTTTGCCGATATTGTTGTTGTATCCTTTGTTTTAAAGTCAACAGCCATTTAATTCGCACGTGTAAGGTTATCCAATGGCTGAATCAGAGATAATCCTGAACTCATACTACGTGAAAGATATTTGCTTTCTTAGGAAATGGATTGGATATTATTTTGCTTGCGGCATGAAACTGTCCATCTAACACATGTAACCTGTGATTTGGAAAATGGTTTTGAATTTACAGTAGAAATGATTTTTGCACGTGAACTTGAAGCATATCATAAAAATGTGGCATATGCAATAGGCAAAGGATTTGGAACGAGGAAGGCTAAGATTAGAAAAATGGCAAAAGAGGAATATTTTTATATATAATTATGAGGGGTATTTTGTCAACCATCTAATAAAAAAATATATAAAATACTTGAAATTAGATTTGGTTGTTCAGCTTTTATTATATTAAGGTTGATAATAATGTTTATGAAATCATAGAGTATGTTCCCGAGCAAAATTATCAATTTATACCGCAATATTAAAAACACTTGATAAGACTTGAAAGAGTGATTTCTAATACTTGTAAGGGTGTTTTAGTTGACGTGGCTAAATTTGGCATTGGGATAACTATGTCATATAAGTTTTTGGCAAACGAAGCAGGAGAAAGCCAAAACTTAGGTTTCATTCTATATAATTATCAAAAAAAATTTTGCAGACTAAAAGATCAAATCATTTGAGTGGGGGAAATTGTGAAAGTCTTATAAATCATTTAAATTGCATGCAAATGCAAAATTCAATGTTTTTTTTATGTTGTGCTTGTTAGTACGATACAAGTTATTAAAAGATCATCACATCACCGAAAAAGTCATAAGCAAATTTGGACAAACTATCTCTCCAAAATAGATTTGCCAATTCATTTGTACATCACAGAAAAACATTAGATTTTGCATTTGTATGTAATAAAAATGATTAAGAAGACTTTTACAGTCTCCTCTATTTATATGATTTAATCTTTTAGTTTACAAAAAATTTTGACAATCGCGTAGGATGAAACACAAGTTTTGACTTTCTTCTGCTTCGTTTGCCAAAAACTTATATGCTATAGTTCTCCCAATGTCAACTTTAATCATGTCTACTAAAACACCTTTGCAAATAGAAGAAATCATTCTTTCAAGTTTTATTAAGTGTTTTTAATGTCGTAGATAAATTCATAATTTTGCTCGGGAACATACTTTATGATTTTATAAACGCTATTATCAATCTTGATCTGATAAAAGCTAGACAACCACGTCTAATTTCAAGTCTTTCATATTTTTTTTATTAGATGGATTGACAGAAGACTTGTCACGATTACATACAAAAGTCTATCGAGTTATTTATCTTTTGCAGTTTTTTCTAATATTGGCCTTCCTTACTCCAAAATTGCAAATGATTTGTAAAAATCATTCTTATGATATGCTTCAAGTTCATTGTAAAACCATTCTTACTATAACAAAGAGCATTTAATTTAGTGTTTACAAGTAAAATAACATCTCATTCATTTTTTGAAAAAACAAATATATTTCATATAGCATGAGTTCAGAATTATCTCTAATTTAAACTAACATATCGAAGGTGGATTTGAATGAGCTTTGGCCTCGATAGTTGCGATTGGCGGGGCTCTTAGAGGAATCGGAGCCGTCAATTCTGAGCTCGGGACCATCTGTGATTGGTGAGGGCTTTTGGGGGAGGCGGGGGCGTGTTGGAGTAAGAGAGAGAAAGTGTTCCTATGCACGTGTAATTTAATATTTAGTGTTATGATGAGGTGTTATTGCTAAACTAATCGTTGGAGATCTTCACGTACTCGACCCTTTTGAATATTTTTTGTGCTTTTCATATTGATGATGCGATCATGTATGATCTGACCTACTTCGTGAAAAAGCTGAATCAAACGTAACTGTAGGCCTAAAGTTTTTTACAATTTTTTAATGTAATCTATACTGTCAATTTAGGTCGAAAATTATTGACGTGGTGATCCAGTTAGAAACGGCTATCCTTCGTGGAACGGCGGTGATTTGACACAGACAAATTTGCTAAAAATGATGTCATTTTGAAATTTTTTTTTGAGTTTTCCAAGTTTTTTCAATTTTTCTCTGTTCTTCATTTTTTTTCTTTTACTGCTCATTTTCTTCTTCAGGTACTGTTCATATGCCATCGTAGCCAACACCGACGTCGAGTCTTCCCGCTGCTCAACTTCAGCCCCCGCCACGACCAACCACGAGTTGTCCCCGGATCTGGATGACTCAAGCTCTGTCGCAGCATCGAGCTCGAGCCCCAGATTCGGCGGCTTGCCACGACATGGAACTCGAACGCCCAAATCTGGTTCCCCACTGCAAGACGAAGAAGAGTCCAACGTTACATGAAACAAAGTTCGAAAAAGAAGTTTGAGCACAGGTCACGAACAGAGTTCAAATTGGCAATCGAAAAGACTGAAAAAAGATGTTTCAACCTCCATGAAGTTGGAGCTTGCACTCTGGTGTGCCTCCGAACCAAAATTCAGATCTTGGGCTCGAGCTCAATGCCACAGCGGAGCTCGAGATCGTCCAGCTTGGTCAAGATCTCGAAGCCATCGAGCTCGACGGCAAACGAGAGGAGGGTGGGGGACGTGCGACGACGAAGATGAAGAAGAGCTGCCAATGGAGCACTTCAGTTCATGCTAGAGACAACGAACAGTAAAAAAAAGAAAGAAAAGAAAAAATTGAAAAATATGTAAAATTTCCCAAAATGAAGTCCTTTTTAAGTGTTGTCATATGTCTTGTCGGTCATGACTCATAAGACAGCTGACGCCAATTAGATAGTTGCACGGGCAATCTTTTAGCATAATAATCACGTTCAGAACTACATTAGCCAAATTAGAAAATTTATGATCGAATTGGCATTGATATGATAGATTAAAAACTTCTTTGGTAATTTCTCATTTACATTTTATTACGGTTCTGTTAATGAATATCATTAAAAATTTTATATGACAACTAATGTAAACAGTAGAATGCATTAGTGCTAACGTGGCGCCATGTGGCTTAAGTCAAAGTGCAGCCACGTCGTATGCTCTCTCGCTCTACATTCAAAGTTCCATTGCTTGAGTGCCCTATCTTAAACTCGATTTGTCCACAAAAATGAGGCCATTTGCCTATCTATCTCCCTTGCGGTTGCTCCACAAGACTCGATATGGAGCTTTAGGATTTAGTGTGCTGCTCAATTCTATCTCTCTCACGCACACAAGGAAGCTTTTGTTCAAAGCTCGTTTGTTGGCTTCAAGGCGATTTGGGGCATTAGAGTTTAGTATGTTGGTTGATTCTCTCAAGGAAGCTTGATTGGATCGAAGTTTGATTTGTTTGAAGTTCGTTTGCTTGCTGAAGTCAATTTGAGGCTATTTCTGTGGTTTTCTTGTCGGATACGGTCTCCACATAGAAGCTCGACTCGGAAGCTCGATTCAGTTGTTCAAAGTCATCACATTACATATTTGTTTTGGAGCTCTCGATTCACCAATATTCTCCGGGGTATTCTCTTCATCGGTCTTTTTTTCTTAGGGTCTTGTTTTGAAAATTTCAAGCTAAAAATTAAAAGAATCGTATGTACCAACAATCGCTTTCCCAAGCACAGAAAGCTGCTCGTTAACTTGAAATATGATACAAAGCTCTATGAACACCACCAATAACACATATTGTGGCTACTTCTGAAAGACAGGAGGCTTGCTCACGATGGAGCTGGAATACAAAAGTGTATAGTTTCTTGTTTAATGCAATGTCACTAAATCTCACACAAGTTAATCACGATTATCCATAAGGTCATTCAATCTGTACCTTTATAAACTTATATTTCAATGAGTTAAAGTGATGAAAATAGAGTAGCGTGAACTTCCTTTATCTATTTGTATTTCAACGAGTTTAAGCGATGAAATATGGACTTTGCAAGTTTAAACCGATCTTTCCAATTATAGAAGATGTCATACAGGAGAAACTATATATGCATGACCTCCAACATTTAGTAAGTAAATTCACTTGAGGTTGCTCCTGTTGTTAGTTAAAGATGTTCTATCATCATATAGTGAAATATAAACATGGGTTTTTGCTATTTTATTGCGGTTGGGAATTCTGTTTCTCAATTATACTCCACTTGGGTGGCCTTTCAGAGTTTGGAGAAAATGTGATTCATGGTGGTATGATTGAACACTTTGGGGGATTGAAGCTTGAGTTAGTGGATTATGCAATGCTTGTGTCCTATATATACTGAAACTAGGTTATAAAGTTATGGTATAATATTCATGGTTATACCTTGAATAGTGGGGTTGTACAAATAATCAACAACGGGCAAATGTTGCAATTGGTGAGTCTAGTAGTAGGAGCGAGTACACTAAGGCTTTAGTATCGGTGCCAGTGCCCAAGACCATCGAGGCGAGGCCTTAGATCCCGGCACCTTGAATCCAGTCCCCTATGACCAGATCCGAGTCCATCAAGATCAGACGTGGGACCTTGGCGCCCCTGTATGGGCCAATCGAGGTCGGGCCCCTATTCTAGCTAGGCGATTGATTATATATATATACATATATATATATATATATATATATATTTTGTGAAAAAAATATGACAAGGCTGCTTCCAAAAGGCCAGGTGGGACCTGCCAGAACCCCTCTATGGGCAGGTGAGGACAGGGGGGATTGGGGGAGATGTGGCGACTCTCGTGCCTCTCTCTGCTTTCTATGGCTCAAAACTTCACGGACTTGGACGAGGCCTTCATCATCCATCCGAATAATGTCCTGAAATTACTTGAATATCCGTTTGGAATTATCATGTGTCCATGAATGAATAAACAAGTTCCTGTTTTTCTAAATGTAAATGGCTCATCCCGTCTTTTCTTTAGAAGATAAATGTATGGAAAGTTTTTAAAAAACTTATCATGAAAGTACAATTGAGTCATAAATCTTTACAGATTACAATTAAATCTTAAAACTTGTCAAGAAAATACAATTGAGTCCTAAAATTTTAAAAAAAAATGTAATCAAATCCTAAAACTTATCAAATTGACCCAATCAAATTCTTTTGTTGATTACACTTTCGTAGCAAATTTTAGAACTTAATAAAATTTTAGAATTCGATTGCATTTTCGTAATAAATTTTAAGATTTGATTATACTTTTTGAAAGTTATATAACTCAATTGTACTTTTTTCGGTACACTTTTTATCCCCCCTTTTCTTAAAATTAATCATTAATGGCAGATTGGTAAATTGCATACAAACACACGGGCAATAACGCAATCTCCCCCTCAATTTTCCCCAGAAATTATTCCCAGCCCGTAGAAAATAAGAAAACGGAAATTATTATATCACCTTCCGTCTTCAACCTCCAAGCCCGTTCCTTCGCTCGCTGCTGAGCCACTTCGCGCTTCCTCGGCCCCTCCTCGTTTATCCCCAACGAACGCTCGCAACCTCTCGCTGACCTCGGCGAGCTGAGGCACGAGCTTGCACGAAAATGGCGGCAGAGTCGGTGAGATTGGCCGGTCCGCCCGCGGTGTGCGGCATCGACGGCTCCCGGCGGCGGCCCGCGGCGGCGCTCCTCCTCTCCCCCGCCGCCCCCTTCCTCGGCCTCCGCCCCCGCGCCCCCTCCTTCTCCTCTTCCGGCTCGCTGTTCCTCGCCGGGCCGCGCCTGGGCTCCGGGTGCTCGAGGCCTTGGGGCGCGCGGCGCCGGGGGCGGAGGGAGTTCTCTGTTTTCGCCGTGGTCGGCGAAGGTACGTGCTGAATCCGTGGAGCCGGCGATTTAGTTTGATGTGGTATTTGCTTGTGCTGAGCGTGATTGTGTCGAGGCGAGGTCAGAGCTTTGCTTGCGCGAGTTTAACCGCCAGGTGGCTGACGAAATGCCCGGCAGTGATCTTCCTCTGCGCGCGTCTCGGCATAAATCTTCCTCTCCGCCGACTAATCACGAGTTGACCGGTTCGGAGGCAATGCATCGTCGCTTGCGAGGGACAGTCCGAGTGTTCTCTCTTTCTGAGAAACTTAATTGTTTCCTTCGTCGCGTATTGTGATAAAGTTAAGACGCCTAAAATATGAATCGGTGGTGAATTTTCTGTCAGGACCGACTTCCATGCTGTTGTACCTAGTTGACGTGTTGTTTCTTCACCGAATGCCGCGCTCTAGTTGTAAGATCTGCTCGTTGCCTTGCTTTTTTGTGGTGAAACGAGTGATCAGAGTCGTTTTCCTCGCTTCTGATAGGAAATTGTAAATCTATTCTGGTTGGACAATCTAAGTTTCATCTGTAGAAAGTTATACTGTGTTGCAGTCCACCAATGACTTACTTTTCTCATGATTCTTGCCAGATGGGAAGCGTACGGTACCGTTGAGGGACTACCGGAATATCGGAATTATGGCTCACATAGATGCAGGGAAAACTACTACAACCGAACGGATTCTATACTACACGGGAAGGAACTATAAGATTGGAGAGGTGCATGAGGGTACAGCTACGATGGATTGGATGGAACAAGAACAGGAAAGGGGGATTACCATCACTTCTGCCGCAACCACCACATTTTGGAACAAACACAGGATAAACATCATTGATACTCCTGGCCATGTGGACTTCACCCTTGAAGTGGAGCGAGCACTTAGAGTCTTGGATGGTGCCATTTGCTTGTTTGACAGTGTGGCAGGGGTGGAGCCACAGTCTGAAACTGTGTGGAGGCAAGCTGATAAATATGGGGTACCTAGAATTTGCTTCGTCAATAAAATGGACCGCCTTGGGGCTAACTTCTTTCGGACAAGGGATATGATAGTCGCAAACTTGGGTGCTAGACCCCTTGTGATTCAGTTGCCAATTGGTTCAGAAGATAATTTCCAAGGTGTTGTTGATCTTGTCATGATGAAAGCCATAATATGGTCTGGGGAAGAGTTGGGTGCAAAGTTTGTGTATGATGATATTCCGGCTGATCTGCAAGATATGGCTCAAGATTACCGATCACAGATGATTGAAACTATAATTGAGCTAGATGATGAAGCCATGGAGAACTACCTTGAAGGTGTTGAACCGGATGAGGAAACAATTAAGAGATTAATTAGGAAAGGAACTATATCAGGCAATTTTGTCCCTGTTTTATGCGGGTCAGCCTTTAAAAATAAGGGTGTTCAGCCATTGCTTGATGCTGTTGTGGATTATTTGCCTTCACCACTTGAACTGCCACCAATGAAGGGTTCTGATCCAGAGAATCCAGAAGTAACAATTGATAGGCCTGCCAGTGATGAGGAGCCTTTTGCTGGTCTAGCCTTTAAAATCATGAGTGATCCCTTTGTGGGGTCCCTCACATTCGTGAGAGTGTATGCAGGGAAGTTAAGCGCAGGGTCGTATGTGCTGAATGCGAACAAAGGAAAGAAGGAGAGGATTGGAAGACTTCTTGAAATGCATGCCAACAGTAGGGAGGATGTAAAAGTTGCGTTGGCCGGTGATATTGTTGCTCTTGCTGGTCTGAAGGATACAGTAACCGGTGAAACGCTTTGTGACCCAGATGCTCCCATTCTTCTTGAGAGGATGGACTTTCCTGATCCTGTTATTAAGGTTGCTATTGAGCCTAAAACTAAAGCTGATGTAGACAAGATGGCAAATGGTCTGATCAAACTGGCTCAAGAAGATCCCTCTTTCCATTTCTCGCGTGATGAAGAGATCAACCAGACAGTGATTGAAGGAATGGGAGAATTGCATCTTGAGATTATTGTTGATCGGCTCAAGCGGGAGTTTAAAGTATGTATCTTACTCAACGCGTTTGACACAAAACTGATTCTGAAAGACGCTTTTTACAATTCTAAATTTCCAAGATTGTTTCAAAAACCACTTGTGACTTTTAGTGTGCTGGCATCTACTGCGTGTTGATAATTCACATGCCTTTCTTGTTGCTTTTGTCGATCCACTTTTCCACTACAGCAGGCACTTCAGAAGTGCCGCAGCATATTTCATTTAGTATTTGAAGATCCCTTTTTCTCTTTTATCTCAGCCGATTTGTAACTTGGCTTTTCCAGGTTGAAGCTAATGTTGGGGCACCACAAGTGAACTACAGGGAAAGCATTTCGAAGGTCTCCGAAGTAAAGTACGTGCACAAGAAACAGTCAGGTGGACAAGGGCAATTTGCGGATATCACCGTACGATTTGAGCCCTTGGAGGCTGGAAGTGGTTATGAGTTCAAGAGTGAGATCAAAGGAGGGGCAGTTCCTAAAGAGTATATACCCGGAGTAATGAAAGGCTTGGAAGAGTGTATGAGTAATGGAGTTCTTGCAGGGTTTCCTGTCGTCGACGTGCGTGCTGTTTTAGTTGATGGTTCATACCATGATGTGGATTCAAGTGTGTTGGCATTCCAGTTGGCTGCCAGAGGAGCATTCCGGGAGGGAGTGAGGAAAGCCGGCCCCAAGATGCTAGAGCCTATAATGAAAGTGGAAGTTATAACACCTGAAGACCACCTGGGTGATGTGATTGGTGATCTGAACTCTAGGAGAGGCCAGATCAACAGTTTTGGTGACAAACCCGGTGGCCTCAAGGTAACGCAAACAAATCCAATTGTTTCTTTCTTGCCGAGGTTTTTTATGCTTTTAACTTTTATGGTGTGTTTAAAACAGATTAAGAAAAGCAACCTTATCTCAGCTGTTCATTTAGCTTTTAGTTGCATTATGGAGCATATATACAGTTTTTAATTTATCTTTATCCCAAGCAACAGCATTCCAGAGTTTTCTGTGCTTCTTCCTGCTAGCTTGGTTGCTTGCCTCCAACTCACGACTATGATCGTGCTGAGAGAACTGCCAAATCCTTTTCAGCTTGGATATGTGTAATAGCCTTCCTGCCTGAAAATGTGTTTTGTTTTGCTTTAATATTTCAGTTTCATTTAATTAGCTGAATTTTGTGGCTCTTGGCCTTTACCCGACCATATCACTTGCTAGTTTCTAAGAATTGGAAAGCCTTTAATGTTGTATAGTACGGTGTTCATGGAACATCCTTTGGTCTCGTGGATCTAAATATGCATAATGCAGCTTTAGCAGTCATCATGATTACCTGTTCGGTTTGTAAATATACTTCTTTTCCAAATTGGAAATATACTTGTGAAGAGAGATTAGTTGAATTTAACTATTGAAGAGAAGACTCTTTGTGCTTTATCACTGAATTAATATCTTTGGTACTGAGAGATGCTCACAAGCTCGGTTCTAAACTGTTCAGGTTGTCGATGCCCTCGTTCCACTGGCAGAGATGTTTCAATACGTAAGTACGCTCCGCGGGATGACGA
This sequence comes from Syzygium malaccense, assembly GCA_031216405.1. Classification (NCBI taxonomy): domain Eukaryota; kingdom Viridiplantae; phylum Streptophyta; class Magnoliopsida; order Myrtales; family Myrtaceae; genus Syzygium; species Syzygium malaccense. The sequence goes on along the minus strand of CM062256.1, from coordinate 25,666,512 downwards.
AAGGCCGTGCATCCTACACCATGCAGCTAGCCAAGTTCGACGTCGTCCCACAGCACATCCAGAACCAACTTGCCTCAAAGGAGCAGGAAGTTGCTGCTTAAAACTAATTTTCCAGATGGTGAAAGCGATGATTTTTCTTTTTTCTGCTTCCTTTTTAATTTACTTTACAATTTCGATACGTGAATGCGGGTAGGACTTTGAAGATGGAGAGACAATGGTTTTGATGCAGACTGTTTTAGTGAACCGAGCCTGATAGGTGAAGTCGGAAAACTGTAAATTGCGTTGTTCTGCAGTGGGTTAGAAGTGAAATTTCGTGCTCCTTTTGGTTGGAAGGGAAGTAAATTATCGTGATGTAATGCCTGGCTCAGCCTTGATTTTTTCAAATTGGGAATTGAATATAATGGAATGAAAGAAATTCAATAGTTGTATTTTATCAATAGGAAGTTATTAAACAGTGCTCTTAGTCTCGTTAATTCGTAATTGTGTTTTGATGATATAAATAATTCCGTCAGAAGTAGATGACTTTTTTGAATTATATTAGCAATTTCAAAGTGTGTTGATAGTTCTATTTTTAGTTTCATCGGTCTTAACTAATGTCTCTGAGGCATTAATTACCAATGCTCTAATCATCATCTCATGTTAGTTGCAAAGGTTGAAAAAAAATTCATGTTAATAGTGGGATGTTTCGCGGCGGAACTTGTTTCATATAAGCTAATTGCCGGTGCGATTGAAAATCTCGATTTAGTTTGTTCCTGATCTTTGCTGCCCAACCCCAGGATGTCAGCTACGGTATATAGGTTTCTTTTGGGCAACAATAGAGGGTCGTGCCGTATGCTCTTCGCTGTTAGATGGAAAAGCAAAAATCACAATCGTCCACATCGAGATTTGTTGAACAAGTGAAATTTGTTGCATTTTAATATAAAGATAAAAGATTATGTAGATGGATCTTTTTCAGTTTTCTATCCTCTTGCTAACGTTGAGATCGTAGTTGCAATTTAAATACAGTATTTTTATTTCTTCCTAATTTTTAAAAAAGTGTCTTATTAAAGAGGGGCGCTAGCTAACTATTTTAATAAGGGAATATATTCTTTTGTAATGTACTAATTACGCATACCAAGGATTAATAGTGCATTCAATATGACAAAAAATGGATTTTAGGATGTTTAACGAGTATCACTCGTGAAGAAGTGTTGAATTCAACTGTTACACCATGTTCCATCGGTGGATTATCCTTCTTCAAGATGTCCGCCCAGGTTTTTAACAAATTATTAAAGTACAGGATTCAGCCGTTTTGAAAAGCTTAACATCCAGGCTCCATTAAAAACCGGTCAAGTGAAGTTGGACATTTTATTTCATGAATATGATAAAAAGAAGATGTAGTTTCAAATACCGTACAAAATTCGCGTAGGAAACTATTCACGTATCTAAATCGAGATAATTCGTAAAGTAAGTCATTCGAAATACAATTACTTAGGTAAGCTTTTTTTTTAGTTTTTATTTATAAAGGATGGTTTTTAGAAAAGTTGTTAGTGCAAAGTCATATCAAATTGACGGAGTATCGGACTGAGATAGATCAGCAAACTAGAGTTTTCTCTAGGGAAGATGATACAAATAATCTTTAACTTTGGCTTAACGTGCAATTTGGTCCCGAACTTTTAATTTGTTCGATACGATCCTTGAACTTTAGCCCAATGTGTAATGTGGTCCTTGAACTTTCAATTTGTTCAATGTGATTCATGGACTTTTGACATATGTTCAGTTTAGCCCCTGGACTATATAAAAATATTCGATATTATCTTTTCATTAATTCAAGTTTAGAGACTACGTTGAATATTTTCATATATTTCAGAAACTGAGTTGAAATACGTATTAAAAGCAAAGTGTAAGTTTAAAGGATCACATTATATATTACGCTAAAGTTTATAAATCATTCATGAAATAAATTATATATTGAGCTAAAATTTCACGAACTATTTATGTCGCCGTCCCTTTTCTCTCTTGTCAATTAAGGTGGAGACGCGAATCTTCTTGCGTAGGAATTGACAGAACTCGGTCGACTCGCGCCCAAGCAAGGAACCCGAGATCGTGACGAACCCCGCAGCCAAACAGGCCGAAACTCCAGCATCACTTCGCTGTTCCTGCCCCCCCGCACGAGAGTCAATGGAAGCGGAGGACGACGCGCGGAGAACATTCCAGAACCACACTCTCCCTCTCCTCTCTCTCTCTCTCCGTCACCAGAACTCTCTGGTCTCCTCCTTTTCCCCCAACCTTCTCCAATTATTATTAAACCCTAACACGCCTTCCCACCCTCGCTTTCCTCCATAAAATCCCCACACCCCCCCTTACCTTCTCCGATCTCGAACCCTCCTCTTCTCCTTCCCTCCCCCCGACCTGCGCGAATCGTCGTCGATCCGCCATGGCCGACGAAGCCAAAGCCAGGGGCAACGCCGCCTTCTCCTCCGGCGACTACCGCTCCGCCGTCCGCCACTTCTCCGACGCCATCGCCCTCGCCCCCGCCAACCACGTCCTCTACTCCAACCGATCCGCCGCCCACGCCTCCCTCCACGCCTACGCCGACGCCCTCGCCGACGCCGAGAAGACCGTCGAGCTCAAGCCGGACTGGGCCAAGGGCTACAGCCGCCTCGGCGCGGCCTACCAGGGGCTGGGCCGGTACGACGACGCCGTCTCCGCCTACAGGAGGGGCCTCGAGGTCGATCCTGGCAACGAGGCTCTCAAGTCCGGCCTGGCCGACGCGCAGCAGGCCGCCGCGGGGCCGTCCAGGAGCCGCGCTGGTCCGCCGCCGAACAATCCGTTCGGGGACGTGTTCCAGGGGCAGGAGATGTGGGCGAAGCTGACGGCCGATCCGACGACCCGAGGTTACCTGCAGCAGCCGGATTTTGTGAAGATGATGCAGGATTTGCAGAAGAATCCTAGCAGTCTGAATCTGTACTTGAAGGATCAGAGGGTGATGCAGGCGCTGGGAGTGCTGTTGAACGTTAAATTGCACACTCCGGGTCAGGATGCGGGCTTTGAGGCTGAGGCGGAGGCTGAGCCATCGGCAGCGAATAAGCCAGACAACAAGCCAGCCAAGGCGCCGGAGCCGGAGCCAGAGCCAGAGCCGATGGAGGTTAGTGAGGAGGAGCGAGAAGTAAAGGAGAGGAAGGCCCAGGCTCAGAAGGAGAAGGAGGCCGGGAATGCAGCTTATAAGAAGAAGGATTTCGAGACTGCGGTACAGCACTACACGAAGGCTATCGAGCTTGATGATGAGGATATTTCTTTTCTCACGAACAGAGCTGCTGTGTATTTGGAGATGGGAAGGGTAAGCACTTTGTCCTCTATGGTGATTATATAGTTTGTGCTTATTCGTTCTGGTGCTTGTTCTGATGTGAGCACGAATTAGGTTGAGTGCTTGTATGTTGATTTTCGTAGGCAAAAGTTTTGCCGGCCGTGCACCCAGGCAATGGTCTAGTTCGAGAATGTGCTTGCAAATGATTAGAAGGAAACTTTAATATTTTGTTGGCTGTGCTCCTTAAACAAATTTAATTTGAGGTGCACGTCTGGCCTTAGGCCATGCTCAATTGATTGGTTTAGAGCCATAGGTAGTATGGATCTAGGACGTGGGCTAATGGGTAGACCGGTTATCTCCTTTATCTGACAGTTATGTTACTCTAGGAAGGACATTACCATTTCCGGGAGAAAATTTAATGGCTTGAGTGGAACAATGAACTGTATAAGTACCGAATGCGTGATGGAGTGATATTGGTCTGCCTGATGGAAGTTGGAACAATGAACCATGAAGTACTAAATGCTTTGCTATTGTCCTTTTTAATCAGCTTTTTAAGTCTACCTGGCCTGCTCTAGATGGTTTCGGTGGATGGTCATGTGTGGAAATCAAGTAGAGTTGATGTCAGTATCTTGTTCTGTATCTGAGCAGCGTTGCCATGTCTTTAAACTGTGTTCAGCCTTCTTGGCTTTGTTTCGTGGAAGACAAATGGATGGTGGTTTTCTCATTCTTATTAAAAATCAATGACAGCCTGCTGATGTGAAACCTGATAATTCTGGCTGCATGGCATTGACATTGAGCCTTAATTTCTATGCATATCCAGCACTGTGTTTGGGTGTGTTCATTTGTGTTTTGGAGGATTCTGAAGCATGGCAAATTGATTAAGGTTCTAGTGATGTACTTTACTGCGATTGTTATGAGCTTTCTTTTGTCTTTGTCTTCTTCTTCTTTATACCAGCAAGCATGGTGGCATTTGGGTTCTGTGTGGTTATTTATAGGAAAACAGATTCCCATTCTGAGCGGTGACATTTGTAGAGTTCTTGATAACGATATCTCAATCTTGGTGTTGAAATTTTTGCATTGAGATAACAAGTATCCAAAGGCAGGAGCAATTCCTATTGATGTTCTCTTTACCAAAGGAAAAAAAGCATATCAGGCAACACTTTACCATGTATGTCTTCATTGTAATTTTGTCATGTGTACATCAATATTCGTGCGGCAGCCTAGTATTGTAACTGGCATGGCATATTGATGGATGCTTTTGATTTGAAGATTGTGTTGCTATCCCTGCTTAATTTTTGGTAATCTTCTTCAATCAGAGATTCTGTGCTATTGAATTGGTCCTAAGAAGCATGTGGTCCTGCAATAACCATTGATTTATTCATTTTGGCCTTCAGTTGTATGTGCTCCTTTTTCATTTGTTGTATTTCTTGCCACTAGATATTTTTATCTGGCTTCTCTTTTCTCAAATTTTGACACTGCTTCCAGTATGAGGATTGCACCAAAGATTGTGATAAGGCTGTTGAAAGGGGAAGAGAACTGAGATCAGACTTCAAGATGGTAGCTAGAGCCTTGACAAGGAAGGGAACTGCCCTTGTAAGGATGGCAAAATGCTCTAAGGACTATGAACCTGCTATTGAGACGTTCCAAAAGGCTCTTACAGAGCATCGTAACCCAGATACATTGAAGAAACTAAATGAAGCTGAGAAGGCAAAGAAGGAACTGGAACAGCAGGAATACTTTGATCCTAAATTAGCTGACGAAGAGCGCGAGAAAGGTTCTGTATTTCGATTTATCTGTATGCATGTCTGATGTTCATTCGTAGTCTCTCTCTGCTGTTTATTTACTTGGTTAGTGCTGAAGTGCTGCCTACATTTGCGGACAGGAAATGAATGTTTCAAAGAGCAGAAATATCCCGAGGCCGTGAAGCATTACACGGAATCATTGAGAAGGAACCCTGAAGATGCAAAGGTAAGGATATTTGGGTTTGTCGTTATTGCTATTTGTATGTCAGTTGGAGCATTGCTGATACTTGTTTGTCTGTTTCCAGGCATATAGTAATAGAGCAGCATGCTACACAAAACTTGGGGCCCTGCCCGAGGGTCTGAAGGACGCTGAGAAATGCATTGAGCTTGATCCAACTTTCTCCAAGGGTTACACACGAAAAGGTGCTGTTCAGTTCTTCATGAAGGAATATGATAAAGCTTTGGAAACATACCAGGAGGGGTTGAAGCACAATCCAAACAACCAGGAATTGCTCGACGGTGTACGAAGGTATGGATGTTGATGTTGGAGGTCCACTTTTATTGTTGGCTTTTGTGATATTGTTTGTTGCATTACATAATCGAGGCTTAATACTTGTTACAGATGTGTAGAACAAATTAACAAGGCAAGTCGTGGTGATTTGACTCCAGATGAGTTGAAGGAGAGACAGGTACTGCATCTTGTCAAAGTTTTAGCTTTTACCTATTCAATTGTTTCGAGAGGGTCCTGCTCTTACTTACGTCTCCTTTCTGTAGGCCAAGGCAATGCAGGATCCGGAGATACAGAACATTCTCACTGATCCTGTAATGAGACAGGTTAGGAAACTGATGTCATGAAACATAGCAATCAGCAGGATTTTACTGGGTTGGCTGACATCCACGTGTGTTTGGCAGGTGTTGATAGACTTCCAGGAGAACCCAAAGGCTGCGCAAGAGCACCAAAAAAACCCAATGGTGATGAGCAAGATCCAGAAGCTAGTCAGCGCTGGAATCGTCCAGATCAGATGATTACTGTAATTTGCATGACAAGGTCATCAGTTTTTATCTGTATTTCCCTGGTGTGAAATCGAGGGGGTCGTGATTGTTGGAAACAGATTTTAGATGCAAATTTTGAAACGCTTTCTTCACGGTCTAAATTGTGGGTTCTTTTTCGGTTCCGCCGCAATTTTGGTGTTCTGTCAGATTTGTCAGTGGTACATATACACTTGAGATTTGAATATCAGTAATGCAACAATAGTTCTGAAGGGGATGAAGGGGAGGTGGCGCAGCCTCTGTGGATGGAATCGGTGTTTGTGGGTTTCCTTATCAGAAGTTGAAAAGAGTTCTATGTGTCGATACAGAATGGTGTCCTTACCGGTTCCCCTTTTAGGCAGGCTAATCAAGATGTGCCTGGTTACTCTTGTGATGAACGTGTCTAGTCTTCTATGGATACTTAGACGTTGAGTGACATATATGGAACAAGGAAATGCGAGTCAATCTAGTCAAGTGTAGCGTTGCGGTCAAATTAATTCTCCGTGATATTGCTTTCATTGCGAGAGATCTGTTGGACACTGGAAGGACGAGAAAGCCAAGAGAAGTTGGAAAGTTTGTCGCTCGGCATTGTTGACGGGGGCTCGCTTCCGAGTCGAAATACCCTGCATGTCCATTGAGCTGTGATGATGTAAGGATCGAATGATATCAGTGTCAAGGTCAAATGCGTCCCTAAGAGAAGATTAGGAATGCAATACCTTCTCTACATGGAAGGCATCTAAGTACCCGGAAAAAGAATGGGGTTTGATTCCAACCTCATTCCCTTGTACCTAGCATCACGTTGAACTTTCAACCACCAGATTGTTAATTTGATTATCTATATTTCTTAAATCAAAACTACTAAGGCGGTGGACTCTTCTTTCATTTGGGAAAGGGAGGAAGGAGCCAGCTTCGCCCAGCTCCTATGCCTACCCCAAACTTAAATCATCACGTGGCTGTTGCACTCGCGGCGTCGAGCCTTTAGAACCTCGTAGTTTATATCGAATGGCTATGCTGTGAATTGTTTCCGAGCTCTTCTCACTTGAATACGGAGACCTATGCATTCGAACGAGCATTTGCTGGGCCGATCCTAATATTTGCATTGTCTTACTGAACATCTCTGGCCATCAACTTCTACTGTCCCGGAGATTTCTGGAACCCAACAGCGGAATCAAATTGGTCTTTTCTGTCTTTCGTGAAGGATGCTATTACCGCGACGGAATCAAGGCATAATAAGAAGACATTCCATGACATAAATATTAAATTACATGATCAAACGAGCATTTGTAGCCTTGGCGGGCCGATTATCTTGTCTGCATTCTCATATCGAACGTGTGTGGCGAGCGACCCTCACAGTCCCGCATACTTCCGCAACCCAACAGCGAAACGAAATCGGTCCTTCTTGGCTTTATGTAAATGATGCTTTTACACCGCGACGTGACCGAGGAATACGGACAAAGCCTAACATCTCGTAACATGAAGAGACTATATATTGAATGCTTTTGTCAAGCGCACGGGGCAGGCTAATCAAATTCTAAATTATGAGTGCATCTGTCCCACGTGGCCCACATAGCGAGTACCGGGAAAATTAGACGTTGAAATGAAGGTTGATAATTAATGGTAGTAGCCCACGACACTCCTAGACAATCAACTTCGCTTAACAGCTATAATGGAAAATATCTATTCGAACTTTATACTCCAACAGGCCCAGCTTTGTCATGGCTTGAATTGAGTGAATTTTTATATCTATTCAATTCCACCAGCCTCAGCTTTGTCATGGCTTGGCCTGGATTGGCAAAGAGATTAGAGAATTTGATATGTTCTAAACCTGGGATCAAATAAGGACCGTTCAAGAACGTCGTTTTGGTTGGTAGGTCCCTCCATTCAACTCAGTGGAAGTACATATAATTGTAGATGCTTGTAGGGTCTTAATCAAGCATCAACGAGAGAATGATTTAACGTTCTTGATAAATTACTCAAGTAAAGACATTCATTCCAACATCAAGTTGGAAGAACTATATGAACATACACAAATCGATCCGAAATCCGCCATGTTAAAATGACAAGAAAGCGGAGTAAATTCGGGTACTTTGCAGCCCTAAAATCTCCAAGCGCTCAACAGCCAAACGTCAACCACAAGCTTTAAGGGGACAACTAATAAACACGACTAGACATGACTCACGAGTGAAAGGGTACTCAAATTATTCTAAGTTTCGAGTCCACTCTAGCAAAACATGGGGCGTAAAGAAGAATCAAACCTCAGCTTGGAAAAGCTCCAGTTTTCATGCACCTTACTATGTTATTATAAGGTCCATTTCAATCACCTCCATCCATACAAGAGATCATCTTCTGTTCCCCCCCAAAAAAGCTAGAGTTTATTAAGCAGAGCTATATAAGTTAACAACAAAAGACAAAAGGTCTTTTCCTCATCAAATAGCTTTATCAGCAGGGACTTTCGCAAGACTCTTCTTCCCACAGAGAAAAGCTGAAAACCGCCTCGTCTCCGTGACCTCGCACAGCTGGTGCGCGAGGACCTTCGACGGACCCACCATTTTCAGACCTCCTTCACGCGTGTCGCTCTCTTCTCCGACTGCATGCAACCCCCTGGCATTGCCGGGATCAAGTAAGGCTCCCCGTCTCTGTCTCACCACCTTTTCTCTCTGTTGCATCACCCCTCTTCCACTCATATACTCTCTCTCCCCGCCTTCTGGCCGCTGTCTCCGTTACTTTTTTTGGTTTGCTTGAAGCGGGTTGTTGTCTCTCTGTGCTCATGGGTCGGCGACATGCTTTCTTCATCCGCTCGGCCTTGCTGCTCATGCTCGTAGTTTGCTTGGAAGCCCGAGGAGCGAGCCGACCCGGTCGACCCGACTGGAGGTTCGGATTCGCCGAGCTGGAGATTCACATGCCGACCGAGAGAGAGGAAGCCGCAGATGATGAAGGCCAGGCGGTCGGGACAAGATGGGCAGTTCTCGTGGCCGGTTCGTCCGGTTATGGAAACTATAGGCATCAGGTAATGCTTTGCTTTATCTCGTGCTCCTTTTTTTTTTCACATGGAGAAGTTTTCTGCATCTAAATCCTCCCGTTTTCTTCTCGAGGACTCATCAATTGGGATAGCTTGTAGTTCGTTTCTTGGAGTTGAGCTTAAGTTTAAGCTATCGGAAAGAGACATGAGGCCATGTTGTGTAGCTTTCAAATGGTGGATGGAGATATTTTGCTCTTTGTGGATCTCGCCTCATTAACTTACTCAAAACAGCTTTTATTTGCAATCTTCCTTGTTTCTACAAGCTTGAGATTAGTATGCTCGAGAATGATCAGTGAAGATACAAAGTGTATGCGTTGGGCATGTGTACATGCAGGCGGATGTGTGCCACGCGTATCAAATACTGAAGAAAGGAGGGCTCAAGGAAGAGAACATAGTGGTGTTCATGTATGACGACATTGCCACAAATCAGTTGAACCCTAGGCCTGGGGTCATCATCAACCATCCCAAAGGTGATGATGTCTATGCTGGTGTTCCTAAGGTTAGAACTACTCTTTTTCTTTTTTCACTTGCTTAAAGAATATTCCGCTCCATTGTGGTTGTCTGCCTTTTATAAAGTCTTATATGTTCATTGATTATCTTTCGGTTGAGTAAAAAAAGAATTATTCCTAGCCGCTTTATTGTTTGGATGATTGCGCGGTGGGGAAGAAATTTGAGTTATTGTGATGGTGATGGATGGTGATAAGGGGATCCTTATTTAGATCTAATGTATTTTGTTTATAGGTAATTAATGAACTTAATTATTGACCAGAACCAAGGTTGATAGACTTCACTCTTGAAACAGAGACATTGAAAAGGACTAGAAAGAAAGTTATGTCGCATCAATTATTGTTCATTGTTATACAGATCTATCAATCCGACTTTTCTTCATGTCTGTTATGTTTAGTCATTTATTGTTAATTGTTATGAAGATCTATCAATCTGACTTCTTTCTATGTCCGAACTTCCCCGAAAAACCTTCTTAGTTCACTTGGATCATGGAACAAACTAGCAAGTGGAAAAGTAATGAAAGTGAAACAGTTCTAATTGTTTGCTGATATTGATGGTGATCATGGTAGGATTACACTGGCGGAAATGTTACTGCAGCGAATTTGTACGCGGTGCTTCTCGGGGACAAGAGCGCCGTGAAGGGTGGGAGTGGGAAGGTGGTTAGTAGCAAAACAAATGACAGAATCTTCCTCTATTACTCTGATCATGGTGGACCTGGTGTTCTGGGTGAGTCTTAGACTCTTAGTACTTGTACCCATGTTAAGTCTGCTGCAATTTCTTTGCTACTTTGCCCTGGGTAACTTCGAAGATGATCGAAGTTAGACTTGGCCGTGACAGTAGTTTTGACCAACAGGAGTTGCCAAACTCATCGATGATGTGGGGTGGAACTTATACTGTGAAAGAGATGAGACAATGTTCAATAAGAGACTGATATTAATGTCATCATCTTACAATGGGTAGAATAGCAATTGATTATCAGTAGAGTCGTAGTTGAAGTACGCGAGCGAGGATATTAACCGGTAGACCAGTAAATCTCTTCATTTTATGCTTGAAGTTTAATCCCATTTGTTGGATTTTGACAATCACAGAGATATTTGTCTAACCAGCTCTGTACTTTGTATCTGAATTGGACAGAAAATGCATGATAGTTATATCCTATGAAAGGCTGCATGTTATTTCAATTTCTCACGCTCGAACTCAAAGTAACAACAACAACTGGGGTGCTCTTGGACTAAAAAAAAAAGGACTGCATGTATTTGTATTGTGGTGGTTAAGATTCAAAGACATCTCTCATGCAGATGTTCAATTTACCCCAAATTTGGGGGGCTCTTGGACATCACTAATTGCTAATCGATACAGGGATGCCGAACATGCCATTCCTCTATGCCATGGACTTCATCAATGTATTAAAGAAAAAACATGCAGCCAAGGGCTACCAAGAGATGGTATTTGTTTCATTTTTGAAATTAGCTTTTTACTTTCCCATCATTTTTTGCTTTTAATTATCGGATGAGGCTATCACTGGCATGCGCAGGTTATATACGTGGAAGCATGCGAGAGTGGGAGTGTCTTTGAAGGGATAATGCCCAGAGATTTAGATATCTATGTGACGACGGCATCAAATGCACAGGAGAGCAGCTTCGGATTTTACTGTCCTGGGATGGAACCTTCGCCGCCTCCAGAGTATATCACTTGCTTAGGTGACTTATATAGTGTTGCATGGATGGAAGACAGGTAAGTCTGGTCTTTTGGAGTGTAGTCTTTTCCTAAAATAACTGCCACACCGATTAGAAAAGGACATTAGTATATACAACCTCTAATTGTTCGATGTAAAGCCTCGTACATTTGGACTTTTGGACTCTGTATGTTAACCAATAGAAGTGAATTGCCAGTTACGGAATCATATGTTGTCCTGATGTTGATTAATGATCTAACTCTATGCAACTTTGTACAGTGAGACTCACAATCTCAAGAAAGAAACCATAAAGCAACAATATCATGTGGTAAAGTTGATGCTCTGAGCGTTCGAAATATCTTTAAACCCTGTGACTGAGGTTGGTTGCTGACAGATCGATGATTGTGATGGTGCAGGTAAAGCAGCGGACATCCAATTTCAACACGTATAATGCTGGTTCACATGTGATGGAGTATGGGAACCAAAGCATGAAGGACGAGAGACTTTACTTGTATCAAGGCTTCGATCCTGCAATGGTGAACTTCCCTCCGAACAGAGTCCCTCCCGAATACATGGGCGTCATTAATCAAAGAGATGCGGATCTTCACTTCCTCTGGCAGATGGTGAGCTTAAGCTACATCTTTTACTCTGATAATTAACCTTAAGCGTCCATCCATTCTTTCGGACATTCTCTAAATGGAAGATGGGTCTTTTCTAACTCATCTTCTGTTGTCTTCTCAAGTCAATGGATTGTACAAATATACTTATTCTATACTTGCATCGGGATGCTGTGCTAATGAAAAATTGGCGCTACTAATTTTGATGCACCAGCAGAATTCAGATGTACAATGAGGCATTGGATTTCACTTTGGAATGTTATTGTGCAAATTTGAACGAGCCTGTTGCAGTTTCTGTTCTTCAAGCCTTAACTAGACATAATGCTCTGCAGGTTAAGAAAACAGAAGACAATTCAGAGAAGAGGAAGGAGATCCTAGGGCAAATATCTAGCACTATGAGGCACAGAATTCATCTTGATGGAAGCATCGACATGATCGGTGCGCTTCTTTTTGGACCTGAGAAGGGCTCGCCCGTCCTAACTGCTGTGAGAGAGCCCGGTCTGCCTCTCGTTGATGACTGGAAATGCCTCAAATCTATGGTAACTCTAAATCTTTTACTGATATCATTCTCTTCCCTGTTTTCACTTGGGAAATGGTAAAGACTTCAAGCTGATGCCTTAAACTTTGGAACTGTCAAACTTGTTGTAGGTTCGAGTCTTTGAGACGCATTGCGGGTCGCTGACGCAGTACGGGATGAAGCACATGAGGGCGTTCGCCAACATCTGCAACGGCAGAGTGACCCGAGAATCAATGGAGGAAGCTTGTGCAAGTGCATGTGGTGGCCATGGTGGTCTCTGGCATCCTTCAAATCTTGGTTACAGTGCATGAACGAGTCAAGTCTCAGCAGAATAAGGGAAACTAGTAAATGAGTGGTAAATGGGTTTACAACTTATTTAAACTCAACTTATATCTCTCGTCCTCACTCAATCTCGTGCTTGCTCACTTCACACTCTCATATCAGTTTAGATATGAGTTTTTCTAAATTTAGTTAAATATTCAGGTGTTTTAGCAATATGGATCAAGTCGGGTATAGGTCGAGCATAAATCGAATCGGGTATGGATCAAAAAAATTGCATTGCGTATAAATGGGTCATAAACAGATTAATTGGTCAATTTGAATTGGATCATTTGTGATCCGATCTAAATTCGATCCAACTCGCCCATTTAATAGGTCTACAGCCTAAGTAGCTTCCTGATGCATGACACGGAGATTACGTCTTCTTTCACTAGATTAGTATAATATGCTGTTTTAGCTGAGAACAACCTCGTTGAAAAGGTCGTCTGCGTTGATTTATCGAGAGAGGTTTGAAAGTTTTCAGGTGCAGATTCATTGGATGCGTCCAAAGTTAGCGATGTGGATCGAGTAGTCCCATGTTGCAGAAGAAGTCGCAGGAGCTCGAGAACTACTGGTTCGACCGAGAGGCCGAATCAGACATGCAAGTCATGTCATGGAAGCTCTAAGCGGATGGGGATCAAGTCAAATCACACTAACAATGAACAAGAAAGAAAAACGTGAGATCTATCATTTCACTAAAGAAAAGACGAACTTCACATATTTTCTAGGTTGGAATCGATCCTTCCCACATGGTACGACCAAGGGGAAGGTATCAGACTATCTACTATCTAAATGGATTTATTTTGGGTCAACTTTTAATTTATTCAATATGATATTTAAATTTTACCTTAATATATAATATTGTCTTTAAATTTTAATTTGCTCAATGTGATAATGGACTTTTGATACACAATCAATTTTGTCTCTACACCATTTTAAAATGTTCAATACTGTCATTGAATTTAAATTAATGAAAGGACAACATTAAACATTTTCAAATAGGTTTTTTTTGTTGGGATATTTTCAAATAGCTCAAGCATTGAACAAATTAAAAGTTCAAGAATAACATTATACATTGAACTAAAGTTGGAGACCACATTGAACAAATTAAAAGTTTAAGGACCACATTGTACATTAGGTAAAAGTTCATAAACTATTTATGTCATCATCCCTTCTTCCTTCTACGCATTCTACTTTACTAAAACAATTTCGACTGATGGTATAGCAATGCTCTTCTTCCAATAGCACCATATTGGGGTGGCGGGTTCGCCCGAAATGACGGGCAATTATTGTTCAGACAATATATCATGTCGGCATTATGGGACTCATATGTGACATCTGGGGTGATTGGTCGGCTTCCGATCGTCTCTTCTCACCCTTTAATCCATTATTCAAACAAAAAAGAGCAAGCGCACTAAAAATCGGGCTACTAAAGTAATCTGTACATGTTCAATGCCTCTAGCTCGGCTTTTAAACACATAGGCCCTATTCAAGATTTCATATAATCTCCGTCGCATCACTTAACTGACTCCATAGAAATTAATCAGTCTGCCAATAAGAAGATGGCTTGAGCAGAGAGAGGGAGAGAGATGCTGCGACTTGCCCTTTAATCAAATTCATTTTTTTTTTGTTTATTCATTGTGGTAGGTAATTTCTCCATCTTTATCGTACAAGTCAAACACAGAGCAACCAACCTACCTGCTGTCCCTTGGTGACGTGGACACCGTACACTGAACGACCCGCGTAAGGACAAGTTAGAGCCGTGTCGGATCCGCACTCCTAGAACATGTGCTGGGCCCACCGAGCTTGACTCCTGCCACTGGTGGGCCCAAAGTCCGCTCCCGTTTTCGGCCCACAGAAAGGTTCACGCTCTCTCTTACAAAGTTAGTATTGGACAACGGCAGCTCGAAAAAGTATAAAAGGAGACGAAGGATAACAGGTGAAAAGAGGCTTTTCTGTTTTTGTGGTCGGAAAGAAAAGAGGTCGAAAAGAAAAAAAAAATTTATATTAGTCGCGCTTTATTATTAGATTATATGGTAAGTGATTACCGGTATCATACCTTATCTTGTGCCGACCCATCATGCTATATCTCCGCTGTTACGAAGGAGGCTATGATTTTACTAAGATACTCAAATCACGTTAATGAGATTAATAATTTTTATTTTTTTTATTTTTAGTAAGTTAATATTTACATAATAGTTCAACTCAACAACATCAGCATGTTACGCTTGCTTAGTAATTAGTTTTGGGAAATCACATTGCGACGGAATTTCGGACCTCATCATCCTGCTGCTCAAGGTGTTTCACAATGAGCTCTGCTCCTACATTTATGTTAGATTCATTCTTGATCAGATGTGGACGTAAAATTTTCCTGCACATTTGATATTAGATGAGTGAAATGCATGTAGCTAGCCTTATAGCCGCATTTTCCCGCGTTGCAGCCCTCCTAGCGCGTGAACGAGTACATTATTTTGTACATCGATAATAAATTTGAGAAAAATCTTTTAACCTTTGCAATTTTGTTTTATCCTTGTGGAGAGAGTAATCTCTAACCTTTGCAATGCAATCTACACAATTCACTTAGCGTGGGGGAACAAAAGAAAAAGAACCTACAACAGCCAAAGAAGAAAAAAGGAAATACAGAGAAAAATCTTTGAGTAAAGAAAACACAAAAACACTACAAAGAAAATCAAGTGACCGCTAATTTGGATCAAAATTTGGGCCGCGAAATTCTCGCCGACCACCCAATCCCGATCCCAGGAGGGCCCCCCGCCCCGCCCGCGCCCTCCAATTCAAGCGAGAAAGCCTCAGCTCCGCCGCCCCCACGCCGCCCGCGACCGCCGCCGGGGACCGCCGCCCACCGCGGCGATCCTGGTCTGGACCCTCTCGAACTCGGAGATCCCGCAGGGGAGCGTGATCCCCCCCGGGTGGTCGTACCCGTACACCCGCTCCGCCTCCCGCAGCAGGTCCCCGAACAGCGGGTGGTTGAAGTACATGACGGGCACCGTCACCCGCCGCGCGTCGCCCCCGGACCGCCCCACCACGTACACCGCCAGGTGCCCCGTCGGAACGTCCGGCGACGGCACCTTCTCCCCCGGGTCGTGCCCCACCCGTACGTACCCGCGGCGGCGGGGCTTGAGGCGGCGCAGCCTCTGCCTGGCCAGATGGAGGATCTTGCAAATGGGGTTGCGAGGTGGAGACCCCAACCGGCGGTGCGCCGGGCATCCGGGCAGCCGGATCCGCCGGAAGAGCCGCGCGAGCTTGGTCCGGAGCCTCAACCCCCGGCCTCTCCGCCTCCACCTCCTCAAGCTGGTGGCGAAATCAAGGTGGTTCATCCTAGAAAATCTCGAACTCTCACGTGTTTTTCCGATCGTGGGTGTCGAGGGAATCGCCGGAGCCCAGCACGAGATGAAGCTAACAGCAGTGGGTTTGCATGCGGCGTTGTGGCGTGTGAGCTTGAATCTTTATGGTGGTCAAAAGCACTTCTCGAAGAGAGAGAGAGAGAGAGAGAGAGAGAGAGAGAGATGGTGGGCACGCGGAAAGGTGGCGGTGGTGGTGGTGGCGGTGGTGGTGGTGTTGGACTGAAGGGGGAGTGTTAGGGGACGAAAGTGAAAATTTGGGGCATGAGGAAAATGGAGGAGGCGTGACGATTTTATAATTATCACACGCCAGTGGGAAAAAGATGCAAAAAAACATGAAGAAATAAAAAGCGGAAAGGAAATTAAAGCAAAAGAAAAAGGAAAGAAAGGGTCAAAAAGAAGGAAAGGCCCATCCGGCTTTAAAAGCATAATGAAATAAATAGTTTATAAATTTTAACACAATCCGTAAATTTTAACTTAATATTTAATGTGATTTTTAAATTTTTAATTTATTCAATGTGATTTCTTGACTTTTGATACATGTTCAATATAATCCCTATGCTATATAAAAATATTAGATCATATTAAATATTGATAAGGTTGTGGATTGTTTTTGTCGTTATCCTAACTTTAAAACGGATAGGAAATGTGAAAGGAATTAAGCTAGAGAGGGAGAGGGCGTAGAGCTAGGCTGGTTGGGTGTTTTTAGGGGAAGAGATCAAGTTAAGATTAGGGTAATTTAATTAGGGTTTTGGGGGGTTTCGGGCTGAGCGAAGTTGAAACGCAAACGGGGGCGATTAATAGTCAAATCAGCCAAATTAAAGACGTCCGATCTTGTCCCTCTTATGTCAGTTGCTCGTCGAGGGTGAGATGATGTTTTTGCTCGCACCACGACAATCGCTAAGCATCCAACTCCGGGATTAACGTCTTCCATAACCTGCCCAAAGATTCAATTAATTGAGTCGGTTTCGTTTGAAGCCTTCTATTCGGTCAAAGTTACCGGGTTTTTATCTTTATTCACGTTTGAAATCATCGACGGGAAACCCGGTCTTAATCACTAGCTCTAAGATTCGAGTCATATTGGATATGGGGGGCGACTGTGTCAGTTGTACAGTAGCAAACAAAAAACCCTAATGACCCCAAGACATGGATTGCGTGATTTAAAAAAAAAAGGATAAGATTCGGTTTATATAGGAAAGAGCGAAGTATCGGAAGCAACGGGTACATAATTTTTTTTTTACGGACCGCGAATGACATGGTGATCCGTCTTTGACAGTACCAAGAAGACAGATTTAATACGATGTTGGCAAAACTGGCTCGTGACACCACCCGATCACTTCATAAAAGGAAACTGACGAGACTCTTTTGAATTTCACCTTTTTCAGCCACATCCATATCGATTTTCCGTTACTCCGCAAAACTTTTACGAGGATGGATGGATGGATGTATCGACCCTTCTTTCTTTTCTTTAAATCGAATAGGTTAAAGGAAGATCGACACTTTCTGGCCAAAGTGGAGCGGGCCGTGGCTGCTTGTCGTTATTGATCACAACGCATTAGCCCTCACGGATTATGATGAAAACGCAGAACAACGACGGCATTATAGCTTCGATGAGATCTAACATAGGATCACTATTAATCGAAAAACACGTGCGAACTTCGGAATCTTGGCAAAAGCCAAAGAGGCCTACACAAAATAATAATAAAAAAAACCGGTCGTACACTGATTCATGCGGGGGTCTTCGATCAACCACACACGTGTCCCTCTGCGTTTTGAATTTTGTTTATTCTCTATTTCGATTGTTTTTCTTATTGGGACTGTAGGGCCATAGCGACGACATCCTCAGATTTCTCATCAGAACTTGCCAAATTGATGTATGATCCCTTGTCTTTCAATGAGAGAACAAGAAGGGGGTTGGATAAATTCTTGGTTATTCGGTTAAAACTGAAGCCTCGTCAAAGAGTGGGAGACGAAGGGTCTTCGCGATTTGTCCGTTTGATATACCGGGACTCTATGGATGCGTTTTTTATTTTAACGTGCTGATGCCCACACGTTTCGCACATTTAATTTATTTTGTATCTTTGTTTTTCTCAAGAAAAATAAATATCCTCTAAAAGTTTTATATCGCAGTGATTTCGAGATTCGGACGAGGATTAAAATAGAGCAATTTAAGAATTTGCTAAGGTTAGCCTTTGTCTATCTACAAGAGAACACGAAGGGAGTCGAATAGTTGCAATGGGAAAGCAAGACAAGAGGTTGGGGGGGGTTTTTATCCTTTAGCAGGTAGCTTGTACCAGTAGTACTTGTAAGTGGCCCTTTTTGAGCAATTAGATGGGTGCTACATGGCGTGCGTTCATAGAAGTTCCACTACGGGGAAAGTGTAGGACTATGGATTTTCCTTCTTCTTCTTCTTATTTTTGTAATATCTGTCTAATGAATTTTCATTTTCATTTACCCCAGACATTAAGGAACTGCCGAAGTCAAGCAGTGAGAGCTAACGGGAACTAACGGCACATGAAATGGAACGCTGTTTTGTTTGTTTGTTTCGGTATTTGTTTAGTATAAGGTAGAAAATTTCAAGATATTGAAGATAAGGTTTTGAAAAGAAATCCATGCCCCCCTTTCATTGTTGTCACCACTGTTTTCAAGAGATATTTTCTCCTGAGGGGTTCGAGAACACATGCAATTATATAGAGAACATGATTGCATTATGACTTGGTGGGGCATCAAGATTACGTGTAGATGGTTTCAGGATAGGGCGGTTTTGAGATTGAAATTTTGGAACCTACCTGTAGGTCTCAATATTGAAAATTTTGAATCTAGAATCAAACCAATTATACTCGGAACCTGCTTGGAACTTTGTCAAAACAACATAACTGATATTATCTATCATGTTTTTTGTAGTCAAAGACTAGTAAAGTCTTGTTAGTCGAGTGGTCTTGTTTGCCATATCCAAGCTGCATGCCGTGGGTTTCATTTTCCCCAGTTGTATCTCACTTTTTTTCTACATAAAGTCTATAAAACCGGCTTGCTTGATTTGTTCCCAGGTCGTACCGGTGGTTTTGGCATAAGAACTGGGACTAAACTAGATCGGTCCGGTTGCCAGATTTAACTAGCTCTGTTGCTTGCTCCTACAGGGTGTTAGGTAGATGTCAAAAAGAACGAAAAATATCATTCAATATAAGAGCTCATATTTTTTGTTGCCATATTTACTGAGTTCCTCACTAAGAAGCAGAAGATGCATAAGTATGCAAGTCGCTAGTCGATTCCCAGCATGGAAGACAATCCGTATGCTATCTTCCAATCTCCTTCAAAGGAAAATTAGGCACGCATCATCTTCCTTCGAACAGTTGAGAGTAACTTGTCGACAGCAAACGATGGCGTCATGAATTCGTGTATGATTGCACCTACTGTTGTATATGAATCATCTAAGGACATTCTGGTCGTAGTGACTGGCGTTGACAAATCAGACAGGAAGAAAAGTAAACACCTTCAAAAGGGGGAATTTCTTGAGAGATAAACAATGGAAGCAGAGGAATTCATTCATCTTCTTGCTCTTACTAGAAAATTTGGGTTTGGTGCATAGTTAGATTTTGTTTCTTAGATTTCATACGTACTCCACATATATACTCAGGGAGCTGCAACTTTGTGAGGACCATGCGATCGCAAGATGGTCTGAGAGACTAGCTATTCTTAGTTTTTAGTTTATTTAACCAATCTCTAATCATAAACATAAGTCAGAAAAAGCAAAACTTTACATATACATTTATGTTACGTCTTTTGTGATCCTATTCTAACTGCTCAAATCGCAACAAAGCTTGATAGGTGATTCATCTATCGAGATGGTCTCTACTCTGCATCTATACGACAATATATATACTGATACGTAATTTTATACCAATCAGTGCTATCAGCTTCTCAACTAATTTTTTTCTTTGTGGTATGATGTGAATTTCAACCTCAAATGGGTGCACAAATCTCCAACTTATGAATCGTACCATTAGGCCTCCTATTGTTTTTGAAACGTCCACACCGCTACTAATTTTTCTTTTTTGGGGTCAAATTCGTACCGCTACTAATTGACTTCATGCATGACGGACGTTTCTCTTGGGTGTCTCGCTTTCTGGATCTTCAAACTGAGGATGCCATTATTTACTCTTCCAGAGATGTCTCTTTTCGTTTTGGGGGGGCAAAGTCAACAGTCAATCATGTCTTTGATCTTCTGGAGGTTTTCGTTCAAAAGAAGTTTCTTTCTTCTCGCTCCTGCATGTATGGCTGTCGTTCAATTAATGAAGGGGGACCTGGCACCTCTTTAATATGATTGATGATGCCTAGCCCAGCTTCAAGTTGACCCTCATCAGTTTGCTTGAAGAACGCAGGAACTCCGAAACAGGAAATTCAGCTGAAAATTATAGAGCAAAAAGGACAAAACCAAGAAGGCCGGTCCTTTACGTCTCCCAAGTCTCATTTTGTTAAGTGCACGAAACATGTTAACATATAAAAGACGAGAAAAGAGCAAGATAGAGGCCAGCGTCTTGAATAGTGTCTAGTCTCATAATTGTGACTTTGTGAGACGCAGGATCATTCTATATTGAAACTGGTTACTTGCCTTAATGAAGACATTTTCTGTTAATTGACTAGTGAGCAGCCCGTCTCCTCGTCGATTGAGCCCTCTCTGTCTCGTACGCAACCTTATCCAAATGGTAGAGAAGATTTTATAGACCAAAACTGTAGTGTAGTATCTCCAGGTTCATTGACTCCTAGTTCCTAGAGACAAGAAGACAAAATGGCATCCTCACTTTTGTCCTTACGTTTCCTGTCGTTCTTAGAGGGTTCACGGACCTTGTCGCGCTGCATTATTGACGTTGTTTAAGTGAATTATGCCGGCGTATATTCCTTCACGACCGGCACGAACAGCTTCAATTATTATTAATGTTGGTTCCGAAACCTGGATCTTCGGTCGCCGTGCAAGTTTGAAGTAGTATGGTTTTTTGGAGTGAAAAATTGTAAGATATTGTGGTAGAGATTCCGAATGCCTTCGTCGTTTAGCATTGATGATTTTGTCTTGATTCGGTTGAGATATTTGACTGCTGGTAAATCTTGGGAGGAACAACGTCGAGTCATTTGGTTGAGAACCCGATTGCAAAGCAGTGAATGGTGGAGCGGACGCTACAACAATCTCGATCAGTAGTGATTCCAACTCGGGAGCAATTGGAGTCGGTCATTTGCAAAATCTAGTAATAGGGCTATGAAGCAAATCTAGTTATAAACCTCACTAAATATAACGTGTGCGCAATATCTTGCGCATCGGAGTGATTTGCAAAATATAAAGTGCATGGATAAGCTTGCTGTAATATGGATAAATATTCATAATTTCTTTTCAAGTGGGGCTATTTTTGCAATTTTTTAGTGTCGAAATGGGGATAAAACATGATATGGCTAACCCAAATACGACATGTTTGATAAACGCATTGAACTGTCTTGATACGAACACAACATGACTAATAAAGTGGGTAATACGACATGGCATGACTAACCCGATTATCAAACGTGTCACCGTGTCTTATGTCAACGTTACGATGAGCTAATCTGTTTAAAACGATAAACACGTAAGACATGTTTATACACAAATAACCTGTGTTAAGTGTTAAATCATTTGACTCATTTCAACTAAGGGTGCGTTTGTTTCAGGGAAAATGTATTTTGGAAATCCGTTTTTCGGACTTTCACTCGTTTGGTTTACCAAAAATGATTAGTCAACCGAAAACACTTTCTGGTTAAGAAAAACATTCATGTATAAAATTAGGAAAGTGAATTCTCTAATTTTAGAAGGTGAAAACACTTTCCGGAATTGTTTTCCTTTACTTTTTAATATTTTATTCTTTCCTTTCTTTTATTTTCTTTCTTTTTTCCTTTTTCTTTTTTATTTTTAAAAATTCAAAAAAAAATTGCCGGGATAAAATCATGTGATCGAAATCATTTTCCAAACATTTTCCAAATGAGATCCAAATACCAGAAAATATTTTCGATCACATATCACTAAATAAAGGAAAACTAACTATTTTCCTGGAAAATGATTTTCCGGAAAACATTTTCCAAAAACGTTACATTTTCCGTGAAACAAATGCACCCTATGTTTCTAGACAGTTAGTACCGTTTACATTTAGAGATACATTATTCAGTTACGAGCTCTTTATGTCATATGACTTTTGTAGTCCTAAATATGTTTCTATTTATCATTTCTTCTTTTTTACATGTGTTTTATTTTTATGAAATTTTAATGATAATAAAGTCTTTGGACATGAATAATAAAAGTGTTAAAACGTGTCTTATGGTATCCTATTAAAAAGATGACATATTAATACGTTAACTTAAATGTGTCAATTCATGTCTAAACGGATTAAGTATGTCAATCTGCATAAAACATAATTTTGGTCGTGTCTTAAACGGGTGACCAGTTTATGACACACACCCCTTTATGCCAAACTCAAATTTATCGAATTACTCGCCGTGCAGTGTCGCGCAAATGGGTCATGCCGGGAGAATTGATGGCCCTAGTTTGAATATAAAGAACTCGCGAATGGGTTTCGTCCATCATCAGAATTGCATAAAGCTTCAACAAATGCATAAGTATTGAACGATGCATTAACAACTCAAAGCAAGTACCAACAACATCAGACCAAAACACAAATGAATTCCTGATCAAATAGAGAAAATTTGTTTCTTCAACTTTAAAACACGGTTAAGAATTTTTTTTATTTAATTCATATGTCAAGTTCGTGAAAAAAAAAAAGCAATCTACTATCATTGTCATTTTCAACCCACCAAAAAAGGAATTGTCATTCAAAAGAAAATCTTGAATGAGAAAGAGTGCTAACATAACTTTGGGCTTAGTACCGACCCAAAATGGAAAACTTGGCCCCATAGGGATGGGCAATTGTTTAGGACAAGTTGGTAACCCAGCACCAATGCATTCACCCATGAACTGGCCCGATTGTGGATTTTTTTTTTTATTGAAGATGGTCTACCCCTCTCGGTTTCTCAATAAATCTCGACCGTTGATACATTTAGTCAGAAATTTCATAACCACCCTAATTCATATGAAACCGTGGTTTCGGCAAATGAGAGATACGGATAGAGATAGAGGATGAGTGCCCTGATCAAGTATTAACAGATGAAGATCCTCCATCATGTTGGACATCTCCATTAGTATCTCAATAAATCTCAATTGTGGATGAATGAGGCATCGAATGGGCGACACCGAGCATTGTAAAAATATCTAAGAAAAATAACTCGATTAAGCAGCTTCTCTATTTGAAAATCGATATAATTAATTGTTGAGAATCCTATTGGCAATTCAAGAGTTACTAATGTATGATGGTGAAACTGCATAAATCATTGTTCATGAAAGAGTTCAAACAAAACTAGCTTAGTCAATAGGCACACCA
The DNA here is from genome assembly GCA_031216405.1 of Syzygium malaccense. NCBI lineage: Eukaryota > Viridiplantae > Streptophyta > Magnoliopsida > Myrtales > Myrtaceae > Syzygium > Syzygium malaccense. The sequence continues at coordinate 25,642,995 of CM062256.1, read as the reverse complement.
AGAGCTCACTCTATAAGAAAGCGAGAATTTAAAAACCTCAAAATTGGATATTCAAAACGTTACCTCGATGAGAAAAGTGTCAAAAAAGTATTAAACATTTTGCATTGGTGCTAATTTAGTCATAAACCTTTTTTTTTGCGCCAATTCAGTCCTAAACATTTTGCACTGGTGCCAATTTAGTCTTAAACCTTTTTTTAGTGCCAATTCAGTCCTAAACCTTTTGCATTTGTGCCAATTCAATTATAAACCTTTTGTATTGGTGCCAATTCAGTCCTAAATCTTTTTTTGGTGCCAATTCAGTCCTAAATCTTTTGCATTTGTGTTAATTCAGTCCTAAACCTTTTGCATTTGTGCCAATTCAGTCATTTTGGCTAATAGCTATTCACGTGTCGAATGGCTAAATTGACACAAATGCAAAAGGTTTAGGACTGAATTGGCACCAATGCAAAAGGTTTAGGATTGAATTGGCACAAAAAAAAGGTTTAAGACTAAATTGACACTAATATAAAAGGTTTATGATTGAATTGGCATAAATGCAAAATGTTTGGGATTGAATTGGCATAAAAAAATGTTTATGACTCAATTGGCATCAATGCAAAAAGTTTCGGACTGAATTAGCACAAAAAAAAAAGTTTATGACTCAATTGGCACCAATGCAATAGGTTTATGACTTTTTTGACACTTTTCCCTGACCTTGATAGTCCAAACCTTTTTGTGAGAAGCGATAATTGTCTAATGTGAATATGGTTTAAATATGGCAGAGGTCTTTGCACTAAACCCTACTAAATAGGCACCAAATACTTAATCAATTGTGATCAGTTATGACAATCACATGAATCATATGCATGATGAGATATACGACCCTTAGGAAAGGCCGATTGACTCAAGTTGATGACTTAGGCTATGTGTGGCAGTCAGGATAAAATTCAGGATATGATAAATTTTCTGCCCAAGACAGGATAAAAACAAATTTAAGAGGGATATACCCGAATAAAAATATCTCATGGGGTAAATGGGATAAAGGTGGATAACATTTCTTATATCCATAGTATAAAAGTTACATTTCTCGAAGAACAAACTTCTTAAATTAATAAATTTGAAATAATAATTAAATGTAAATTAAATTTGAATTCTATTATACATTTCAAAATAAGGAAAAAAAACAACAATTGACGTTTTTATTTATTCCTGTTTTATTTATATATTTAAATTTCTTTCTAACCTATAATATATATTCAATATATATCTTTAGTATTAATTTTTATCACATATTTTAGGTATTTTAGTGTACTAGGTATATTAGTATAGTTTATTATTTAATAAATTTTTATTAATAATGATGGAAGGGAATAAAAAAGAAATAAAAAATAAGTAAATATAAATAAAGCACGCAAGAGTGTTGAAGCACTATACTTTTAAGAATTGTGAATATGAATGATTATGTTTTCTCTCTTACTGGATTCGACATTCATTGGTTGATCTAGCTTGTTGATGTTCTTGTAGTCCATTTACCTTTCTTGTCATAGTCGAACTTGTCACTTTGGATGATGCAGTGAGCTCCTTTGCTGTTTAAGATTTAGATTGTACAATATTAATGATTTTATTGATGGATGTTATTTCCGTTTATGCATTTGTGGTTTCTTTTTAGCAGTGAATCGTGAAAGATTCTTACCATATTCATTTGTGCATTTTTAGGTTCACTTACACCAATATGCCCTTTATACCAAAAAATAGATAGGATATCATGTGCCTTTATTATTATTATTCACCAAACAGTAGACCGGATATAGCAAAATCCCTGAATTTTATATCTTCTCCTATTCAGTCCATTCATAACTAGAAATTTGGATAACTAAACGCAGTCTTAGAGATTATCCTCGACATCATGGAACATCATATGATATGAGAGTCAAATATAAAGAAACTGAATGAGAACGAATGAATCCTCTTAATTGATTGCTCATCCCTCTTCGAGCTGTGCTGCTTCAAGCTTTAAAGGGTGACTACGAGTCCTGTCCAAATCGGACCGGAAGGACGGTAGGCATATGAAAACAACCCATTAGGTACCGTGTGAACTTGGTATTGGTCACCGAGTCTTTACACATGATGGCCTTGCCTTGCCTTGTATGTTGCCGACTGCCCCCACAACAGTGAAGATACCTCTCAAAAGAGGACACTGTTTCCATCTCTTGATCAGATGTTACTTCTATGAGGGACAAGGGACTGCTTGTAAATTGTTGCATTGGGGGAAAGTGAATATGTCTCTATCAAGAGAGAACAGGTCATGTTTGGGACGGCCAATGTTGCCTCACCACGTACGGGTGAAACTTCTCATATTCCAGGTCCAGAGAAAGAGAAAAAGAATCTAAGAGAAACATAGAGACACGGCAGAAACCTGGGCTTTAACTACAGATATAAAGCATCTTCTCTTTGCATGCCGTGTGGCTGGACCGCACTCCTCTCTCTCTCTCTCTCTCTTATTTGTACGCAAGTTAGTTCCTGAAGCTTTTGAGCTAGTTCAATATGAACAAAGTGTGGTGGTTTCGCAGTGGGAAGTTGGACATAGTTGTGGAATGAGGCTTCTTTGAACTTTATTTGGTGCACTTGCCCGCATAGAATGACGAAATCTATGGGTGAGATAAAGACAGCGACTGGCGTGCAATTTCTATTAACTATTGCCATAACCCATTAATATATATATATATCAAAGAATCAAAAGAACAATCATGACAACAAATTGTAGCATCACATGCAATCACATATATTGTACTATGGCACCCACGACCAATTGCACAATAAAATAGCATAAGCTCTCACTCGAGGAAAAATATCAAAAAAGTCATAAATATATTACATTAGTACCAATTAAGTCTTAAACCTTTTTGGACTAATTTAGTCCTAAACTTTTTCATATTGATACCAATTTAGTCCATCTGACCAATTTAGGCCGAAAATTATTGACGTGGACGCCATCTGTCATGGTTGACGCTGATGTGGACATATTTTATAAATTTATTAATAAATTTTTTATTTTTTTTCTTTTTTTTCTCTCTTCCTCCCTGGCCTGTGCTGGGGCTGGCGAGGTTTGGCCTTGCCTTAGCAAAGGTTGGAGAGTCTGCCCTCGCCTCGCCGAACATGGCTTGTGTTGGCACAAGCTATGGAAGAAAGAAAGAAAGAAAGAAAATAAAAAATTATAAAATATGTCCATGTCAGTGCCAACCGTGCCTTGTAGGACGGCCGGCGTTTACATTAGCAATTTCCTGCCTAAATTAGCTTGATGGATTCAATTAATACCAATGTGAAAAGGTTTATGATTAAATTAATCCAAGTTTAGAACTGAGTTAGTACCAATGCAATATGTTTATGACTTTTTTGGTACTTTTCCCCTCTCACTTGTATAGGTAGAACACTATAAGTTACTCACAACCATTTACGATCTTTCAATATCTTGTAATATTTCGATACTTGTAATATTTCAATCATTTTCATACTGTTATTTATATTTCATGTTGTTTATTTGTAGATAGTGTACATATAATAGAGAGAGACACACACACCCCTTCAGATTCACAGTGTTATTATATCTGCTTCGATTTCCGGGCATCCATGGTTCACTATATATTCACCGTGATTCTATTCGTGTGAATACGGTTTATATTGATGGCATTCTAATGTAAGTCCCAGATATACACCATATTTGCAAATTTGTATTTTGCGTTTACTTAATTTCACGAGCAGGTTAGATCTAATAGCGCGCTTTTCTCTATGCGATGTTAATTAATTAGTAATTGTATATTAAACATGTATGCCACTCGATCGATTAACACTGCTTCTGTAGATAATGTTCTTCATAACTAAAGATTTTGATCAATCATTCATCTCAATATAAGCTCCTATATGTTAGAAAAAACAAAAAAATGATGAAAAATTAGTGAATACGTCTATAAAAAAAAGTAGTTGTTTGCTCGTACCATTATTTTTATCTGCAACATATAATAACATTCAAGTAGATAGTATCACAGATTAACACAAGATTTAGTCCTTTAAGTTTAGTATCCTGTGTGATTTCACCCTCTAAGTTTTATTTTGTGCAATCAAGTCCTCCAACTTTCTCAATTTGCACAATGAAATCCTTCGGTCAACCACTTTAATTAAATAGTCCGATCAATTAATGATGTGGCATTGCTTATATCACAAAAATAACACGTGATGTTAGTTTGGCGCCATATGAGCAGAAAGGATACAAGGAAAATAAGAAAAAAGAAATCCAAATTTGACAGTATTAGTTAGGGGGTAAATAAAACTCTTGACTGCACAAATTACGAAACTTCGAGGATTTAATTGCATAGAGTAAAACTTAGAGGATCAATTGCACAAATCTAGAAAGTAAAAGTAGAATTGCACAAACGCTGAAACTTAGAGGACTAAATAAAAAATTAACCCATGTATCATTGATCATATCTTCATGAGACAAAGGAAAATTTTGGCCATGCTCACATTGGGTTAATTTATTTTCACTAGAACTCGCACATATTAATGAAATAAAAAGTAAAATCCATTTGAATATATAGAATTCCTAGATCAAGGAGCATCGTTATAGGTTTTTAACATTGGGATAAGTCCCTTATATCTCATGATGTACGAGAAAATTTATACCTAACGCACTTATAGAGGCATTTATCTAGCATCATCATCATTGAAATGCTTAAAATATACTTTATCCGCCTCTCATCTTCATAATATCTACATAGAATTATGTCTTATTGATAAGTCAAAGACTTGTATTCTGTTCTTTAACTTTCAAAAGAAGAGAATATCTCGATAATAATCATTGACCATTCTATTTTTCTTTAATAAAAGAAGCATTTATTGTTTCAAATATATCACCAAACTCCGAATCATCTCTCATTTTTTAGATCATGTGTGACGTGTGAGAGGGTATTTTTAGGGAAAAAAAAAACATACTGTGATAATGGTCACCATCATTCCAAATCCCACTCTTTTATCCTTGATTTGTTCTCATTTCTTTATCATATTACCATCACCATAATTGGTGTTATTATGCCGAAGGAGACACATAAACCGAAAAGTAATCATGGTCTTCGCCTCTCTTAACACAATGAATTTTCCATTTTCTTGTTCCCAAGCTTGGGCAATCAATGCATCTAGAAAGACTCGAAGCTATAATAAAAGGGAAAAAGGAATTCTTTGAGAGAGCAGTCAGTAGTTGTCACGCCTGCAGTACCAAACGGCAAACGGTACATGTTGCTTCACTGTCTGCACGCGTTTCTGTGCCCAGAATGGCCCAGGGCAACAGTTGACCGGCTTGTCTGAAGTCAAGGGTCAACTTTTTAGGCACCTTCTTCAATTGAATTTTGTCTGTGCACCAGTACTTGAGCGCCGCTGATTTAGGGCAAGATATTTGTGGTTATACTAATGTCTTTTTCCTAATCAAGAAAAGAGCACTCGTGTCTTTTCAGCATACATTTACAGGTAAATTTTCAAACTATTTCAAATTATTAAGCGAACTACTTGATTTTTTTTATTAAAAATCGAAACTTTCAAACGATAATTTGACGATGAGATGGTGCTGCAATGACATTTTATGTCTTTGCATTAGAAATCGAACTTCAATCTCGTGCTTAGGCCAAATCCGACTTTGTACGTGCTGATGGGGTTTGAACCTACATAGGTTTGTTGGCCTTAAAGTATTTGCATTGTTTGGAAATGCTTTTCGTCTTATGGTTTCTGTAATTTGACACCGTGCTAAGTTGATGACTGTTCCTATGCTTCATTGAACATGTTCAATCTATCTAGGAGTTTAAGCACAGTGTTTGAGCAACTGAAAGCAGCAAGATTTCTCTTCCTTTTTCTAACTACAATTCTTGTATTTGAGCGGAAAACCATATGTTATGATAATCCAAAATTATGAATACCAAAAATGCTATCACAATCCTAAAGAGAATCACCACACATGTAAGCCGAAATTACTGAAATGTAATACTCCCCACACATGTAAGCTGAAATGTGAGCTAAGGTGTAAAAGTGATAGTAAATGTAGAGGGGAAATGAGGAACCTCAAGGGATTCAAATATATAGAATCTTTCGGTACAATATCATGTACGGATTTATGAGATTGCCACGAATCTATACAAGGAAAAATCTGAAGTGTTAGATGAAACCATATTGAACTGCTCCACCGATGATAATGCACTTGACTAAATGAGGCCTCGCCACAGTTGGACTGTCATCCAGAGTAGGATTTCATCCTTGGAAGATCAGTTAAACATTCGAATGATGACGGCTGCAATAAGTGCTATGCATTGTCATGATTCAATCTCCCCCGAAGAAATACTTCCCTTTTCCAACGTGAATGTAGCCTCCGGATATTGCACGCACTTAGTGGGCTGCCGAATCATAACATGGAATTGGAAAGTGTATGCGCGACTTCTCACGAGAGTGCATGCATTCAAGGACATTGGGCCAATCACAATGATGCGCGCTTTGGCTCTTCAACTCCACATTGGTGAACGGCGATACAGAATGACCCAGTAATGATCTGTTATTATGTCGAGGAATTAGTACTCGCAGCGGTTAATCTTTCAGGACCATTGCCTTTTAACTTTTGCATGGATGGCATCAGCTTGAACCCTTGAAGGGCCTCAAAAGTCAAAAGTATCACTCCAGATATACAGAAGGTGAAGAAGTTATATATTTCATCGCGATAGTTTATATGCATGCAAAGTAACTGATATTCTCTTGGTTATAGAGCGAAATCGTAAGCAATGACTAATGAGTCTTCAAAGCATGCGAGACTGAATTGGGCTCGACAGTAAGAAGACAAAGCCAGAAGGCTGTACTGTGCGTCTGAACAGAATCTTGGGAGCGAAGCGAAGAGAGCACATGTGAATGGACGTGTTTGAAAAGAGATTGCCTAGGTTTTTAGTTTCACAAGGTCTTTGTCTCTCGGGGGAAACAATACAATGCTCACGTGCTGAATTGTGGCATCAATCGTAATAATGGTGTTGTGTAAGTGATTGATTGTTAATGGCTCCGGTGAATGTTGGTCTGCCGCGTGTTTATGCGCATGTTCTCGCTGAATTTGACTCTCTGCAGTTCTGCATATGCATCTCACTGCTTTTCTCTCTCTCTCTCTCTCTCTCTCTCTCTCTCTCTCTCTCTCTCTCTCTCTCTCATTCTCAGTTGATTCAAGATTGTAGGAGTTCTTTTTTTCCTGGTACACATCAATTTAAGGGCATGAATGCTGATTAAGATCACCTAAAGAAAATTTCTTTTATAACCCAATGACTCTTTGTTATCTTTTTTGACCTGAATAAAGTATATTTCAGGCCAAATCATGCGCATATCGCTTTAGACACCAACCTAGCTGATTGGACCAGTTCAACTCTTCAATAAAATCTCAGTCAGCTCTTTTGAAATTCTATTATTTTCCTTTTTTTTATGAAAGCACCTTCTCTTTTGATTTGATATACAGCCTCAGTTTGATATTTTATCATTTCGTCCAGTCCACTTGTATCATAATAAATTCGAAATTACAATGCAAGTTTAACTTATAGTGTTGATGCGATGGAGAGCACAATGTGATACCGATCAGGCAATCACAGAGAGCTTGAAAAGAGGACTAAGACTTGGTAACAAATTTGAGAATTTTGTGATACTAAATATATAACTATATTGTTATTGGGTTTTCGACCTCCAATAGCTGCAGTCTCTCATATCATAGTATGAAATGTAGTCCAATGGTTGTAGTAGAGCTCCGTTAAGAATAAAATCTTGATACTCTCTCTTTAAATTATCTAGATGTGGTTTGCATTCTAGTTTATGTTCCTAGTTCCTGCTCCTTGATTGTATAAAGCCTGGACTTATCTCGTAACAAAGCATGCATGCCATATTAAACAAGGACAAATCATCTTACTTTGCTAATCTTATATGAGCACCTCGTCATGCATTTGAGAGAGCTAGCACATTCACCTCCCAAGCAAAGTTAGTTGTACTTAGACCGGTTCACAGAATTGATATATCAAGTGATATGACAGATCGTGACTGGGCAATTAAGCAAGTGGGGCATCTCTACCACCCAAAATTGTAGTTTGCCACATCATTTGGTATACCAGCTTTATTACCCAGACTTAGTAAAATATAGCATTTCTCTTCCCTCTCAATCTAAAAATATAAGCTTGCATTTTCTTTTCTCCAAAAAAATTGACGACACCCCCAATTCATATTTGTCCTAGCTGGTGGTCCAGCTAGTATAAAGAGAGAGAATGTCGAAAAAATAAAAAGCAGGTAAACGATCGCAATAGCAGATGTGCACCCATCGATGTCCAAAATAAGAATGAAAATACATGGCCTCAAGCGTATGGCCTACTTTTGTACTGATATTGCCCTAACTTTACTCCATACTTTTTTGTAGGTACACAGGACCCCTCTGAATAAAACCTTTGTCCGGACTGAAATTCCCAAACTACCATCTTCATATGGCGCCACACAGAAGAAAGCATAACCCACTTGTCATCCAAAAAGGCACATTCACATTGGACACATAAAATGACCAAACTTTCAAGGTGTAACTTCATTTTCCTCTCGTGGTACCGCACTTTCAAACTAGTGATCCCTACTATGTATTTTGACATAGCTTCCTACATACAATTATGTAGCATCATCCTAATCGTGCTGTACGTTTGCGCTGATCCATATTTACGCAATAATTCTCATCTCAATACATATTTAACGAATTAATTTGTAGATGCGGAACGAACTAGCATGCTGATCCGTGTTGATATTGTAAAATCTCTTTCGACATGCCTAACGATTGTTCAAAGGTCTGTGTGACATATAATTAGAAATTTTACTTCTGTTTTTGTTTTGTGTTACAATCACTAGTGATGAACTTATCACAAACTGTCCCACACTTAGACCTCGACTTCTTCAAGTTAGAACAGCAGATCGCAGCCATACCTTGTCCTGCAACATTGCATGATCCCATCAAAAGAAATGAGGTCAACCCTAGCTAGCGAGCTTGTCATTTATTGAGCTGTTGCGTATCAATGAAAGAGTCAGCTCTGATCCAACTAAACCTTGGTGACGACAGTGACTTTTCAAATGCAGTGGTAGGTGACCAATGGGAACTCACCAAAGAGGACACAATGTAACTTTCATTGGTTTTTAACAAAAATTTCCTTCACTAGTGTGAAGAGGATAAGCTTGTTGGGTACAGTGGGGGTATGCAAGAAGAAGAAGAAGAAGAAGAAGACACGAACTGAGACACTTTTCGAAACGCCATTGGGCAGTTTTTGTCTAAGGAAGTTGCCCATTCTCTGGTAAACGTGGGGAACCGGGACAATCATGGGTCCATCTCAGCAATGATTAGGTCAGGACCCACCATTTGTTTGGGTTATAATCACCGCTAACCCTAGTTTACTTCTCCTCTTAATTAGGATAAAACAAATTGATTTATTGAATTCACTAGCAGTATGATAAAAAGTGTTCCACTGTGAACCGCCAAAAGATAAAGACATATATTATCTCTGCTATGCACACAGTAGACACATGGTTTGTTTTATCTAATCTCAATTGCACTGATATCAAACTTCTAATGCCGCTTGCAATGATTATACATTTCACCTGTGATGAATAAAGCATAAAAAGATAACCGAGTAGTAGTAAAGAATGGTTTGTTTTTCAGAGTAGTAATTACACATAACATGAGACAGTTGATCAATTAAAAATTATAACTTGTAAAAAAAAGAAACTTAGTTAGTTGCTCAATAAGTGTCCTTGAGATACTAGTTATTAAAATCCATGAGATATTTCGTTGGCATCACCTAAAATAAAATTATTACTTGAGGTTAAACTCTAATATGTTTTGCGGGCTATTCAGTCTTCCACCATTTCTAATTTTAGTTTAGGGAACTGAAAACTATGAAAGAGCTGCTCCAAAGCATAATGCTTGTGGCCTTGAGTTTAGAAACATCTTCTGCATCAACCTAAGCTCTAAGAGAAACAAATAGGACTTTTTCTACAAAACCCTAGCGAGCATGAAAATAGTATGTATACTTGTTCTTAGGGAAATTTATCAAAAAAGTCATAAATCTTTTGTAATTATGTCAATTCAATCCATCCGACTAATTTTAGTTTGTAATTACTGACATTGACACCGATCGTCTTACATAGCGCGACTAGTGCTGATGTTGACTTTTTAATAATTTTTTGAATTTTTGTAACTTATTTATTTATTTATTCTATTTATGTCCTTTCTCTTTACTTTTTTTTGGGTGGGTAGGTGGGGGGGGGGGGGGACTGAGGTCGGCAACCCTCTCTGGCCACAGCCGAGGGTTGGTGACCCTCACTGGCACTAGGTGAGGGCTGCGACTGTGGTTCCCTTGCCTGGCCCAGATTTGTCGATGGGCTGCACGCCCTCGCTTTGGCCTATGAGGGTGTCATAGACATAACAACAACCCGTGAGCCCTCGCCCAATGCCCGCGAGGGTTGGCTAGCAACCCTGGCCGGCCGTTACCCTCCCCTCCCCCCTCCCTCCCCCCTAACAAAAAAAAGTAAAAATAAAAATAAAAAATTCAAAAAATTCAAAAAATATTAAAACATTATTATAAAAAGCCCATGTCTGCACTGGTCACATCACGTAAGACGATCGATGACTATGTCAGCGATTTACGGTCAAAATTTAGTTTTTTTATACAAATACAAAAGGTTTATGATTTTTTTGTTGGTAATTTCCCCGTTATTCTTATGCAAACAAGAAGGTCCTCATCGAGGGCACTTTTCTCTAAAAAAGTTATGCCTTGGCTCTTTACGTAGGATTTCCTTTTTCTCTATATATAGTAAGAGAAGAAAATCAGCAATGAGAATTGATGAGCCAATTGAAAGCGCAAGTTCTTTTCTTTTGAAATTAATTACAATCACAAAATAAATAAATAAATTGGAAGAACAATCGATTATAACCAATCTGTACCACAACCACGAATAGTCAATTTGCCACTCAAGATCAAGTGGGGGCCCAGATGACACTTGGATAACGTCTGAGACTTTCGCTTCACTTCTATACTTGTTTACAATCAGAAGATAAAGAAACTATACACTAAAATTAATAAAAATAAAAATAAAATAAAATTTTGCTGTTATAATTAGCTTTTGCAATACCCTTCACTCTTAAGTCCCCAAGCCTAGGCGAGGATCCGGCCCGATTCCCTGGAAAAAAAGCGAAAGTCTTGTTTTTTCTCTCCTTTTTTTGCTCATTAGCTTATCTTACCGGCACGCACAAGCACTAATAAAATATTTCACGAAGCAAATCGAAGGACTATGATTAGCACATGTGTCACTCCGAGAAGGCATGGCCTTTGTTTCCTAGATTAAATATTGGATTAATTTGATATATGACATAAACATGTAAGAGTCGATAAGTGCATTAGGATTATGTACATCATATGATGTTATATTTGAAATTTCTGTTTGTATCTTTTGTTCCATATCATGCTGCATTCTGTAAACAGATCGTATGTTCAGTATTTCTATTTTTGAGAAACAATGAGGAACCAATGTAAGAGTTGTTTTGCTTGTTTTGCTCTTTTTGTGATCGGAGTAAAGGTCTTTGATTGGTGGATTGCGAAGATGACAAAGTATCTCATGTGCGAATTTAACTAAAAATAAATGTGAATAATGATCATCGTAATGGCTACGGTCTTTTCGAGGGGCCCAACTTGTGAAAGCTTAGGACATATTCCTTTTCACCCAGAAAAGTATATAATATAGTATATCATATGTGGGGAAAAATTTAATTATTATAAGATCGCGGACCGACCAACCAGAGGTCGCGTGCACTTGCTGGTGAGGGGCGTGGATACAGTATTATATTGACTCTTCATCACTTCAAACACCAAAATAAAATAAAATAAAAAGTCCTAAGAGGGCATTTCAAGAGCTATTTGTAATTATTTAGTCGGTGCACTTTATGCAGTGAAATTGGAGTCTCTCATCTCATTGAGAGCTAGTTCTTGGTCATGCGTCACGCGGCTATGAGAAAATGCTTTTATGGGAAAATTGTAAATGGAGATCTATTTAAATAGCCATTTAATAAATTTCTCAATATTAAGCTTTTTATATGGAGGAAAGTGAGTTGCCAAATAATGATTAACTTTGTCTATCGTCAATCACGAAAATTCCTGCTCCCGATCAACGCATCGAAATCTATGGAATTGCTGAAGATCACACACGAACTAATGTCAGTAATTGATTTGTCCACCATATCTCTTCCTTGATCTTAGTGAAAATTTGAACTCACGATTTGGATCTTTCTTTTATAGGATTTCAACCACGTTTTAAGCAAATTTATCCAAAAAGAACAGCACTGAAGGTGAGTGATGTGTTGTTAGAGGGACGAGAATGGGAAACGGGTTGCACCCACGATCATAATCGGCTTGCACCCAAATCGTGAGCTCAATGATCGTGGACTAGCCCACGCCGGACCATCAGCTACTGCGTGCAGCGAGACCTGCACCCCAAAAAAAGCACCATTGTTTTCCTCCTCTGTGAGACCCACCTTTCACCACCAAGGGCTCATGGACATAACCAGCCAACGGACGATCCAATACTTCCGCGCAGCCCCGAGCTCAGTCAAGTCGGTTCGGTACGGGTAGGTTTGTAATTACCTTTGATGGTGTATTTGAAGAGACATCACCATCGTATTGTCTAGGGTCGGCTCGGTTCGAGGGCCCCTCTCGTGAAAGCTTAGGAAGTGTAGCTTTTTTTTAACCAAAAAAATAATGTAATATGTATTTTTTGTCCGAGGAAAAACTAATTATTATAGGATGCGGACCAACCAACCAGACGTCGCGTGCGCTTGCTGGTGCGGGCCGTTGATATTGATATAGTATTATATTGACTTTCCATCGCTTGATACAGCAAAAGAGAAAAAGAGGAAGAAAATTCCTAAAAGGGCATTTTAAGAGCTATTTGTAACTGCTCGGCACTGCACTTTTTCCAGTGAAATTGGAGTTTTCTCATCTTGTCGAGCTTGTTTTCGGGGATGCAGCACGCGCCTATGAGAAAATATTCTTCTAGGAAATTTCATGTGGAGATCTAATCAAATTGCCCTTTAATAAAGTTTCAATGGATAGCCTTTTTCACTCTGAAAATAACTATATGTTGAGCAACATTGATATTAGCAAGCACTTACATTAGATGCATGATGAACCACAACACATGATCTTAAGTTCACTATTGAGAGAACTATCTAGTAGATACACAAAAGCTACATAGAAACTAAAAATATGTGTCCAATAATTTCTATGATTACTTGTGCCTGTGATCTCGTGCTTCATATCTATTGGCCAAAGTTCAATGGTGTTGGAAAGATTGGAGATTTTAAAAGGGCACGCACGGAATCTTATTAACGGGGCGGTTCTCATATATGAATATCAATATGTGGCACTAGCTAATACAAGAAAATGTCATGCATGAATATTGGATCTACATATATATGCTTGAGACATAAAAGAGGGCGGTTTTGCACTTGAATTTTTCATTACTTGCTTCCTAGCTTGCTCCTTTACCAACGCCAAAAACATTTGTGCTTGAACACTACATCTCTCCAAAGAGTATTTCTCCATTAAGCTGCACTAAACAAACTACACTAATAAACTACACTGATTAGTAAGGTAAGTTTAAGAATGGCTTTATCAAAAGGGTGCAAGTAAATTTGCTCAAGTAAGAATTTTCTTTATTTATTTCTGAAAATTGAGCAATACTATTGAAGAACTAATATTGCAATGTTGTATATTCACATATATTATTCATAAGCCTAACATAAGTTAGTCTGAATCGCGCCCTCTAGTAATGAAAACTTTTTCCCGCCCCATGTCCGCACACAACCAGAAGGCCAACAAGGAAAGCGAAAGGAGAAAAAGAACGCAAGCTCATTAATTGCATATGATCTAATTCATTTATGTCAGTATAAGTCCCCCAAGTTATTTTAAGTGCACTCTTTTTGGTCGTGTCACTCAAGGACCCCCCAATAGTATTACAATATTTAATCACTGCAATCACTCTCTCTCTCTCTCTCTCACCCAAAAGATAAAGAAAGAAGACATTCTCTTGTGGTCTCCATCAATGGCTGGTGGCTAATATAGTAGAAGTTCCACCTTCATCACTCACTCTCTCTCTCTCTCTCTCTCTCTCTCTCTCTCTCAGCCATTTAAAGGTCTTCTTCCTTTCATCTGCGAAAGATAGAGAGAGAAGCTTTCGCAGCAATCAAGCGATCTCTGAAAGATAGGAGAGAGAAACAGAGACCCCAAGTGATGAGAGCGATGGATTAGGGCATGTGTTGTGTGCTGTGCTTGCTTCTTTCTCTCTTATTTAACCCCACCTCTTCTCATTTGTCCCATTCCTCAACCCTTCTTTCCTTTTGGCTCTCTCTCTTTCTCTCTTTCCATTTCCTCGGGATCTGATGATCTCTCTCATATGTGCCTGGACAACAAGAAGACAAGTTCTCTTTTATTCGAGACTTTTCATCAGTTGAGTCTCAATTCCCGAGGAAATTCTCTCTCTCTCTCTCTCTCTCTCTCTCTCTCTATCTCTCGTTTTTTCTTTGTTTATTTTCCTCTCTGGTATATGTTTTCTTGTCCTTCTTGTTTGAGAAAAAGTTACAGAAGAGTGACGATAGCAAAAGCCAGCAAAAAGAAGATTAAAAAGGTCGTGGTATTATATTCCTGAGCTGATAGTGAAGACACATACGGTGTTTGGTTCGATCCGGTCATCAGATCTGTTCAGTGTGAGTTCAGTTTCTGGGGTTTCTTGTTAAAGTTCTCTTGTTCTTGTTCTTCTTCATCTTCATCTCCTCCTTCTCCTCCTTGAACTTTGGTTTTGATTCTAATGCATTCACTTAATCGCCGTTAATTTGCAATAGAACGATCAGTGGTCGAGTAGGAGGATGAACGATGCTTCACATGCAAGTTTTAGGGTAGACATTATGATTATCATTTTGTTCAGACAGGAAGCGATGATTGTGTTAAGCTAAAAGCTCCGATTGTTGCGTTGTTATCATTTGAGTGCTCTTGGGCACAAAACAAGTTTTAACCTAAAATTTCTGCCTGGTTTCAGTTCTTTCTGGGATTTGAAAAAGATAAATTAGGTCACCTCATATTGATAGTTTCTGATAAATTGGTCTTTAGTTTCCTCTTTCTCCTAGACAAGTTTGCTGCTCCCAATGGTGTCGCATTTTCCATCTAGGTCTGTATTCTTTTTTCCCACATCTCACAAATTTAATTATTTTGTTTGTCATATGGGTGGCATCGATCATTAGTATCCAGTAACCTTTGAACGATAAAAACAACATGATTATTCTTGGTCATTTTAGTTAGCTAAGCTAGATTAATTATCTTTTCCATAGGAGTAATCTGCACAGAGATGTTTTTTGTTTTGTATTTTCATGAATTCAAGAGTAGCTGGAATTTCTTCAACTCTCCCATAAAACCAATGTTCTTTCACAAAAATGTAAACCTCAATTAATGTTTAATCATAGAGAAAGGATGTAGAAAGGTTCATCTATTGCAAAAATGACATTACTATTATTTGCATCATAGAAATTACTTGAAATCCATATGTCCGCATTACTTATTCGTTAGATTTTCATTTCTTTGATTGATTTCAGTTTTTTTGGGTGGAGAAAGATACTTTTGTGAACTGGGTTTCATGTTGTAGCATGACTGAACAGAAAAGCTAGCAGCTTTGAATTAGTTTTATAAGGTTTATCTACTTCTTTAACCAGTCTTCTTCATCTGATCTGATGAACAAGCATGTGAGCTATCTCCTTGCTTAGATTTAGTTTTCTCGCTTAGTAAATTTTATTCTGGCGTTTTCTTTTTGTACTAATCCGCATTGAAAATACCTAATTAATAAATATCATTTCCAGTAAAAGAAAAGCATCAAAAATCCTTAAATGATTTAAGTTTATAATCCTTCAACATGCCTGAACCATACTAATTGTTCTTTCATTAATAAATTGTAATTGTAATGTCGGTTACAACATGTCCCACTGGGCAATTAGATTTGATCTTTCAGAAGTGATTTCTCTCTTTTTTTTTTTATCAGACAGACCAAAAAGTCTTCAGATGAGAGGAATATAAACCTAGCAAGCCTAGGTTGCTGCTATCTAGTAAAGGATAAAACATACTTCTCCCTTTCTCTTTGTTTGTGTATCTTTCTTTTACCTCCTTTTATATTGGGTTTGGAGCTTGTTAAACTAACTCGTTGATTTCGTACCATATGTTAATCAAAAGTTTTTTCAGTGCAGAAAAGATTCGTCCATCTGCAGATTGTCCTAAGAAGTGTTCAACATTTTATTGGAAAAGTGCACTAGAAATCCTAAAGCATGTGTACGGAATGCAATGACGTCGTTAACCCCTCAAATGGTTCAATTAAGTTCTAAACCTTTTTTAAAAGTGAAATTAAGTCCTTTTGATTAACGATACCTAAAATTGCCTTTGTAGCATCCTGAATTGCAGTGTTTGGCATAAGATTTACGATCCAATGCACATTTTAGTAAAACTATAGGTCTTTGCCAAACTAATTGAAATGTTTAGGACTGACTACATTCCCTACGTTAGATTTAGGACTTGTAATGCAATTTTCCCATAATTTATTAGGGTAACTTGGTGCATATTATTCCAAATAGTAAAACTCCGTGATATGAATTTCACTTAATGAAAAAAGTGACCAACAGAAATCATATCCTATCAAAGGTCCAGCAGACATATAATCATATAGACTCTCTTTGTATATCCGTTTTTTGTTTGGTTCAGACAAGACAAGGGTCAATGAGATGTTGTTGTCCACTAGAACAGCTTAATTACATTAATTGCATGCGATGCATTCATTCTACTTCTCTACCAAAGAAGAGAGAAGATAATGATATACCTATGTCTGCATTAAGTAGCTAGCAGAATGTACTCGGTTCATGTCAACCTTCTTTCTAATATTTCTCACTGAAATCCTCCAAGCATTGTTATTACTTTTCCTTCATCATGGCCTCAGCACAATCGAAAATATATGCAATTTCTATCCTCTGATCATTACAAAACAGACTGCAACTTTCTAAAATGTTGATGTCGTGAATTCTACTTAGGCTCATTATTTTATACAATCTCTCGATTAAGAAGCCATTAATGATTTGTTTTCTGACATGTAATTTGCAGGTCTTGCAAAGTTGCTTGGGAAAAATATGAATTCCTTTTCACATGTTCCTCCAGGCTTCAGATTTCATCCCACAGATGAAGAGCTTGTAGATTACTATCTAAGGAAAAAAGTCGCCTCAAAGAGAATTGACTTGGATGTTATCAAAGATGTTGATCTCTACAAAATTGAGCCCTGGGATCTTCAAGGTATCAGTTATCCTATAACCTACATTTGTAGCACGTTAAAATAAGTTATTGAAACTTAAGATTTTCAATTAACTTATTCGTTAATTTTGGCAGAATTGTGCAAAATAGGGACTGAAGAGCAGAATGAATGGTACTTTTTTAGCCACAAAGACAAGAAGTATCCGACTGGCACTCGCACTAATCGGGCCACAAAAGCTGGATTTTGGAAGGCGACAGGAAGAGATAAAGCAATTTACTTGAAGCATAGCCTCATTGGCATGAGAAAAACCTTGGTTTTCTATAAAGGGCGCGCCCCGAATGGACAAAAGTCTGACTGGATCATGCATGAGTACCGGCTCGAGACTAACGAAAATGGGACTCCTCAGGCAAGAATGGAAGTTATATAAGTCATTGCTTTAAAAGTAAATAAATTGCTATTGAGGAGGTCAATTTCGTACATGGATGCATGGTTAATTGTGATCACAATTAAGTCTCTCTATGGATACTATTAGAATCCTGAGATAATTAATAAGACATGTCTAATAATATCCTTCACCTTTCATCTATGCTTATCTGGATAGATACATGGTAATTGTGATTATAATTATAACAAAAGTTAAATAATTTGGCACCAAGGGCATGCATAAAATACATGCAAGTTTCATTGAAAAAAGTCATGATACAAAGTTTATTGCGTCGATTGTACTCAAAGCATAATTAGAGCTCCTGTGTGATTTTTCCAAAAATGAGCCAAAAAAGTTTAACTCGATTAATTATAAATCTCGACAGTCATTTGCTCGGTTAAGATATCCCTTGAACATCATAGCCTTTATTTTCATGAAGACATTGTTTTTCTGGTTCAACAGGAGGAAGGATGGGTTGTGTGTAGGGTTTTCAAGAAACGGATGACCTCGATGAGGAAGATCGGCGAGTATGAGTCACCATGCTGGTATGATGACCAAGTCTCATTCATGTCAGAGCTCGATTCCCCAAGGAGGATTTCTCAGCCCTACCCGTCGTCCTACCACCACCAATATCCTTGCAAACATGAGATCGAGTTGCAATACAACATGCCGCCACATGATGCTTTCCTTCAACTGCCTCAGTTGGAAAGCCCTAAGGTCACTCAATCAGCTCCAAATATCACTTGCAACTCGATGATGCCATATGCGTACGATCGTAACAGTTGCAGCAATTTCCAGTCGTCGAATCTCACACAAGAGGAGCACATTCAGCAGATTCACCACCTAAACATGAACTCGCTTTTTGGAAACATCCCGAGTGAGCAAGTGGCCGACCAAGTGACTGATTGGCGTGTTCTCGACAAGTTTGTTGCATCTCAGCTCAGCCACGATAATGCCCTGAAGGAAAACCACTACTCCAATTCATCGACCATCTATCATGTTGGCGAGCAAGTGAGTATTGATTCTAAGAGGCCTGAGGTCCCACAGGAATTCGCTTCAACATCAACCTCCAGTTGCCAAATCGAGCTGTGGAAGTGAAATATTACTCTATAGAAGCTAGACATACGATACATATACTGATCTTAGAAGGGGGCTACATGCTGAAGGACATCACATAATTTCTGTTCATTGTACATAATAAAACTAAAATGGTGTTGCCTGAAGCCTTTTAATTATATATGGCTATGTGGGAATGGGAAGGCTTTGTGTGCTGGACGACTTGCTAAAAATCGAGGACACTGTGCTAATTGGAAATAAATTAGCATATG
Source organism: Syzygium malaccense (assembly GCA_031216405.1). Lineage (NCBI taxonomy): Eukaryota > Viridiplantae > Streptophyta > Magnoliopsida > Myrtales > Myrtaceae > Syzygium > Syzygium malaccense. Next base: position 25,623,873 of record CM062256.1, on the reverse strand, counting down.
TACGTAGATGCAAGGTATGACCGAGTTGTATTGGGATTGTCTCGGTGCATTCTGAATGTACTTAGCTTTTTTGCATGAAATATCTTCATGTGACCTCAGAATGGAGTTTCTTGTTTTACCCCCTTATATCATCTACTATGTTCTTCGGCTTGAAATTGCAATTTGAGTTTATTAAAGCACATTGTGTTTTTCTTTCTGTTGAAGCACATTTTGATTTTTTTCTTCTCCCAGGAGAAATAGTATGCAACTTCATTCTAGTTTATCACACTGATTCCGCTCAATACTTGTCCTCATTTTGAATTAACTAGCTCAAATTTATCAAAGAAGAGATGGATATACACATCAAAGGAGATCATTGTATCTTTTATTCAAAGATTGCCAACCATCCGCATTTTCTTGAGAAAACCAATCACTCATGCTTAACATTCAGGCCTAAGACCTCCTGTCATCACTTGACCTACTCATCAATGAAAAGAAGTTGATTGACTTTGCAAAGAAAATTTTGACGCCTTATTAACTGATTTCTTCTGGTACATTCAAATCTAACAAATTTGCTGGCAGGTCTTATAGCTCAGGTTCAATATCTTGAATCAGATGTCCTCTTACTTCAACAAAATAAGTGCACAAGATGAAACAACCCTATCTTTTGGCATCTATTGTCCATGTTAACCTACATTGCACGATCCCTTAGAGTACAACTTCTTCTATAGTCGCCAATATGTGTAATCTCATAAATTGCAAGCACATGAGAGAGAGAGAGAGAGAGAGAGAGAGAGAGAGAGAGAGAGAGAGAGAGAGAGAGAGAGAGAGAGAGAGAGGAGCTTGGCGGGGTGAGGAGGAAGAGGTCAAATGTGGGTGCTCTATTGTCTTGAGTATGCTTTAAGGTCAAGAGTAGATACTTGTTGCATCTAATCTAGCAACAAGTGCAACAACTTCTTTACTCAAAACGTTTTTGCGTACACCTGGAGTAAGGCTAGTGATTAAAAAAATTGACTTGATCAAACAAACTTTGAGTTTGGATTATCGCTTATTCTTAGCCAGGTCTTCCATACACTCCTACATTTGTCAAAGAAAAGCATAAGATAGTTGTTAAGGTAGTTTCATAATGCCAAAATTATTTGACTCCTTCCATTTACTCTGCAGCATTCCACAGGTGTGGAAGAGGTCAAATATAACTTAGAATTGGCACAGTTTTTCTTTTGAAAAAAAGAAGATAAAAACCCAAGAAACTCCATAACTTAATTGTGGCGATCAAGAACTTGCAAGACTAACCTCGCGGTAGCAACAATGGTCAAATTGCTGACAGAGAGATGAATGTAAGCAATGAGTTTGAGCAGGCTGTATATATTGTGTCACTATACATGACTGAATAATCAATCTACGTGATCTTCTCAATGTGCTATGTTCTTGTGCTTTACTAACACTTCATATTCTATGCATGCAACCCAAAAAAACATGCGCACAATACCTGTCGAACAAGGTGATAGACTGAAGCCGAAGAATGCTTGTAGAGGCACAACATATGAATCGCTACGTGCCAACGAAACGGACATTCCTTCTAAAGACCACAAAATGCAAAGGATCTAGAGAGAAAGAGCTATCATTTAGGGAACTCCCTGATAAATCTGAGCATGCATCCGTGGGAGAGAATAGAGAGCGAGAGCAAAGCATTAAAGGACAGCAAATAGGAGTTACAGATTGGTTTCATGACTCACTCAGAAACTATCAAAAACACATCAAGCATTCCTTGCTTCTTCTATGCCAAAGTTGCAGGACTCGTACTCGACAAGAAACCCGGCAAGAAACCCGGCACTCAGACTGCGACAAGATCAAATTTGAAAATTGAAGTTCGGTTTAAATACAAATGCAACGAACCCAATTAAGTAACAAACTTATGGTGGTGAATGGATGGACACAAAGAACGGTATGATGGTGTTTTTGTTTGGCTGTCTTTGACTTGGAGTCATTTCTTGCTGGGTTCAAGTCAAGCATGAGAATCCCGTTAAAGCAATGAGAGACATAATGATTGGGCGTGCTCTCATGGACTCATCATTCGTTAGCTCTCACATGGAAAGAGAGAGAGAGAGAGAGAGGATGGAGGGTCGAAACCCTAGGATTGTCAGTGCGTTGTTTCTGACTTATGTTTGATCTGTAGGGACTTATTAATTAGGCTTTTCATTTTAGGGTTTGGGCCACAACCCAGAATCTTTATTAATTTTAAGGTAAATTAGGACAAAGAATAAAGAATTCCATCCATTTTCCTCTCAACCATATGCGAAGAGAGACTACTTTGATTTGTTGATGCAAGTACTATGTAGGCTCATTCTATAGATAATACAAAAGATAAAGATCGGTTAAAGTACGTGAAATGCGAATGTGTTTAAAAACAAAAGAATGCTTCAATTCAGGTACTGTACAAACTCATTTTATGGATGACATGATCGGTAGAACGTATTACAATAGGTGAAACAATGTGTAAATGCGTTTGGTGCAGTAGGAATGAGCCTAGGCGATAATTTTGTTTCAAAGCTGAAAACACCATGCGCATTGACGCTTTCTTCGGTGAATGAATAATTGGGTTTTTGTAAATTATGTTGTTTGAACTTTGAAGGCTAAGTAAGATGACATCATTAAGCATCTGAAACAAACCCATGTGAGACAGCATCATCATGCGTCCAGCCGAAAACTGAAGCCTCCCACTGTCTTTGGAGAATGAAGATGAATTTAACGTGCCTTGCTTTTCAGTGTTTCATCATTGTTTAATGTAATTAATCCAATTTCTCAGCTAAATAACTGATGTGGGCTGCAACTCTAGCTTTGCTTTAGTAATTTTATGTATATTCAAGTCAATCGTCTTTCTGCTACAGTCCAAGGAAAGAACGAGGGTCCTTCCCGCGTCAAGAAGAGAACATCATATTATATCTTTCAGACAATTAATAATAACAAGTTCGCGTAAAAAGATACAGCATCAGCGAGATGATATATCCTAATGAAATCCCACATGCAACTTCTGCATGCTTTTATATTTAAGTTCACTTTATGACATGGAGAATGACCCTAACATATTGAATTGTTCAAAACGTGCTGCTTTCTTACAAGGAGCGGCAGCATATTCCGTCCTTGTTCCTATACCACGAAACCACAGTATTCCATGATTTAGCTTGTAACATTGGTCTTAAACATCTAACCACTTGAGTTATGTATAATCAGCGCGTCACATAGCGCGTCTATTCCAACTCTGCAAAAATTGCATGAGTCAAGTACAGGTCTAAGAAAATAGGAAAGGCGTATGTACGTATAGTTGAAGAAATCTTACAGATGTCCAGATTATAATGGGCCAATTATGTATTTGCATGATTAGAAAGCAGGCAAAATGTATGTGTACACATATATACCAAATGAATCCGCGGAAAGATTGTTCTCTGAAATACACTTGCAGCTCCTGACTTTTTGCAAGTTGAGTTGAGGAATCTCATGATTGCTCTTAAAAAAGGATTGGTGGAGAGAGAGAGAGAGAGAGAGAGAGAGAGAGAGAGAGAGAGAGAGACAGAGTAAACGAGAGCATATGGGGGGTGCGATTGTCGGTGAATATGGTGTGTAACTCCCAATATAATCTGTAACACATAAGAATAACGAGGGAAGATAGATAGAGGTGTTTCTTATATGATTGATGGTCATTAATATACTTCTGTAGCATGTGAGCTGGTAGCTTGGACATAATCTGAAGTTACGTATGCTCACTGTAGATCGTCCTCTGAATACATTGGTAACCAAGAACCAATCTTAGGGAAGGAGATACAGTGTTGGGACATTCTCTTTTGGCAGGGTCAAAACTCGGGTTTCACTGTTTCTTGAGATATAATTGACTTCAACTAGTAAAATGATTCCACATGACAGCTTCCGAGTTTGACGAAGAGGAACAGCCAAACAGAAGAGAGACAAGCCATTCTTTCTTCACTCATTGATGCTGCACCTCTTTTTCGGTCCACAGTAATTCTTGATGGTCCCCTGAAACGGAGTAGTAAAGTTCAAGCAACTTCTGCTGAGGGGACCCAGACTTGGCTTGGGAGTTGGGGAATATTGTCTCTCTCTCTCTCTCCACCACTCGCTTTTCTGTGAGCTTTCATGAGATTCCTCAACTCAACTTGTAAAAAGCCTTTCCTCCTTTTCCTCGATTTGATTCATCTCTGGGAATCGATCTTAGCTTCCAAGGCTTGTCCCCATCTTTTGAAGAAATTATACTACTGAATAACGAAAGGGTTAGATCCGCGCGTGCAGATGCACTTGTTTACAGTCGAGTCGAGCGGGAAAGATGAACTTACGTAAGTTGTGGAGCAAGAGTTTACTAAACAATTTGGCATGTTCCATCAGTTTATATCAACCGAGACTAGAAAAAAGCCTGAAGTTCAGGAATCGAGCAGATCATTTGCACTTAAGAGTGGCGATCGTGTAATGGCTTATAGGAAATAGGTATCTTACTATTCTCGACTGCAATAGTTAGACTATAAGCAAAGCACTGGACCCTACATAACCCTATTTGGAGATGCGATTTAATTAGGGGGTTCTAAAGTGATGTCTGACTTGTCTGATTTATACCATCAGTAAGACTCGGGTTGACTTTTGTCCTGATTTGCAGCAGATATAAGTCGAATTAATGACATATATTGAGAGTCTAGATTGTGCAACACACATGTAGACACCTATTTTTGAATTGTTCAAAATTAATTACACAAAAATTTAGGAATTAAGCAAAAAAAATATTTCAATTTAAAACGCATTGCATATAGAATTAGACACATTTGCATTAATAGGGCTTATTAGAGCATATTTTCTTAATTAATCCTTAAAAAATATAATAAAAAAAGAAAAAAGGAAAGAAGAAAAAAAAAGAAAAAAGAGCAAAAAATCCGATCGGGCCGGACCAAGGCCGGCCCAGCCCGCGCCAGCTCCTCCTTCTCCTTCCTTCCCCCCCGGCCCGGCCCGGTCCCTTTTCTTTTTTTCTTTTCTCTCCTCCGCGCAGCCCAGCCCGCTCCCCATTTCTTTTTTTCCTCTCCTCGCACGGACTGGGCTTGGCCCGGCCCAGCCCCTTCCTTCCTTCTTCCCCCCCGTCCACGGTCGCTCTCCTTCCCCCTGTTCCGCCCTGTTCCAGACGGGAGCGTGACGCACGGCGACGCCGCTCTTCACCGTCGCTATCCGGCCAGAGAGGGCCGGATAAGCACGCCACAGGGACTGGCCATTAATGACCAGTCCCGTCTCCCTCGTTTCCCGGCTCCCCTATCCTTTCCTCCCTCTCGGATTCCTGTTCCCCCCTGTCTCGCTCTGCCCCGGCCTGCAATGGCCACCAAAGTCATAGGGTGACGACGGCTGTTGCAGGCCATCGTCACGCCGACGCAGAGGAGGCCGGTCATGGTCGTCGTCATCGTCGTCGCCGGCTATATATAGCTAGAGAGAGAGAGAGAGAGCGGTCGTCGGCCAATTTTTGAGGGAGCCCGGCCGGCGAAACAGTAAAAAAAGAGAGGGAGACACAGAGAGAAACAGAGAGACATAGAGAGAGAAACGGAGGAGAGAGGAGCTTGGGGTGTTTAGAAGTCCCAGCCGGCCTCGCCGTCTTCAGCAAGCCGATCGGCGATCCCTGGAGTACCCCCGGTCGGTTACAGAGAGAAAAACAGAGGAGAGGGAGGTTGAGAGAGAAGAGAGAGAACAAAGAGGGAGAGAGGGCAAACCGAGGCCACGCCGGAGCAAAAGAAGAGCCAGCAGCGTCGCCGTCGGCCCCCTGACCAGCCGGAAATCACCCAGACGCGCCAACGACCGGTGAGCCTCCCGGCCGAGTTCCGCCTCTGTTTTCCCCTGTTTCGGTGTCCGGTGTGGCCGGGACTCGCGCCGGCCGTGTCGCGCGATTCCCGGCCCATACCGTCATCGGTCCCGGTCCCCACTCGCCGTCAGAGTCAAGCCTCAGCCGTCGGAGTCGGCCAGGTCGCCGAAGGAGGTCAGAATCCTCCGTTTTTCCACGCGCTCACCAGGTGTTCGACGAAATGCTTCAACGAGGCCGGTTTTTGTTCCGTCGCCGGCCGGCGAACAGGTGGCCGGACGGTGAGCCAGGCGGTCGGTGAGGTCAGTGGTGACCCCAGGTACCGATTCGGGGGACGGTGCAGGCTTGGGCCGGCCGGCGGACGGCCAATTTTGGCCTCGCCAGCGTCCCCCCCTCGCGGTTTTGTTTGATCGAGTTGGGTCCGACCCGAATCAACAGATCCGACCTGGGTCAACGCCCGAGTCGGATCCGTTGACTCGGGTCGGTTCCGACCGACCCGGATCGATAGATCCGACCCGGGTCAACGCCCGGGTCGGATCCGTTGACCCGGGTCAGTTCCGCCCGACCCTGATCGGCCGAACCGACCCGGGTCAACGCCCGGGTCGGACCCGACCCGGTTATATTATTTATATTATTATATTTTTTATTTAAAAAAATTTTAAAAAATTTTTAAAATTTTTATTTTTTTATTTTCTTCGGTATTATTATTTTTTTTTTTCGAAAAAAATATTTCAAATTTTTTTTATTATTTATGTAATATATCTAGATGTTTAATTTATTTGTTGTATTATTATGCATATTTTTATCTTGTTTAAATTAGACAAGCCTGAGTTACGCGGTGGTATTTTGCATGTTGTTTTTATTACCGTTGCGTTGTTATGCATGCTTTTTTTTTAATACAATTGCATGAGCTGTTGTGTTTTGAATGTCATCTGACTTAGTTAAGGTTAGAACCTTAGACTGTATGAATTATTGTGTTCCTGACTGCTGATCATTTATGATTGTGCACTCGCTTGATCACCTTACATGTTAGGAGAGAGGTCCTAAAATTAGTCCAAATTGCCTGACAAATGTTTTCATGAAATGAACAGGGTAAAATGGTACCGAAAGGGCATTAGTTATCCAACTAGTGTAATCAAGTCCCCGAACCCAATTAATCTCTGGTTCGTAGGAATAGGGTGATTCTCCCGTCATCCTATTTGGGTTGCTAATCGACCTACCCCAAACTGATTAGTGGCGACTCCTTGGTATAAACCACTTGCATGTTAAAAAATTTAAACCCTAAGTCGCGATATGGTATGGGCTTGGGAGAGCCCGAGTTAAGTCCTGAACCTAGACTTAGCACGTACCAGGCGAGCCCTCCTTCTTTTTGCATGTCGTCCGAAAAAGAGGCTCGGGAGGTTCGGTCGCGACAGACTGGCGACTCCGTTGGGGACTTGCATTTTTTTAAAAAGTGGACTTAGGCCAAAAATTTTTATCCTGTTCAAAATGATTTTTGTTTGACAGCAAGGACTCCAGGTATGATCCTAACATTAAGGTGTTATTTGTCTTGCAGGTTCGAATTGATTGTTTATAAATTGTTGTGCATGCTTTAATGATTTAGCACTACATTATTGCACACACAACCGCGCTGCCGGACCTGGGCCGCAATAGAGTTTTTTAGGATGGTGTTAAGAAAGATACGACCTCGAACGCGAGCCCGTGATGTAGAGGTTGCCTTTCTTTTCCCCGAAGTTTATTTCTAAAAATCGCAAAGAAATATCTTTAGCCGCTATTTGCGTGACTATAAGATATTCCTTTCGATTTGGCCGAGGTTAAAAGGACTTGACACCAACGCGAGACTGCGACGATCAGACACCCTTTTAATTTCATTTTGCTGAGCCAGTCTAGATAGAAATTAAACCTCACTTCTCATGTGCATGTCGTTGTGATTGCCATGGTTTAAGGAAAGATATATATTCTATCCCTTCTCATTTTTTATACGGCCTACTTGTTTAATTGTTTTGTCACTGATGGGCCACTCATTGATTGCAGTTTATATACGAGGGATACGCTTATTGCGGAAATTGTCCATAAAAATAAGCGACTCCAAGAGACCGTGATTTCCCCATCGTTTATAAAATGAGTATCCGGAAAGAGCGCCTTTTTGTTAAAAACCCATATATTTTATATTTCCTAGTAATTATGTTCAGGGTTTTTGGTTTTCTTCCTTAAAAGCGTTTTTGAGTTATACTAATGTTAATATAACTCGGGCCGCTTTTTATGCTTTAAATGAATTTTTTGGCCCCTTTAAGACACCACCGCGGCCTTTGGCCCAGTGGTATCCGGGGGTGAGGCCTCAGGGTCCGAGGCGACCGGGGTTCGAATCCCGGGGACGCCGCCTGTAATGAATATATAAATAAAAACCTTTTTTGCTTCTGATTTTTTTGTAAATAAAGAAAATACATGATAGACAGATGCAATACTAGACTAAGTCATGGACTGATCATTTATGAGATTTTATACTCATTTGTTGTCATTTTTTTTATCCGGTGATTACGAATTATACCAACCCGCCAAGTAAAAATGGCTGAAAAAGATATGACAACTCGTGTGGCGGACATGGAGGCCGAAATGAAGCAAGTCTTTGCCTTTCTTCAACAACTCTCGAAACAAGTGGAATATTTGTCAATCCGCTTAGACCAACTCACCATGACTCCGTTTTGCTATCCAAGACCAGGGATGATGATTCAAATGGAGCCCTCCAGTGTCAACCAAAAGGGTAAAAATGTCATAATTGACAATGTCCACGAGTCCTCTGAATCTAAGGAATTAAGCACCCTATGCCCAAAGTTCATGCAACGTGAACAATACAAACCCAGTATCTCTCCATTACAAAAGCAAAACAATCGAAGACAGTTCACTCCCCTCCTAGGATCTCCGTCTCAGATACTGACAATACTCCGGGAAAAGGGACTGCTTTCCACTGAACCAAAGCGACCTAATCCTGAGAATTTTTCAAATTACAATCCGTCTAAAAAATGTGATTATCACATGGGCGAGGTAGGGCATTCAACTGATGGGTGCTATACTCTTAAACACCGAATTCAAAACCTGTTGGACACCGGGACTTTCTCATTCGAGACCGGCGAAGGGAATGAGCTCAAACCTGCTTGAGTAGAACTCCTCTCAGCCTTTTGCATGAATCCCTGGAAAAGGGGTTGTCCTTGTATTTTGCTTTTTGTCGTCCTTTCTGTTGGAAGAAATGTCTTTTTAAACTCTCCCTCTTTTGAGGTTGTAAATCCATATATTGTAAATAAATAATGTTTTGAGGGCATGAGGGAGTATCCCAAACCGGCCCGTTGATGATATCCAGCCATGTAAAGGAAAGTGTTCTGAGGCCCGGGCTTCCTCATGTTTCCTCGTTTCTAAGCTTTTGAAAATAAAACAAATGTTTTATCATTTTTCAAAAGGTCAAAAAATGGTGGTGAAAAAGCATACTTGTTCATAGTCTTGTTTGTCTTTCTAACTTGCTCACTGCGTGTCTCAGAGCATACTCATTTTTTGTTACAAATGGGACATTTGAAAATGACACAAACTAAAGCGCACATCAGACCCTGATGAGGTTAGCGGACCAACTCATCTAATAGTGGCAATCCGAGCGAAGATCGTCCAATCTTCAAATGAAACATGGGGCAAATCTCATTATTACCGGTGGGTGATATCAGCCCCAGGAAGTCAATGAGACTGCTGAGCATTCCCTGATTCCATGATGAGCGAAATATCATCTCGTACAAAAATCGGGGGCAAATCAAGAAAAGATTACCCTTTTTGAAGGAAAAGGTATGTCTCATTCCTCAACAAATTTTGGAAATGACATTCTATCCCTTTTCTTTTGCAGATAATGAACTGGGAAACATGCTAGACTCAGACGTGTTAGCAAGCCGGATAGAACACCAATGTTAGGACTTCTCGAATGAAACACGACGAAGAAGTGCTCAATTGGAAGAGTAGACTAGGGGGCATGCAATCCCCCAGTCCATCAAAAAGGATGTATTTCGTTCCTAAAGTTTATTCACTTTAGCGTAGAAATGACATATCTTTTCCTTTTATATAGGACAAAATTGAGTAAACAACACTCATGATGCAAGCAGCTGGAAAGGACTTTGCATATGACAAAATGGCGTCGGAGCCAATCTTGACAACCACAGAAGTCTCGATGGTAGTCACGCCCATGCCCGTCAAAGACCTTTAAAGTAGAGATTAGCTTTGCTGCGAAGCTCCCCATGCAGGCAATTGCACACGCCTGTGCAGTCAAGAATCGAGTCGAGAAACTCCTCAACATACCGGAGCTGCATTGACACAACATGCGCTGACAATAGAACCCTCTATCTGGAAGCATCCCTAATAATAGAGGATTTCATTCGAGCTTCGAGATCAAGAGTATGGAGGAGCAGATTAAGTCAGAGAAGGCTGAACAAAGTAAAGAGGAGAAAAGACTCTGCTAGCTTTGAAGGCAAAATGGAAGGAAGGTAATTTGTATCGTTCTCAATTTATCCTCAATCGCCTCATTTCTAACATAAACTCATGTTTTTGTCAGAAGGGAATTATCAACATCCGAGAAAACTCAAGGAGTTACCGGTTTAATCTCAAATAAAGGGATTCACGAAAGGTAATGTTGTATCGTTCCTAATTCCTGTCCCTCAAAGAACTGTTCATTAACACTGTTTTCTTTATTACCTTGCAGGTTTGCTCTACTATTGCAGCATAGGTAAGTATCTCTTTCCCTAAAAAAACTCTTCTCATAAGAGTAGAAAGAAACAAGAAGGAAGAAATAATCAAAGAAAATCGATACTATTTTCTTCCTCAAATGCATTACGTGGAAAATAATTTTGCATGATAATTTTACCTGTTTAATTCACCAATTCCCTGAGAAAACTTTGACAATTCGACGAATGGTGTCGAACTGCTCCGATGTATTGAACGAGGTATGTCAGGATGATGAGAGGCAATCCTTGATTTATACACATTCTTAAATACCAAACCCTTGCAAGTTGAGCGAAAAGGTTTCATTTCTACAAGGTAAAGGGATTTCTCGCATAAGGTACGGTAGCCAAAATGATAAGAGGCAGTTCATTTCTCTGCCCCATACACTACCATTAATCCTTTGCTTAACCATTTGAGCCCATACACTCAGCGGTTTCTTTTAAATCAACCCTGTCAAGAACCACCCCACATTGGGACAGCTTGAGGTCCGGCGATCCTCGACAGAGTCCTCCAGGACAAGCACACCATCGACGGCCGGACGGTCGAGACTAAGAGGGCTTTGTCAGGAGAGGAGCAGCAAACTAAAGCCTATCCGAAATGACAATATCTTATTGATAACAACGATGTTTTCACTAAGATAGATGAGGAGTTTGTAATATCTAAAATTTTCTATCATCATCAGCTGCAACAGCTCGCACAAGGTGAAAAGATGAATAGAACTTTTCTTGCTCTCACTTGCATTAATCTTTGAGTGTTTTTATTGCAGATGAACTCTCACGATAATTTAAGTGCCCTAGGATGATGAAGAGCAATTCTTTTTCTATCCCATACACTTATATCATTTGCTAGCCCAATTGAGCCGGCGATTTCATTTCGTACGAAACCCAGTTGATGATCATCCCCTACACTGGGCCAAGGCAAAAGTCACCACAATTTGAGCATCACGGTCCAAAGCATCGAATCAAGATGAAGACTTCAAACTCGTTTAGGCTAGTCCTAACACAAAAAATGCTGAAAATTGGGGGCATGAAAAAGTAGTGTGCCTGGTAAAAGTAAGGCCAATGCCCATGAATGAGATTTATGAGCGCGATGAAAGCGCTCTCAAATATCTCAAAGACATTAAGTGGTGTAGAATAGATAACCCCAAAGAGTTTAAACTTGAGTTCTTCTTCGATGTAAATTCCTACTTCAGGAACTCTGTCTTGGCAAAGATCTGCCACATGACAGACGAAGATGAACCTATTCTTGAGAAAGCAATTGGGACAGAGATAGAATGGTATCCAGGAAAATGCTTGACGCAGAAGCTCCTCAAGAAAAAGTTGTCAAAGATGCTAAAACACAAGATTACCCATAGAGTTTGCCAGAAGGATCCTAGCGGTGAAGAAAAGACAGGTGACAACGCCAAGATGATCACCAATTCTCACCCTTACACACATTTTTGAGCCTAACGATCACTTCGTTTCTCAACCTGTGAACCAAACCACGTTACATCCCTCATAAAGTCTCTTCTGACTAGGGCAATTGAATTAACGTGAAATTTCAAATGTTTATAAACACCGCTCGAAGAAGTGCGAGCAAGACTACTTCTATCTCTTTTGCAGGGTTCTTGACTTGTAAACCTGGAGATAATTGCAAAATACTTTCTTTCATGGCCTTGACTTGGACAGCCACCTTTGTTAAGCCATTGACCAAGCCTACATTACGACCCTGAAAAAGACCTCTCAGATTGGCAGTGTCGTACCGCTTGCGAGAAAACTCAGACCCTTGTTGATATGATAGAGGTCAGATTGAGTGTTTTCGATGTTCCCGCATTAATGAACGGGACAAACAACCCTTTTTAATGAGAGCCAGTGGAAAGTCCTTTCTGACTGAAGATCCCTCGTTCAGTATCTCGAGAAGTCCACCTCGCGAGCGAAAATTGTCTTGATTGACCCTCGGTGGATATTTGATGATGCAAACATGGCAAAATCATCATGAATTTTCAAATACACATTCTAGAATAGCCTAACTTGTCTATTCTTGATCAATGCATGCATGTTTGCGCTAATCATTTTTGTCAGCTCAGAGTTCTAATCCCCAGTGATAGAACATAAAAATTCGGGCGCTGGAGAAGCCCTCATTATCATCCCAAAAGAGATGCCCCGAAAAAGGTCGGGTATTCAGCAGATGATGCCTTTAACCTCCGGATAAGAAATCCCATAAAATTTGTCTGACAGGAGACACGCCCGTAAGAGGCAGAAACACACCCAGGTGCTCATCGTTTGAGCCTTTTCAAGACCTGCTGGCGAGGACCCACCAGGCAAACCGTCAAATCCTCGGGCGATGACCCCCAGGTGCTCATCGTTTGAGCCTTTTCAAGACCTGCTGGCGAGGACCCACCAGGCAAATCGTCAAATCCTTGGGCAAGAATCTCCAAGTACTTTGACAAACAATCAGTCAAGGCGACCGAAGAAAGGTTCGGGTCTTAGACGTACAAATCCAGTCAGTCAAGGCGACCGAAGAAAGGTTCGGGTCCTAAACGGACAAAATCCAGTCAGTCAAGGCGACCGAAGAAAGGTTCGGATCCTAGACGGACAAAATCCAGTCAGTCAAGGCGACCGAAGAAAGGTTCGGGTCCTAGACGGACAAAATCCAATCAGTCAAGGCGACCGAAGAAAGGTTCGGGTCCTAGACGTACAAATCCAATCAGTCAAGGCGACCGAAGAAAGGTTCGGGTCCTAGACGGACAAAATCTAGTCAGTCAAGGCGGCCGAAAAAAGGTTCGGGTCCTAGACGTACAAATCCAGTCAGTCGAGGCGACCAAAGAAAGGTTCGAATCCTAGACGGACAAAATCCAGTCAGTCAAGGCGACCGAAGAAAGGTTCGGGTCCTAGACGGACAAAATCCAATCAGTCAAGGCGACCGAAGAAAAGTTCGGGTCCTAGACGTACAAATCCAGTCAGTCAAGGCGACCGAAGAAAGGTTCGGGTCCTAGACAGACAATCGAAATCCAGTCAAGGCGACCGAAAAAAGGTTCGGGTCCTAGGCAAATGATTTCCCCAGTCACAGCAACCGAAGGTAGATTCGGGTCCGAGACAAACAATTCAGTCAAGGCGACCGAAGAAAGGTTCGGGTCCTAGACAACAACAATCCCCAGTCAAGGTGACCGAAGAAAGGTTCGGATCCTAGACGCACAAACAATTCAGTCAAGGCGACTGAAGAAAGGTTCGGGTCCTAGACAACAACAATCCCCAGTCAAGGCGATCGAAGAAAGGTTCGGGTCCTAGACGCACAAACAATCAGTCAAGGCGACCGAAGAAAGGTTCGGGTCCTAGACGTACAAAATCCAATCAGTCAAGGCGACCGAAGAAAGGTTCGGGTCCTAGACGTACAAATCCAGTCAGTCAAGGCGACCGAAGAAAGGTTCGGGTCCTAGACAGACAAAATTCAATCAAGGCGACCGAAGAAAGGTTCGGGTCCTAGACAACAACAATCCCCAGTCAAGGCGACCGAAGAAAGGTTCGGGTTCTAGACGCACAAACAATTCAGTCAAGGCGATCGAAGAAAGGTTCGGGTCCTAGACAACAACAATCCCCAGTCAAGGCAACCGAAGAAAGGTTCGGGTGCTAGACGCACAAACAATTCAGTCAAGGCGACCGAAGAAAGGTTCGGGTCCTAGACAACAACAATCCCCAGTCAAGGCGACCGAAGAAAGCTTCGGGTCCTAGACGCACAAACAATCCAGTCAAGGCGACCGAAGAAAGGTTCGGGTCCTAGACGCACAAACAATCCAGTCAAGGCGACCGAAGAAAGGTTCGGGTCCTAGACAACAGCAATCCCCGTCAAGGCGACCGAAGAAAGGTTCGGGTCCTAGACAAACCATTTTTTTTTCGTCGAGGCGATCGAAGACAGGTTCGGGTCCTCGACACACAATATCAATTATCTGGAATTACTCTACCCTTCGGCAAGGTAAGTAGCCTTAGGTATGTATTTTATTTGCTTTAGCATGCATCATCTTATATCGCATCATAAAAATGGGACTCACAGTCTCATCAAAAATAACATTCATTGAACATGCATGGGCCAAATTTAGGTGTCATTTTATCTTTGAACGTAACCTCTTCGAGCTCAATCTCTACGAGCTCACATTCAAAGAGGGGCAGTTGTAGACACCTATTTTTGAATTGCCCAAAATTAATTACACAAAAATTTAAGAATTAAGCAAAAAAAATATTTCAATTTAAAACGCATTGCATATAGAATTAGGCACATTTGCATTAATAGGGCTTATTAGAGCATATTTTCTTAATTAATCCTTAAAAAATATAATAAAAAAAGAAAAAAGGAAAGAAGAAAAAAAAAGAAAAAAGAGCAAAAAATCCGATCGGGCCGGACCAAGGCCGGCCCAGCCCGCGCCAGCTCCTCCTTCTCCTTCCTTCCCCCCCGGCCCGGTCCCTTTTCTTTTTTTCTTTTCTCTCCTCTGCGCAGCCCAGCCCGCTCCCCATTTCTTTTTTTCCTCTCCCCGCACGGACTGGGCCTGGCCCGGCCCAGCCCCTTCCTTCCTTCTTCCCACCCGTCCACGGTCGCTCTTCTTCCCCCTGTTCCGCCCTGTTCCAGACGGGAGCGTGACGCACGGCGGCGCCGCTCTTCACCGTCGCTATCCGGCCAGAGAGGGCCGGATAAGCACGCCACAGGGACTGGCCATTAATGGCCAGTCCCGTCTCCCTCGTTTCCCGGCTCCCCTATCCTTTCCTCCCTCTCGGCTTCCTGTTCCCCCCTGTCTCGCTCTGCCCCGGCCTGCAATGGCCACCAAAGTCATGGGGTGACGACAGCCGTCGCAGGCCATCGTCACGCCGACGCAGAGGAGGCCCGTCATGGTCGTCGTCATCGTCGTCGCCGGCTATATATAGCTAGAGAGAGAGAGAGAGAGCGGTCGTCGGCCAATTTTTGAGGGAGCCCGGCCGGCGAAACAGTAAAAAAAGAGAGGGAGACACAGAGAGAAACAGAGAGACATAGAGAGAGAAACGGAGGAGAGAGGAGCTTGGGGTGTTTAGAAGTCCCAGCCGGCCTCGCCGTCTTCAGCAAGCCGATCGGCGATCCCTGGAGTACCCCCGGTCGGTTACAGAGAGAAAAACAGAGGAGAGGGAGGCTGAGAGAGAAGAGAGAGAACAAAGAGGGAGAGAGGGCAAACCGAGGCCACGTCGGAGCAAAAGAAGAGCCAGCAGCATCGCCGTCGGCCCCCTGACCAGCCGGAAATCACCCAGACGCGCCGACGACCAGTGAGCCTCCCGGCCGAGTTCCGCCTCTGTTTTCCCCTGTTTCGGTGTCCGGTGTGGCCGGGACTCGCGCCGACCGTGTCGCGCGATTCCCGGCCCATACCGTCATCGGTCCCGGTCCCCACTCGCCGTCAGAGTCAAGCCTCAGCCGTCGGAGTCGGCCAGGTCGCCAGAGGAGGTCAGAATCCTCCGTTTTTCCACACGCTCGTCAGGTGTTCGACGAAATGCTTCAACGAGGCCGGTTTATGTTCCGTCGCCGGCCGGTGAACAGGTGGCCGGACGGTGAGCTAGGCGGTCGGTGAGGTCGGTGGTGACCCCAGGTACCGATTCGGGGGACGGTGCAGGCTTGGGCCGGCCGGCGGATGGCCAATTTTGGCCTCGCCGGCGTCCCCCCCCCCCGCGGTTCTGTTTGATCGGGTCGGGTCCGACCCGAATCAACAGATCCGACCCGGGTCAACGCCCGGGTCGGATCCGTTGACTCGGGTCGGTTCCGACCGACCCGGATCGATAGATCCGACCCGGGTCAATGCTCGGGTCGGTTCTGCCCAACCCGGATCGGCCGAACCGACCCGGGTCAACGCCCGGGTCGGGTCCGTTGACCCGGGTCGGACCCGACCCGACCCGGTTATATTATTTATATTATTATTTTTTTTTATTTAAAAAAAATTTAAAAAATTTTTTTAAAAAGAAATTAAAAAAAATTTAAAAAAATTTTATTTTTTTATTTTCTTCGGTATTATTTTTTTTTTTTCGAAAAAAAAATTTCAAAATTTTTTTTTATTATTTATGTGATATATCTAGATGTTTAATTTATTTGTTGTATTATTATGCATATTTTTATCTTGTTTAAATTAGACAAGCCTGAGTTACGCTGTGGTATTTTGCATGTTGTTTTTATTACCGTTGCGTTGTTATGCATGCTTTTTTTTTAATACAATTGCATGAGCTGTTGTGTTTTGAATGTCATCTGACTTAGTTAAGGTTAGAACCTTAGACTGTATGAATTATTGTGTTCCTGACTGCTGATCATTTATGATTATGCACTCGCTTGATCACCTCACATGTTAGGAGAGAGGTCCTAAAATTAGTCTAAATTGCCTGACAAATGTTTTCATGAAATGAACAGGGTAAAATGGTACCGAAATGGCATTAGTTATCCAACTAGTGTAATCAAGTCCCCGACCCAATTAATCTCTGGTTCGTAGGAATAGGGTGATTCTCCCGTCACCCTATTTGGGTTTCTAATCGACCTACCCCAAACTGATTAGTGGCGACTCCTTGGTATAAACCACTTGCATGTTAAAAAATTTAAACCCTAAGTCGCGATATGGTATGGGCTTGGGAGAGCCCGAGTTAAGTCCTGAACCTAGACTTAGCACGTACCAGGCGAGCCCTCCTTCTTTTTGCATGTCGTCCGAAAAAGAGGCTCGGGAGGTTCGGTCGCGACAACACACTCAAATATTGCCGTTCTTGTGATTGATTGCCTCCATTATTGGATTAGTTAAGATAGGATAGGATAGAATAAGAAATCCTCAAATTACTTATATCTTATAGAGCGATATTTTATTTGGAAGAAAATGTGAAAACCCTACAAGCCCCGATCGCAGTAGAGACAAATAAAGAAATTCAATGACTTGTGGGATTTTACATCCGTCGCTTAAGTGACTGTTATCGCCAGCAGATGCGGAGGCTGCATCACACAAGAGGTGACAGTGCACAAATGCCTCTGTTTTTTTTTTGTTGTTGTTTCATTTTTTTTATCGCCCACGCTTACTTCAGTCGGGGCCTTGATTGTTCTGTATAAGCCATATCCAATCTATGTGGTATTTCTTTTCTATTTTGGTTCGAAACTAAAAATTGCACTAAAGAAGGTGGAGGAAGGAGATGCATGAGACGATCGAGACTCGAACTAAGACAAGGTCCCTCGACAACAGATGCCTATACTGGCGGAACCAACTGTTGGTCCTTCATCTCATCCACTGGCAAATATATCACCATAAGAGGCACCTTTTTTTGGTTACAGAAGGTCGCATCTACAAGGGGGTTGTCTTCACAACGATAATTCGAACAAAACCACATAGCAAGCGAAATAGGATCAAGACATCATGGCCCTGAAACAGAAACCGCACCTCAACCACAGGCTTCGGGCCTCTTCAAGATAAGACTTTCAAGTAACAGCCCAGTTTGCTCCGCCCCAATGTTCTGTACCCCTTGAGTCGGGGTAATCTATTAATTCCCCTCGATTTCTCCATGTTCAGTGATTGCGCAAATTATTTCCTAAGGAATTTGTATAGCGAGAGAACTCTCTATCTCTCTCTCTCTCTCTCTCTCTCTCTCTCTCTCAGGTAACTTGATTAAGATAGGAATTGAGAGAGAGATCTATAACAGGTGGCCTCTTCAAATGGTATTCAGCTATGGGAGACTAGAACATACAACCCCATCTTAACTATACTATAGTCATAGCGCAGTTTTAAGCTCGCCAAGTTCGAAAAATCAATTCAGTATTTCCTGTTCAACTCATCTCAGCATCAACAAATGTCTACAATCAAACGCAACAACATCGATGTTCACGACCGGTATACAGTGTACTTCATTTCACAGATGCTTTTTTTATGTACAAGGATGAAGAACTTCATTACAACTTCCCAAAAGAATACCTCTCAAAATTTACTTTGCATCGCAAAGTCCAGTACTCTCATCACAGTAGCCATCTCGATCAAGCAATTTCGGTGGGGGTGCACTTAGCAGAGGGGAAGATGGACTGCCATAAGCGTTGCGACGGCTGTTTCCACAACCCAAGCTTTTTCTGGTGTCGACCCCTGTAATTGGGTTTGTGCCACTTGCGTACTTGCAAAGAGCCTTTATAAACAGATACAAGTATTTTAGAGCGGCTAGACCATTAAGCAAGCAAGGACTACCAGATAAACAGGTCCAGCACATGCACTGTGATGTAAAATCTGAAATTGAGCTAGAAGTCTTTGACTGTCCAAGAGATGGAAGCTGTCCTTTCTATAATTGTCCACGCATGGATTCATTAACAGCACAAAAATATCAAAAAGTTCAGTGAACTGGCTATAGTATTTTGGCTCATGCTCACAGCCAACAAAATAAAGAATGGTGTTAAATGGCCAATGAGTTCTTGCCTGCTATATCCTAGAAGCTGCAATTCATGCATGATTTCAACTCTTCTTCGCATATTTTAAACCAATAGTTATACATGCACAAGACACCAATCAATTCTTAACCTTTAGCTGCAAAGAAACCAACAAAACTGGCAATTATAGTCTAATTGAAAGTGAAAAGAGCAATTATAAGTAAAGGCAGGAAATAAGGAATCAAAAATTAGGTTGCGTAGCCAAACCAGTAAAGAATCAGTGCCTATCTATTCATCGAAAGAAATTTAGAAAAGGACAAAAGGAAAAAGGCCTGGTTATGTATATTATGATTATTGAGAATGTGCTGTGATCGTGAAACTTCCTATCAGTCAAAACTCTCATTTGCTGATAGATCGCTTTGATCTCAGGAGGCTAGATGATCCTTGCATATTGACAGAGTTGTGTATATTAAGCGACTTGTAGATGCGCATAATCCACTGAATATATATGGTCACCACAGTATGTTCCAGGCTTCCAGCGGTTCCAAGAACCGAGGGTTGGTGGAAGTAGTGGAGTAACAGAAACGGTAAATATATGCAAAATGGAGACCAAAACTAATGAAGTTCGGAGAGAACAACCGTTGGAATACCTGCTTTTGTGGAAGATCCAGAACAGCATCGCTGAAGTCAGCACCATCAATAATGGCACCTCCAAGATCACTGCGGGTGAGAACTGTTCTTGCTAGCACTGCATTGGTGAGGTTAGCTTCATTGAGAACCTGAATTCATGCAAAAATTTACAGCAAGTTACAAGTTATGACAATTATCAGCACAAGTTCAAGTTCAACCAACATCTAACGACAATAGCCGTCCGAACCTCAAAGTATAAAGCTTATTTTACAGAGTTGGGAGGAATATGTAAATAGAACGCTCAATTTATCAATGATTAATAGTTGTTTACACTTAAATTAAGGAATGAAGTAAGAGCATTTTATCTTTACCATGCGATCCATCAGCGTGTCACTCAAGTCTGCACCTGAAAATCACAAATAGACAAATCTTAGCATGAGATGGACCAATGGAAAAATTTTCATACTGCTGCACAAACAAGTAGATGGAGGCCCTTACCAAAAAAAAAAACAAGTAGATGGAGGTATTAGGCATACCCGTAAAGTTTGCCTTATACGCAACAGCTTTCTCAAGATAGGCGCCATTGAATGTAGAGCCGCTGAAGTCAGATTCCCTCATATCAGCAGCTGTGAAATTGGCTCTTCTGTATCAGCCATTTACACTGTATTAAAAACGTAAAATTTAACTAGACATTGCATTAGCAAATATTATCCACACAATAGACAGCTGCATAAGCTCGGTCTAAGTAGGAAGCATATGACAACGAGCCATGAATAATTTGACGCTGAAGTGATCGGCCAAGGACGAAACAACATGGAAACGCAGATTTATCGGAAGAGCAGAATCCAAATGATGCAACTTTTCATCGCTAATTGCCATCTTGGGTTAAATTAATTACAATGTTCATCAATTAACTAGCAAATAAGTCACATAATCATCCTGGTAATGAATAATAGAGCTCTTGTTACAACTGACAAGTGGTAAGTACAGTGAGATGGAGAATTACCTGAAATTTTCATTCACGTGCACTGCTTTCCTGCAAGCCAAGAAACCACAATTCAACAACATCCAACACAGCTATGCAACAGCCGAAGTTACGAAAACTCAAAGAAGTATCGACCTGAGATCCGCCGAACCAAACTGCGCGGCCGAACCTATTCCGAACTCGCCGCGGGTCTCCGCTTCATACTTGTTGAGATCAGCACTTGCCGGCAAAGACGAGCTGAATCCAATGACGGCCGCCGCCAATGCAGTGGAAACCACCGCTCGCCAAGCTTTTGACTCTGCATTCGGGGCAAAAGGGTGCATCGAACAGTTCACCACATCGTTTTTCTTCTGCCTTTCCACTCTCGGAATCAATTTCACATTTGCTCGCTAACTTTTTTCCGCACGCAAATACACATGTTCCAAGCCACTTTCAGATAGAAGATGCCGCGCGATCATAACGAGAAATTCGTGCTGAAAACGAAATTGAAACAGGAAGTACGAAGACGGGCGTGCGCATGCGCGAACTGCGAAGTTCGATACGACGGAGAACGGGAACTCACCGCGAAACGGGGCCTTCGCAGGAGGCTCAACCTCGCAGACGACGCCGAATGGCTTCCAAGCGAGCTGCAGAGGCTTGGCAGCTCTCGAACTTGACGAAGAAGGAGAAGAAGAAGAAGAAGAAGAAGAAGAAGAAGAAATGGAGATGGATTTGATGGATAGAAGAGAGATCGAACCGAGAGCCGCCATTGAAGGGGAGGGACAGATAGAGCGGAGACGGAGATCCTTATCCGGAACTGAACTGAACTGAACTGAACTGAAACAGAACAGAACAATGGGGCACGTGACAAGTTCGTGATCGTCCGTTTGTTTCTGTTGGGGGAGGCGAGAGGAACAACGATTGGCTGTGATGAGCACACGTGCGACCGCTTCCCTCGTTCGGTTGATCAGTGCCACGTGTCTGTGCAATGGTCGCACCAGGACGAGACCACAAACAAAATAAAAATCCGTCGGCACACGATGCGACTGCACCTGCGGTGGTAGATAAGGTGGGCTCCACGTGGAATCCACCTGATCTTACGGTGCGTATGAATTGGGTTGACCTGGATCGAGAGCGTGCAGTCCTTGCTTTCCAAGTATATGTCTGTACAGTATCTACATGCTGCATCTACAGCTATCGAGTTAGATTGTACACAACGGGTATATAAAAAGGAGATGGGAGAATAAATTTTACGCAGTTTGAGAATACATTACAGCTGAATGGGATTGATAGAGCGTGTACGCTTGTACCGGTACAGGGAATACAGATTGGTATGCACGCAAAAGTCGACTGTACTGCGGAAGAACAAAATCTAATGCCGGTCTTTTCTGTCGATGTTTTGCTTGGAACTGTACGGGGTGTGAAAGCAGAGTTCGTCTGCCATATCTTGAGCGGGGCGGTGACATTTGCCTTGGCAGCATTGTTGAATAAAGAAGATCCCGGGTGTCTCCGTAAATTGCCTTCGTAGGATAATTGCGCGCGTTGATGATGGTTCTACCTTCTTGAGCAAGCAAAGGTTCCTACCAGGAGATGGTCCACCTGGATGAAGAGAGAGTTGCTCCTGACGAATCTGATGTTCTCAGATAGGCAAGCGTTTCGTATCGAAACAATTGAAGGTGAACTCACCAGGATTCTTAGGGACAACTTTTCTCCTTCTAGTACTGGGACAGAGCTCCCATAGACTTGTCTATTGACATCGCTTGCCTCGGAAGATCTACCAGAAAAAGTCCGAGATTCGACGACTGAAGCAAGCCCAGTTCGATGAAGTAGATGGTGGAGCCAATCACACAGGAAAATCGTGATAAGAGACAGGGTGTGTGTGTTGACTGAGGTAACAGTGGCAGCCAAACAGTCAATCTAGGAACTTTACCATGCAGGAAGGTAAACAACGCACCTTGGTCGGTCAGTGCAGATTGAAGTCTTGAGGTTGCCGTCCCGGCATTTAATGACGTAGAAATACACAGGAGTCTGCTCGGATAGGCTCTTGCCTGCGCGAACCAGAAGGCCAGAAGGCCCAAGAGAGCCTGGCTGAGAGGCTCCGCCGCCTGTGCTGCAACTGAAATTGGCATCCACTTCAGGTGTTGTTGTCTCTAGGACCTCTTCATCGAACTCAAACTCTGCCATGATGTTTACGCGAAAATTTTCATCGCTTACAAGAAGTTCTCGACTTTACCAAATTTCTATAGCAACTACTGAACAGCACAGATTTGTGTGGTGGTTCCGACATCTAGAGGCACAACAGATTCAGCTTTGACCTCTATGTCACTGAATTCCTTAACGTTTAATCTCAAACTTTCCAATTCCTCCACTGGCCATTGAAGTAGGTTGGTGCCGTCTCTTTTATCGAGCACCAAGGTCCTCGGAATTCCCTGATAGATGCCAGTCAAATGATCGTGATTGATTTATCAATAAGATCTTGAGCTTTATTAATATGACATTCGATGTCTCTTATAATTTCTAGCTTCCAGTCTCAAGACAATAGTGAGCGCAGTTCAACCTATGTTTCTACAGTCTTACTTGTTGAAAGGGTAGTTTAGTCTTATCCATAATTAGTGAGCCATAATGCTCACTATATATACATATGTAGATGATGTAATTTGATTAAGTTAATGACGATTATGTTTTTCATCATGGTATCAGAGCCAATAAAAAAAACCCTAGTCCTTCAACTGTTACCCTAGCCACCGGAGGTCACTGTTGTCACCGGAGAAGTCACTGTCGCCGTCCTTGGAATCTACGCTGGCAGCAGCTACCACCACTCCCGCAACAACCACACCGCCGGCGTCCACAACGTCCGCAACGTCCACGACTCCCGCGACTCCGGCGACTCTTGCGACACCATTCCGGCATTGATTCATCCGTCGATTCACCAAATCGACACCTCGTTACTGTCGCTTTGAGTCGTCCTGAGTCGCGCCAACATTGCCCAGTTCTAGTTCGGCATCGCTGGGCCTTGCTGAACTCAGATCTGGCGATGTTCCTCCAAGTTCTGAAGCCGCAAGTTTGAGTTTGAGTTTGAAGCCACGACGAAATCCAGAGTCCACGAGTGTTGCTGGTTCTACGAGCGTCGCTGGTTCCACAGAGCTGCCAACGACGACCTCTAGAGTCCACGAGTTTTGCTGATCTACGAAGGTTTCTGGTTCATGAGTGTTGCTGGTACCACAGAGCTGCCAACGATGTCCTTTAAAGTCAAAAGGTGAGTGAGAGGAAAGTGAAGTCACGAGGTGGGCCTTGCTCGTACTCAAGTTTAAACGAGCATTATAGGTTCAGCAGCCAGAAGAAATATTTGAGAATGGGATTATTCTTTTTTGGTGAATCACGCTGGTACTTGCCCGACGCATATCACATGGGCGTTTTTTTTCTTGCAAAACTAAAGTCCCTGCCTCGTGTTGAAGTTTACTTGCGATGATTGATTATTGGGTTTGTTAATGCCCTATGTTGATTGGTGCTTCTCTTCTGATGAGTTATTATGTTTGGTGGTAATTGGTGGTAATTATTACAATTGGTGCACAAGGTGCAAGTTTCGGTTAAGTTTATTTTTTATATTATTATTGAGTTATGGCTGGCAATTCTGGAAACACAGATACCAGTCTCACTAATCTGAAGTTGACCTCTGTTAAGCTCGATGGGACCAATTACCCTTCTTGGTCTATGGCAGTCGAAACATATCTTTTAGCCACCAAACAGTTGAGTTATTTGACTTCATCTCCACCTACGGATAAAACAAAAGAGGATGATTGGCGCTCTGGCGATGCTGCTATTCGAACATTGTTGTGGAATACCATGGATTCCAAGATTAGTCCTCAGTTTATGCAGTGTACATCAGCCAAAGTTATTTGGGACAAATGTGCTCTTATGTTTTCGGGTCGTGATAATATGACCCGTGTTTGTGATGTGTGGGAGGAGTTATTTGACCTACGTATTGGAGACATGTCTGCATCTGATTACTATTCTAGGTTCACCACCTGTTGTGAGAAATTGGATACTTATTTGCCTGCCACTGATGACATTAGAGAGTTGGCTAAGCGCCAACAGGATATGAGAGTTGTGTTATTTCTCCGGGGGCTTGGTCCTACTCATTCTTCTCTCCGACAACAGATTATCTCCTAGGGTACTCTTCCATCAGTAGATGAGGTCTTTTCTCGGGTCCTTCGATGTGTGCCTGACTCATTATCATCTGCACCTGTAGCAACTGCTATGGTTTCTCAGTCTTCTGGTGGCCGTGGAGGCCGAGGACGTGGTCCTCGGGGTCGTGGCAAGTCTGTCTTTTCTCCTGGTCGTGGTCGAGATGGTGGTAGGGGTGCCGGAAGTTCTCGTTATTGCAACCATTGTCAGCGAGCTGGCCATACTGAGTCTTATTGCTATACCCTACATCCCGAGCTTCGTCCACGGGCTGCTTTTGCCGAAGCAGTAGAATCTCCGGTACGGAAGGTTCCTGATCAGTCACAGGAGTTACCTAGTACCATTATGCTGACTCGCGCTGAGTATGAGTCCTTAGTGCGTCACAACCAAGTGGTGGATTCCTCTGCTCCTACTGCTACTTTGGCACAGACTTCTTCAGGTAGTCCGTCCTGTTTACTCTCTTCTGCACCCACTTCCTGGGTCGTAGACTCTGGAGCCACAAATCATATGACCGGTAATTCTAAGTTGTTGTCTGATATTACTTCTATGTCACCTAGTTCCGTTACACTTGCTAATGGTTCACAGTCCCATATCACTGGTCAAGGGAATGCAACCTTGGGTCCCTCTCTTACTCTTTCATCTGTTTACCATTTGCCAGCTTTCCCATATAACTTACTCTCTGTTAGTTCTCTTACTAGAGATTTGAATTGTTCTGTAACGTTTACTTCCACTCGTTGCGTCTTTCAGGATCTGAGGACTGGACGGATGATTGGTGGCGGACATGAGTCCAATGGGCTGTACTACCTAAACAAAGACCTTATTGCTGCGGCTGCTCAAAAGAAAACTGCTTCTGACTTATTTCAGATGCATTGTCGTATGGGTCATCCACCACCTAACATTCTTCGTCATTTTTCACCTGTTTCAAAATCTATGAGTCCTATCCAGTGTGATGCATGCCAATTTGGCAAACACCATCGGGTGTCGTTTCCTTCTCGTGTCCAGCGTCGTGTGTCTAGTCCTTTTGAGTTGGTCCATTCTGATGTTTGGGGACCGTGTCGTGTCAGCGATATGTCTGGTTATAAATATTTTGTTACATTTGTGGATGATTATTCCTGAATGACATGGTTATATTTAATAAAAGATCGAACTGAAGTTTTTTCATGTTTCCGTATGTTTTACTTTGAAATTCTCAATCAATATCATGTTTCTATTAAATGTTTGCGTTCTGATAATGCCAAAGAATATATGGTTGTTTCCTCTGGTTTTCAATCATTTCTTATATCTCATGGGATTTTGTATCAGACTTCTTGTCCTTATACCCCCCAACAGAATGGGGTGGCTGAACGAAAAAATCGTCATCTCCTGGATGTGGCTCGTTGCTTCCTTTTTCATATGAACCTCCCCAAAATGTACTGGGGGCATGCTGTTCTTACAGCATGCTATCTCATAAATCGCCTTCCATCCTCAGTGCTTCATGGGGGCATACCTTTCTCCACTATCCATCCCACAAGTCCACTTTTTACTTTACCACTTCGTGTGTTTGGGTGTGTCTGTTTTATTCATCGTCTTGCTCCTGGTCATGATAAACTCGATCCACGGGCCGACAAATGTGTGTTTCTTGGGTATTCTCGAACTCAGAAAGGGTATAAGTGTTATAGTCCAGTTAGTCGGCGGTTGTATGTCTCAGCAGATGTAACCTTTTTCGAGGATCAGTCATATTACTCCTCTACAGCGGGTCCTTCTGAAGATGCTCCATCTTCGACTATGGCTCCACTACCGCCTATTCCCTTAGCGAGTATGCCTGAGTCATCAACGTCATCGCCTAGCTTTCAGTTCGCCGACAAGACCTATCAAAGGCGCCAGTCTGTTCAACGTGAGGTAGTACAGTCACCGCCTGCATTGGATATGCATGATTTTCCACCAGTCAATGTCCCATCTTCTGATCCATCAGTTGCTTCTGAGCCTGATTCTACTACTAACATTCCCATTGCATTGCGCAAAGGTACACGCTCTTGTGTTGGTCAACCCAATCCTCGGTTTACTCCCTATAGTGGTTTGTCTTGTCATACACATACTCGTTACCCTCTTTCTCGATTTTTATCATATGATTGTCTTTCTCCTACATATTCCTCGTTTGTTGCTTCTTTATCTGTTGTGTCTGTGCCAAGTACTGTTGCAGAGGCTCTTGCTCATCCAGGTTGGAGACAAGCTATGGAGGATGAAATGCAGGCACTACAGGATAATGGGACATGGCAACTTACATCATTACTTGCTCGGAAACTGGTTGTGGGTTGCCGTTGGGTTTTCACAGTGAAGTTTCAACCAAATGGCACTGTTGAGCGTCTGAAGGCACGTCTAGTTGCCAAAGGTTACACCCAGACATATGGAGTTGATTATGATGATACATTCTCTCCTGTAGCAAAGATACCTTCCGTTCGTGTTTTCATCTCTCTTGCTGTCCATTATGGTTGGACTCTTCACCAACTTGATGTCAAGAATGCTTTTCTTCATGGGGACTTGGTAGAGGAGGTATATATGGAGCAACCCCCAGGGTTCGTTGCTCAGGGGGAGTCTACCAGTGTTTGTCGTCTACGCAAGGCATTATATGGATTGAAACAGTCTCCTCGTGCCTGGTTTGGTCGTTTCAGTGATGCAGTTATTCGGTTTGGTTTGCGACGTTGTACCGTAGATCATTCTGTATTTAGCTCTACTTCCTCTGCTGGGTGTGTTCTCCTGATTGTATATGTGGATGATATTATCATTACTGGTAGTGATTCTGTGGGCATAAAAAAATTGAAACTGTTTTTACAGGCAAAATTTAGCACAAAAGATATGGGTTGTTTGCGGTATTTCTTGGGCATTGAGGTGACCTACTCATGTGATGGTATCTCATTATCACAGCGGAAATATGTATTGGATATTCTTAGTGAGGTTGGTTTTCTTGGAGCGAAGCCTGTTAATACTCCGATGGATCCTAATGTGAAGCTTGATGCAGAACAAGGTGAATTACTTCATGATCCAAGTAAGTATCGGAGACTGGTGGGTAAACTCAATTATTTAACTGTTACCCGACCAGATATCTCTTTTGCGATTAGTGCTGCTAGTCAATTTATGAGTACTCCTCGTACTACACATTGGGATGCAGTGCTACGTATAGTTAAATACTTGAAGGGAGCACCAGGTAAAGGGATATTGTTCAAGAATCATGGACATCTTGATGTTATTGGCTACTCTGATGCTGATTGGGCTGGTTGTCCTTTTGATAGGCGATCAACTTCTGGTTATTGTGTATTCTTGGGAGGCAATCTTGTGAGTTGGAAAAGTAACAAACAACAGGTGGTGTCTCCATCGAGTGCTGAGGCGGAATATTGAGCCATGGCTCATGTGACTAGTGAGTTGATTTGGTTGAAGATGTTATTATCCGAACTTAATATGTCTTCTTCAGCTCCCTTAGTTTTGTGTTGTGATAACCAGTCTGCTATGCATATCGCTTCAAATCCAGTTTTTCACGAGCGTACGAAGCACATTGAAGTAGATTGCCATTTTGTGCGAGAAAAGATTCAAAACAAGGAAATAACACTTCAAGATTCTCCTGCCTTTGTCGTGGTCATAGAACGTCTCTGAGGCATAGTTATTACCATAATCATACCAAATCCCGATCCCCATATCAGTTTCAGGACTGTCCGAAACCCAAGTATAGGCCTTCACATCATAAGCCCCAACTGCATAGTAATCATGCCAATGCTCATCGACGCTAGCCTTCATCACACGCTTCACTCCCGGAACATTAACCGGCATGTCCAGGCCATTTTCGGAGTTCACCAAGACCGGAAATAAGTCTACTCATTCCCACATGCCGGTCCCTTGGAACAGCATGGAGCACGCCAGGCAAGAGCACGTACTTCTTGAAGTCCTCGGTCTCGAACACAAATGACATTCCTGTATTATTGACCTTAGTGCCAATTATGATTCACCATTTTCCTCCCGAAGTGTTCCGAGCAGTCGTAGGGTCACGGAAGTCCAATTTGTCAATACCTGGAAGAGGAGCTGTAACAGGGTTGCCAGAGTGCTTGATCCAATTGATGAGGAGCAGATCGGCTGGATTGGCGGGGCACGCGAGATTTTGGTACTGCCTTGAATCATTGGATGATCCAGTGTAGTGCACAATCACTTGGCCATCTGGCAAGATAGTGGCTGATCCGCTCCACTCGCCATCATTGGTGTCGTGGCACTGATCAGCCACCACGGCAAGAGGGAGGGAGAGCTAGTGGATCAAGTTTGTAGACACGGCATGGCCCCAGACCATTTTATTTCATCTGTACTCTGGACCTTCGGGCTGTTTTGGTAGAAGAAGGGGTACTATCCATTTAATACAATCCAAGGGAGCTCTCCAACCATGAACTAAGCACAGGAGAATGACCTGAGATCTGCTGGACCGAACTGCAGAGCGGAACCTATCCCCAACTCACAACCAGTCACTGCTTCAAATTTGTTGAGATCGGCATTTGCCGGCAAACATGAGCTGATCACCGCAGCTGCCAACGCAGCCGAAACCACCGCTCACCAAGTTTTGGGTTCTGCATTTTCACAAATGGATATGGAGCAGCTTGTATCAGGTCCTTTTCTCCCCCGTTCCTAGAAAGACAAATGATCAGATTACCTACCTGGGGAAAGACTTGCTCTTCCTCTCGCAATGCTTACATGAACTACCTTAAATTCATAACAGCACGATATTCTCGCATTTTTTTGACACTTCTGATGTAAAACCTCACCGAAGCTCTTGAAAAGAAACAAATGCGTTTGTACATGATAACTTCGAAGCCAAGGCATGCGAAAGAATCGGACAATCCTGAACTTGGAGTAATGAATCTCATAAGCCAGTGTTTCGAGAGAAGTAAGAACAATGAGATGCTGCATTTGCAAACTAAGAATCCGATACTGTTGAGATTTACGTGTGAGTTGCGTTAAAAGTCTCACACCGGAAAATTGGTGCGATGTGGAACGGTTAATATATCCTAGTAAATCCACAACTTATTGGCTTAAGTTTTTGAATGAACGTGAGTTCAAATGGATATATCGACGGGCTCAAACTTGAGTTCTTTCTTATAGGATATCCAAATGCTTTTGAACGAAGGCAGTTCAACTGAATAGATATCGTGCGGTCTGCATAATCTTCAACTGCCTACGGTGTAGGTCCCACAATGGAGTCTACATGTCAATTCATTCTGCAAGCTCCCCAAGCCAAACTCTGCGTTTTGTTCACTATCTCATCAGTTTTTCATTTGCTATAATCTGTTGCAGAATCTCAATTTAGTACTGCGAATCCCGAATCAAACCTAAAACAATCTCTCATGAGCTCGTTTTGTTCATGAACTGAGACGGATGGATGGCGGCAATGGTGATATATGGCCACGGAATACAGAAAGAAGAACCAAATTTTAGACACACGAGAGATGAATCACAGCAAGAGAGCAGTGAATTTTCCCAGCCATTCTTCTCTTATTTTCTGTGTCATTTTTCTTCTGCAATAGAAGTCTCTACAATTCGTTTACTCAAAAATGGAAATGGAGATTCCCTGCCCATCTTGTGAACTGAAAATGGGTGGGACTGGTAAGAACTTGTACAGGTCAACACGGGGAATGTTCCGGAAAAAATGAACACGATGATCTACCTCGACCTCCATCGTGGAAAAATGGTATGTCCAATCATTTTTTCCGGTTTCGATTCAATCACTGGGGGCTGTACGGGCGGATGAAAGCGGAGTTCATCTGCCATATCTTGAGCGAGGCCTTAACGTTAGCCTCGGTGGCGTTGTTGAACAAGAAGACCCGAGCGGCCCCGTAGATGGCCTTCGTGGGGTAGACGCGGGCCGTGATGCAACTCCTCCCTCCCTGAGCGAAGGTCTCTACGATCGAATGATCCACCTGTAAGATCGACGAAAGATTGGACAAGTTACCGAAAAGTCTAAGGATAAGCATGACCGATAACATTATTTTATGGGAAAGAGAATCTGAGCTCTCTCACCAGTATTCTGAGCGACAACTTCTCGCCTTCTAGTACAGGGACAAAGCTCCCACGGGCTTGCTTGTTGACATCGGTTGCCTCAGAAGATCTGCGGAGAAAAAAGCGAGTATCCAGCATGATTAATGAAAGCAAGACCGAGACCGGACAAGAATCGAAGTAAAAAACGAGATCGAGAGGGTTGCCTCGATTGGTCGGTGCAGATTGAAGTCTTGAGGGTGCCGTTCGGTCCCTTAGCGACGTAGAAGTACACGGGGGTCTGCTCGGATAGGTCGTCGTCCGCGAGAACCAGGAGGCCAAACGGCCCTAGAGCGCCTCGTTGAGAGGCCCCACCACTGGCGCCGCAACTGTAATCAGCATCGGCCTCGGGTGTCGCCTCTAGGGCCTGTTTGTCCAGCTCAAATTCAGCCACGATGTCCATCTGAAAATCAATATTTGTTGTTAGTTGGCCAGGAGTCCTTACTCCACCGAATATTTACAGCTACAGATGAAAACTCGAAGGCACGGACCTGGGTGGCAGTTCCGACATCTAGAGGTACCACCGTCCCGGTTTTGACCTCTATGCCGTCGAATTCTTTGCTGCTTAATCTCAAGCTCTCCACTTCCTCCACCGGCCACTGAAGCAGGTTGCTTCCGGTCTCCGTGTCGAGGACGACGGTCCTTGGAATTCCCTGAGAAATACGAATGCAGTTCATCACGCTCGGCCTCGTACGAGGATTTGAGATCGCTAAACTAACACATGATATGTCATAACAAATTCAAATCATAATCAAATGCCAGTGAAAACATTGAACAGACCTGGAGTGAAGCCCATCCTTTCTGCACATCGGCGACCTCGCTGTCCGACTCTGGGATCCAACCCCACAAGATCCGCCTCCTCTTGCTCTGGTCGTAGAACGTCTTCGAGGCGTAGAACATACCGTAGTCATACCTAATCCCGATCCCCACATCAATCTCGGGGTCGTCCGGGACCCAAGTGTTGGCCTTCTCGTTGTAAGTCCCGATCGCATAGTAATCGTGCCTGTCGTCGTCGAGGCTAACCTTCATCACGTGCTTCACTCCCGGACCATTCTCGGACGTGTCCAACCCGTTTTCCGAGATGGGGTACAAGTCCACGCATTCCCACATGCCGGTCCCGGGGACGGCATGGAGCAGGCCTGGCAAGAGCTCGTAGTTCTTGAAGTCCTCGGTCTCGTACACGAGCGAAATTCCTGTCTTGTTGACCTTGGCCCCTATTGCAAAGCGCCATTTGCCTCTCGACGTGTACCAAGCGGTCGTCGGGTCACGGAAGTCCAACTTGTTGATGCACGGCGGAGGGGCTAGGATAGGGTTACCGGGGTACTTGACCCAGTCCACGAGGAGCGGGTCGGAGAGGTTGGCGGGGTAGGCGAGGTTCTGGAGCTGCACCGACTCGTTGGACGAGCCGGTATAGATCATGATGACTTGGCCATCGGGGAGGATCGTGGCGGAGCCGCTCCACACGCCGTTGATGTCGTACCACTGGTCGGCCACCATCGCGAGGGGGAGGTGGAGCCAGTGGATCAGGTCCTCCGACACGGCGTGGCCCCACACGATGTTGCCCCAGACGGCGCCGTCCGGGTTGTACTGGTAGAAGAAGTGGTACCATCCTTTGTAATACATGGGACCTAGCATGATATTCACATGTTAATGTTGAAGAGAGTCGGCAGCATCCATGTGAAGTCACCCGTTCAATGAAAAAGCAATTTTGGCTAACCCCGCAGCGACCCGGGCAGGCATGAAGTTGAAGTACGTCGTGTTTTAGCATATGTTGAAGCAGAGTACATTGTTTAGAAGCAAGTTCGATACGAACTCGTAATTCGAATTTGACAAGAGAATACGAATGGTCAGTCCTATTATTGATTGTTTCAATCGAAATTCTCGTTGTGTACCTACGAGTTTAGTGTAATCATCGGAAAATGGGATTTTGCTAACGCGATAATCCGCAATGAAATTGTATTCTTGAAAGTCTGGACCCCACGATAATTTCTAATTATTTGTTATTTGCTTTCTTTCCTCGAATCGGACGGTTAATCACACAGAAGATTAAGGACAATCACAAAAGCGTTTCTCGCAACAAAAAAAATATGCAATATAAAAATTTTGAAAAACAAAAGAGCAAGAAGTAGAACAATCTTACCGTTGGGATCTACGGGAGACGATGAAGCCAGTTCCCATGCCAGAGCAAGAACAGAGCCATGAAAAAGGAGGAGAAAAATAAACACAAATCAGTCGCATAGAAATCCCTAGCTGTAAGCATCAATGCAGTCAAAATCATTTCTTTTTTCAATAAATAAATTTAAGACTAAGATCGTGCCAATAAGCAACCTCCATACATTCTCATCCTTTTCATCCCACAAAGATTCGCGAATTTGAAATTTCAGCCCAAGTTTAAATTACACTTTCCGGTGCGCTATGCGCTCGTTGACCAAAATCTTGATAGAAAAACCTCAGACGAACTTTCAAGGTACCCAGAAAAAGATTTGACTAGAAGAATCATCAGAAAAATTTGAATACCATTCTAGCACATAATGTAAAATTCCAGGAAGATGGCAAAGACTTTCTCAAAGAAATGAAACGCCACAGATTGACAACGAAATGGAAAAGGAGAAAAAGAAGAGGTCACCATTCATCCAATTCTTCTCCGGCTGAAAATGGAATGCCGTTCTCTGCCACGACAACATGCTGTTGTTCCACGGGAAACCCCACACGTCGACGCCGGCGAAGATCGGGTTCGACTTCGCGGACACTCCTTCCTTCACGCCGCGAGGCGCCGTCCCGACCGTCGTCTCGGCCGGTATCGGCCTCGGCCCCGCCGCGCCGCCTCCCCCGCAGGTCGTCCACAATCGGCCGTCATCAACTTGTGCACAGACGTCCGACCTCGTATCGGTCGAGAAACCAATCACCATTCCCGCGACTAACAACAGGGAAAGCCCCGCCAAAATCGCCGCCTTGGCCGGTGCCCGGCGGCCTTTCGGCTCCTCCGCCCCGCCCGGGAGAGGGGCGTACGCGGGGTCTTCCTCATCAACGTGAGACCGACATGGGTAGGGCTCCGCCATTGGCAATGGTTTCGAATTGGAAAAGCCTCCTAGGACGTCTTAAATAGACAAAATGCAGAGGAGAGAAAGAGGATGCTAGCTGTTCAATGGAAGAAAATAGAAGAGATACATGGTGACTACGACATAGGAAAATTTAGAGATGCTGAATTTGGAAAAGGGTATCGACCCTATCCAAGGCAATGAGATTAATGATCTGGACGTGAAGATAGAGATGAGCTCTCAATGTCGGAGCGATTCCCATATATATAGAGGCACACGTACCATTGTAATCAAGGGTTTAGTATGGAGATTGTTTAGTATTTTGTTTGGAACGTATAAAAGTCGTCTATTGGAATCGTCGGTTTTACATTATGTTTTTGGATTGCCAATGAAACAGTAACGTCCAGAATCATCGTTGTCTCTCGTCGCTGAGATCTCGAGTCAAAAAAATTTCATTCCCACGTGCGCGACGAAGATTGGCAAAGTTCGAAGCATGTGCTTGCTAATGTGGGTGGATATAAACAAGGTATCTGCATCAAATAGGGCAACTTTGTCCCCAGTTGGTGATTTGTGATCTCTCGTTTATCGTGTTAGGTGTCTGCCTGATTGAGGGCGGCCAATAAGAAAACCAGGAAAGAAACAAGGGAAGATGCATGCTCATTCATCTTTCCTTGTATTTTCGCAAACTTTCGAGATCCAACCCAAGTTTGAAATCTGTCGAAACTTTCCGTATCTTAATGTATCTCGATCTCGGGGCCTCGACGAATATCTCCGAGCTCTTATTTTCGAAAGATTTAGGGGACACGCATGACATGAAATTTGTTCATTCGACGATCGGTGTGGCGTCAAAGCTCGAGATCCTCCTATTAAGAGGGGAAATTCTAAATTGTGACTAGGGTCGTTACTTTGGTCGGTCGATTGATTCTTCACAAACATTCGCTAGGGGGAAAACTCCAAGAAAACGTGAAAACAATGGACCAGTAAGAACCACACGTCCAAGAAAACGTGAAGAAGGAAAGTCCATTCAAATTAAACTAAAGAAGGTAAAAGCCTACACGCGTCAAGGAAACCAACTTGAAAATTATTATTTTTCCCTAATCTCACGTTGGCTGATCGATTTGGGGGAATGATGATGATTCAATGGTCCAAAACGAGGGCCACTCGAGAGCAAAAAGAGAAGATGGACACGTAAATTCAAACTTGGGGTTTCTACCATCACATTGGAGAGCTCGACCTTGGCAAAACATTTCCCACAAGCAAAAAACAAGCAATGAGTAGCTGCTGATTCATATCCGAAAGGGGTGGCTCCTCCCTTCTTTATCACCTTCAAGTTCATAATTCCATTATTTTAACGAATCTATGTAACATCAACATTTGCAAACCCATAAAATGAAGTAGGAGATTGGCGAGCCGTCCACATGAACATAGAACTTAATAGACATGTTATATTGGCTATCGTACAATAGATTTAAGATTAAATTGGTACACAATTAAAAGATTTAGGACTGAATTGGCTACCGTACAGTAGATTTGGGACATTTTGGACAATTATCCCTAATTCAAACTTACGATTTCTATCATCACCTCGACCTGGCAAAACATGTCCCGCAGGTAAAACTAAGAAAGCAATGAGCAGCTGCTGATTCAGATCCGAGAGTGGTGGCTCCCCCTCCATCATCAGCTTCAAGTTCATAATTCCATTATTTTAACGAATCCATGTAACATCAACATATGCAAACCCAGAAAATGAAGTAGAAGATTGGCGAACCATCCACATGAACATAGAACTTAATAGATATGTTATATTGGCTATCGTATAATAGATTTAAGATTAAATTGGCACATAATTGAAAAGTTTAGGACTGAATTGACCGTCGTATGATAAATTTAAGACATTTTGGACAATTATCCCTAATTCAAACTTACAATTTCTATCATCACCTTGACCTGGCAAAACATGTCCCGCAGCTAAAATTAAGAAAGCAATGAGCAGCTGCTAATTCAGATCCGAGAGTGGTGGCTCCCTCTCCATCATCAACTTCAAATTCATAATTCCATTATTTTAATGAATCCATGTAACATCGACATACTCAAACCCAGAAAATGAAGTAGGAGATTGGCGAACCGTCCACATGAACATAGAACTTGATAGACATGTTATATTGGCTGTTGTGCAATAGATTTAAGATTAAATTTACACAATCGAAACGTTCAGGATTAAATTGACACAAGTAAAATCAAGAAAGCAATGAACAGCTGCTAATGCAGATCCGAGAGCAGTGGCTCCCCCTCCATCATCAGCTTCAAGTTCATAATTCCATTATTTCAACGAATCCATGTAACAGGAACATATGCAAACCCACCAAACGATGTGGGAGATTGGCAAACCGTCCACATGGACAAGGCCCCCCATTGGCGACAGGACGTGGATGAATGACTAGGCGCTGACACATCACTTCAAATTTTCATCCCCGTTGATAATGTGTGGGGACACGTGGGCGAAGTTTTGGTCAGCATAGCTATTCATGAGGAAAACAACAAAGCAATGGCTACAAAAGAGACAACCCGTACCAAATCAGCTCTCTTCGCGTTGTCTTTTGGATTCTTCCCAATAATGTGGTGAAGTATGGGAGTCCCCCCCCTAATTCTTTGATTGGGGCCGGTCCTGCATTATTCACATGGTATGATTGGTAGGCCACGTGGTGGCTTCCCCAGCACCACACGCTTTCGCCACCTAAGGAAGAAATCTTCTGGGGCCGGCGACGGACCCGGAAATAATAGAGAGTGGGGGGAGGGATCGATGGGTTGGGCATCAAATCAGAGGTGAAAATGGGTCAATGGAGGGTTTGGATCTCATGAATGACGTGGTGAATCATGGGAGTGTCCCCCTCCCCCCCCCCCCTTCCTCTTTGATTGAATCCCAATAATGTGGTGACTTATGGGAGTCCCCCCACTCTTTGATTGGATCTTACGAGTGATTGGGATTAGGATGGGGTCAATGAAGGTGCAAGAGAAAATTACTGGAAAGTCCTAAATTTATCGCGGTTATATTAATTTAGTATTAAATTTTTTAGATCCTGGCAAGATCGAATCTCGTTCGAGATCGGCGAGGTCGGCCCTTGCCTATGGCCGGTCGCCGGCCGTCGCCGAGGCCCAGCAACCGGCGGAGGAAGAAGGAAAATTAAAGAGAAAGAAAAATATTTAAAAATTGTATAAATAGTCCACGTCAGCACCCGTCCTGTCCACGTAGGGCGACTGGTGTCCACGTCAGCAACTTCCCGTCAAAATTGGCTCGAACAACTAAATTAAAAAAATTATTGAAAGGTTTAGAGCTCAATTGGCACGAATAGAAAAGTTTATAACCAAAACGATACAAATGTAATAAGTTTAAAACTTTTTCGGTAATTTCACCGTCTGGACAATTTGATAACGATTCGTCTGAGGTGGCACCACCACCTCGAGGCAGAGGTTCGACGTGATCTTGTCGGGAGGTGATGGAATTTGTGACTTTAGTGCGCTCGGAATTTAGGCGTTCGATCATTGACATGTAAAGAGGGGGAACAAAAGAGCACGAATCAGACATTCTTTTTGGCCCAAAAACAATAATCAGATTCAAAGTCCCCACAATAATCACTTTTGAGAGATGGTGTTATCTTGTCAACAAGGATACAAAGTATGAGTCGCACCGTTTTCTAACATGTCATTTTCTCGACAAAATAAAAAATAATGGGCGTGTACTAAATTTAAGAATTGATAAGTTTGAAAATTTTAGTAAGTTATGTAAATGAAAATTTGTAAGTTAGGCTCCGTTCGTTTGACGGAAAATATTCTTCTTTTGGAAAATATTTTCCCGAAAGTCATTTTCCTGAAAAATGTTTTTCCGGAACATAATTTTCCGGTGTTCGGCGACCAATATGAAAAAGTTTCGGAAAAAATTTTTCGCCGGCAGCCGGCGACCGGCGGCGGTGGGCGACCGGCGGCGACCGACGACCTTAGTGAAGAAGAAGAAGAAGAAGAAGAAGCTCCGGAAAAT
The DNA here is from genome assembly GCA_031216405.1 of Syzygium malaccense. Lineage (NCBI taxonomy): Eukaryota > Viridiplantae > Streptophyta > Magnoliopsida > Myrtales > Myrtaceae > Syzygium > Syzygium malaccense. Next base: position 25,586,083 of record CM062256.1, on the reverse strand, counting down.
GATTTCCGCTTTTGAAGAAGCGGAAGTCATTTTCCATAGACTTAGGTTATTTTGTGAGGGAGAGAAGGAAAATATTTTCCCATGGAAAACGTTTTTCGCCTCTCGAACACCGAAAAACCCGGAAAATATTTTCCGAAAGAATATTTTCCGCCAAACGAACAGAGCTTTAGTATGAAAATTATTGATTTGCAAATTATAAAAAATAAAAATTGGTGAGGCACCAATCGTTTTCTTTTTATTAATCAATTATTATGGGAAACCAAATCCGTTTGATTGGATAGGGAATAATAGAATTTTCACGAGTCAAAAAGATTCAACAAGTTCCCTCCATCCAAGATGTATCGAGTTCATGTTTGACGCCTTCCATCATTTTTATCATATTTTTGCTCTTGGACTTTTAGAAAAATGTGATGCGCATTCAATTTGCAGTTATGTCCCAAAAGAAGATTGAGATATCGATCTTCCACATTCCACGTACAGTTATAAATCTTTTGCATTTATGCATATTTGATGAGCTTGAACGGCGTTTGGCAAGCGTGGCTGGCCTCGCTCACATCTGGGGAGGCAGCCTCGCCCACGCCTATCTTTGCCTCACCCAAATCTAGGCGAGGTCAGGCGAGGGCCGCGATGCTTACCGGAGGCCATAAAGGGCTTCGTGGCCCTCGTCCAATGGCTAGTGAGCTCCAGCTACCGTCGGCTACTAGAGATGAAAAAAAAATTAAAATAAAAAATTCCAAAAAAAATAAAATGAAAATATATATTATTAAAATATTATTTAAAATGTCCATATCAGCGCCGGCCGTCAACATAAGTAATTTCATGCCTAAATTGGCCCAATTAAAAAGTTTATGATTGCAATAGGTTTATTGAATTGGCACCACGGGGGTTTTCCAATTTCAGGCACGAGGGCAATGATCGTCGTATACGAAGAAACTCTGAACAGCTAATTCGGAACAAACTACGATCCATCATCCTTTGCAACAAGTTGTGGGTCTAGCTTTTCCATGGGAAATTTCATCTGCATGATTTCCACACCCAGGTCAGTATAGTCGACCAGGCTCAATTGAAGCTAACAGCTAAGAAATCATCAGGCCACGGATTATAGAGGAGAAGATGGATGACCTCTAATACAGCAGAAGACAGATTCTCCTGACATGTTCAGGCAAAATCTTTTCCCAGAATACTATGTGCTTACTTATTTCTTTTTGCTAGGTGTGCTTTACCAGAAATAATAGAGCAGCTAAGGCAAATCTCATTAGCATCCCAAAAGCATGTGACAATGTGAGAGCAGAGTCATGCTTCACAAGCATTGAAAATAAGCTGGCTTTGGCGAAGAAGCTTTCGGAATCAGAAAGACAAGATAAAAACCTTGAACACCAAGGCTACACTCTGTTTGGTGATGACTCAAGTTCGGTTCTCACATTAGAGCAAGGAGACAATAGTCGATAGCCGTAAAACTTATTAACATCAGGCGAGGGATGACCTTTACATTCTTTTCCGCCAGAGCCGATTTGAGTATCCGAGGGAAAAATCGAGTGTGAAAAGCAGTTGGAATCCGGAATTATTCTCTTCGTAAATAAGAGCCGCTTAGCGATTCCAGACGGTGAATCATACATTTGGGGGTGGCCAGATCTTGCCGAAAAGCTCCTCCACTCGCTTGGCCTCATTGACGTACCCATCCAATCCAACCGCAAGTAGATCCACAGAAGCTGGTCCCATAGCTGAGGCAAGACTCAGTTGGTCCCACTTACGAAGCTGAACAGGATATATACCACTGGAATCAAGTCAGTGATATTGTAGACGGGAGAGAGAGAGTAGTTTATCACAATGATGAAATGCATCTGATAGTCATCTTTCTTACAACATGTAATCGTCCATGTGGAAGTAGCATCACAGACTTCTTAATCGTTATGAAAAAAATGTAATTAAGCGCACCTATAACTTTTTTAAGTTTTGCTAGGAAGAGCAATCAACAAGCCCATGTGCATGTGCATGCATGCATGAGTGTGCATGAGTGTGTACGTGCATGGCCTGCACTATGCATTTTTTGATCTAAGAACAGAGATGCACTAAGCGTGATGCACCCAAAGCAACTAACAAAAACTCCACTGTGCTTCATAGTTCATGTCTATTTTCATTCCAACAGGCTGCAAGCTACAGCAACATTGGTCGCTTATTGGATCATTTGGATCATTTGGCTCCGAAGTGGAGTTCACATGATCTTACGGCTATGCTTAAAATCAAGTGGGCTCACACAGACTAGATGCAAGCAAGAACCTTTCGCGGGGGAAATAAATATGTAAAATTGAAGCGCACCTCTTCTTCAGAGAAATTGTAGGTAGCAGCAGACTCTGGTGACAGCCTCCTAACAAAAGAGTATTTCTCATCTGGAGCAGTGATCGATTCTTTGAGAGACTGCAAGACCTTCAATGGTGCAATAATATAGTCCACCCTGTAGAGGAAGAACAGAGAGACATGATCAGAGAATGATATTCCTTGATTGAAACTGATTAGAAACCCCGATTCTGTTCGGAAGATTAGCATAAGAGAAACATGATGCCACAAACATCAAGGAGAGAGATAGATAGATAGATAGATAGATAGAGAGAGAGAGAGAGAGAGAGAGAGAGAGAGAGAGAACCCCAGAAGACTGAACAAATCCTGCTTGTTTCGAACTGCTGCTGCCATCAATTTGGATTTATGCCCATATTTGTGGATGTAGTTATAAGCCTTTGTCACCTGCATGAAGAACATAGCTAGATCAGGCATGACCAGTTATTCCACAGCAACATTGTGAAATAGAACTCTCTTCTCACGTTACTGATGCAATGGAGTACCCTCCTATCAAATGAACTTAATCTGGCATTCCAACTAGATGTTTCTCTCTCTTAATATGTAGTCCAACAAGGTATCCAAACAAGAGAAGTAAATTACCAGTAGGAGCCTAGGACTTCTACAAAGGAGCTCAGGCATGCCCTACTGCCAAGGCATCATCGAATAGCACTAGAATGCTACACAATAAACCATTGATGCTAATTGATCACCTTGTCTCCTACAAGGTGTGCCTTGTGAGTTAACATCCTTTTCAAATAGATCAAAGACAAGGACAGAGGTCTGTGGACCGAGAAAGGCAATGACCTTTACGAAACACAACTATTGTGGCTTTAGATTGAGCATAATAGTCAGATGGCTTAAAGTGGCAGGATCCTAATTAACATAGCAAAGGATACGCAACAAGTAGTCATGTTGATTCCAGTTTGCAAGTAGCCGCTCAAACCACCTCTACATTCCCCTTGGCACATGCCAATTGCATGTGTATAAGAAACTTTACCAAAAATGCACCTAAGGAAATACCCAACATGAAGCGGATTGCTCCTATGATCTCTGGTTAACATGAATTCCATAGCTCCAAGAGATCACAAAAAGATCAAAAGGTAAAGAACCATACATTTCCTAGTAGTCAACTAAGAAACTGAAGAAAAAGTTATATCACTATTGAGCAAGAGTTGAACCCTTCAACCTTCTAAAAGCCAACAAGTTTGTAAAAACACACAAAGCTATCATGAATTTCAACAAGAGAATATCCATGATCAGTGAGTTTGGGTTGGTATGGGTAACTGAAGAAAACCAGTTGTAGAATAGAAATTCAATCACAAATGAGTCTAGGACTGCTATTTATTTTACCAAAAATAAAAGCTTTGTAACTAACCAGAGCCAACCCTGGATCTTCACCTCTTCTCAAAGCAGCATCCACTTCTGGGTCACCAGAGTGATTGCGTGCCCAATCCTGAGGATGATGCACGAATGGAATGTCACAAATAACACACAAAATCATTATAGAAAAAAGCCAAAGGGCTAAGCCGTTACCCTAACACGACCAACAAAAATCTGAATGACAGAAGCACCGGCTTGTGCGGCAGCTGCTGCTTGAGCAAAGCTGTAGACAAATGAACGGATAATCAATGGCTAGTACATTAAGACAGCTTAAGGAAAGAGAGAGAAAGGAGGAAACTAGAAAAAAAATCATGATCTGCAATCAAAGCAACAAGAATAGAATAGCGTTGAAACTTCCGAACACAAAATGACAAAACCTAACTATTATCAAGCTGGATCGCAAGCCCTAGTCCACCAATAGTGCTTACAATTCTCTCGACAGATTATCCACGGAAAGCCATGCCAGTCGACAAACATTGACAAACTAGCAGGACACTTCATGTTAATCATACCGAAGATGACTTCAATTTCTAAAACTAGGTCAAATATGATGGTATGTCTGATGAAATCTCTGGGCAAGCCATTGGAAAATCAATAGTTGTATCTTTCACCTAAAGAAAAAAATCGCCATTATAAGCACAGGGATTCAAGATATTTCAGAGTCCATGTACACCATCCCCACCGATATGTTCTCCTGACAATACAGGCAGTGCAAACGAACCACACATTTCCCCGCAGACTTGGTCACCGAAACCAATGCCGGGCAAGGAAACAAGTATTACATGGTGATGATTTGGATTTGAGAGTTAAATGAATACTTGCAATCACACTCAAAAAGCTAGAATAGAATTATGTCGTGTCGAGAGTGGTTAATCTTGTCAATCACACTCAAGTAGCTACATGAATTCATCCATGTGCTTCCAAGATTTTTCCTACACATTAGATAGTTAGTCATGCCATTAATTATCCGAATATTGCGATATTATTACTCTTTCAAGTCAACATTCAAACAGGCTATTAACCCTGATTAGCATTGGGCCCTGGCTCACCCAAGCCTGCAGCCCAAAATTGTAAAGGCAAGTGGGTACAGCCCATGGCTCTCTTTTAGCGTCTGACCAGCCTCTAATATGCGAAAACTATCTCTTTAATTATTTTAGTGTCATTGGTCATTAAGTACGACTATTTAGGCCCAATGCACAGCCAAACTGACTAGCCGGTCCACTATGCTTTTACAGAGGTCTGGTGCAGCTGGTTCAAAAATGAGGACTCTAGATAATAAACATCAAAATAGCTTGACAGCGTAAGTAGATAAATTGAAGTAACAAAAAAGCCCTTTCCAAATATACCTGTAAACAAAAGTCAAATGTGTCTGTATGCCCTCAGATTCAAGCAATCTTGAGGCCTCTATCCCCTACATAAACACCCAGAAATGGCCCACAGATGCGCCGGATAAGTACAAGCCAACTTTAAAAAGTACCACCAGTTCCAACTAAGACACACACTGGCCACTTACTTGCCATGTGGAAGGAATTTTAAACAACAAACGCTCGGGAGGGACGTTTACTTCACCATACAGCTTTAGTAAGTCATGCACCTGCAATGAGTAAAATGCAGCTAGCATCGGATTGGACACCCAAGTTCCAAATTTTACGGCTAAGAGCTGCCCAAGGCAACCGACTACTCTCATATTGCAGATCAAAATCCTCAAGTAAATTTTAGCAATCTTTTCTTTACAAGCATACAATAAATTCAACAATAACCATTTATGTGATAAAGTGGAATCAGCCTCATCTCCAACATCACACTCTCTAATCTATATTCCATTGCAACACATTGCAGCAAGATGGACTGTATGAGCCAAAATCGGAGTAACAACAATCATTAAGTCTGAATACACATAAAACACTGCATTTGGAGAGGAAGCTCAATTTTTTACTACCTTGGATTTAAAAACCTCTTATATATGAGATAATTGCAAGACCGTCGTTCGTTTACATAGCTTAGTAGGGATTTTTTAATTTATCGATTTTTCTACAGGGCTTCTGCCATCAGTAACCTAATATGGACAGCTACTCCTAGTAACATGTGGAGCGTAGCTCTTCGGCTATCAGGATGTTAAAGGCTTATTGATTAAGGAGTACGAAAGAAGCCGATACCTTCCGAATAATTCCATGAGTGTCATAAGCCAGACGAGCATCCACTTCTGTTGAAACTCTACCAGGAACAAGCTTTGCCAAATCACCTCCAACATTGACCAAAGCCTACATTGAGAAATCTCACATCAACCACCCAACCAAAGGAAAAAAAAGGCAAATTTACATGTGATCCGGCATGTCGCGTATAAATATTTGATAAAAGCAAATCATTTTGTTTCCTTTTCTGTTTTGGACGAGAAAGTCGATGAAAATTTTCCTTTTCATGCTTTCTTTTCCTCAGTACTTACGTGATTCTGCAGCTCAGGGGCAAACAACTAATGCCAGTAAGGTAAACTTTATACTCTTTCCTTGCGCTCTTCATTCAATTTCCATACAAAAACAAGGGTGAAGTAATATAAATTTCCCCCTCATTCTTTTTGCTTTCCAACCGAACTTTCCTGTTGTATAACACACGTCATGAATTGAAACCTGCAAGGTACAGTGGGGGAAAACACCAACCTTGTTGACAAAACAGGACAACCTCATCTCATTGTTCGCCAACCCATAGCAGCCTCTATCAGCCAAGGCCATTTCGACCGCATTCTAAGCACAAGAACGATTTCCAATCAGTGAACCGAGCGGACTTTTCCGACTAGAGTCTGCAATTTTCCCCCTAGATGGAAAAAGAAAAGATTGATACCCTGAAAATAGTATCCGGAAGACCGCATATCCCCAGGAGGAGCGAGGAGCTAACCGTCCCGGCGGTGGGAGGGAACCTGAAATCGGAGAGAGATTGCGAATCATCGTTCGCGATGAAGCTCGAGACTTTCCGACACGAAAAGCGAAACGGAATCCACCGTCACGTATCGCAACAATGCCGGTGCAAGGAAAAACAGATAAACGGTAATCATCTATCTATAGCCGCATCCACCATTTTCAAATCGCTTACTTCTCGAAGTCATCGAAGATGACGGTATCAGGGACGATCTCGCTGAAGCTCGACACCGCATCCAATTCAGTGCTCAAACCTTCACAAATAAGAGAAGCAAAAAAGAAAAAAAAAACCGAAGGAAATGAACGAAGATCGATCATCGAACACAGGTGTCAATCAGCTGAAAAGCGGATCGGGAAGGAACTAGAGGTACCGAGAGAGGAGGAGGAGTTGGAGGAGGCTCGAATCGGAGGCAGCGGCGGCGGCCGGCGGTGGAGCGCGAGCTTCGACGCCGCGGATCGGCCGAGCAGCCTCAGCTTCCCGTCCTGCACACATCGATCGAAGCGACCGCCGAATCAACGCCATGGAGTGTAATCATATGCGAATGCAGAGAGAGAGAGAGAGAGAGAGAGAGAGGAGTTACGCGAAGAGAGGAGGAGGAAGAGAGAGTGGAAGAAGGCGGAGACTGCAAGGAGAGTGACATCTTCCTTCAGCTACTGAAGGAGGTGCGAGAAGGAGGCAAGCTTTGTGAGTAATGTGCTCAAGGAGTGCAAGACGTACTTTTTATTATCTACGTCGTCTGGATAAGTGTCGTTGAAAGTGCTCAGACTTGCCACGATTACAATTGGGTTCTAAAATTTTCAAAATGTATAATAAAATTCTCGAATTTATTAAGTTTGTGTAATTAAATCTTAAAATTTATTAGACGAAATTAATAAAAAAAACTTGATTGCACCGTATTGACAAGTTTAAGGATTTCGATTATACCTTTTTTTAAGTTTTAAGATTTAATTACACTTTCGTACCAAATTTTAAAATTTTTAATACATTATTTATATATATATATTAGAAAAGTAAGTAAGGAATTTGATTTTCCTTTTCTTTCTTCCTCCAATTATTGGTTTTACCATTTAATTTTCGTTTCGGGTTTTTTTGGACTTTTATCATGATCGTTGAAAATAGAAAAAGATAATAATAATAATAATAACATTAATAATTTGGGGATTGCTTAAGGATGGTCCACCGAATAACAAATGTTTGCCAATGTGTGGGTCACTCAAAAGCCGACGTCGACTGCTTCGGACTTCACCCTCGCAACTCGAAGTCATCGAACGAATGCACCAGGCATAGCGAATGGCAATGAGGCCGGTTTCGGACGGCAGATTCGCTCGCATCCAATGTTCGAACTCCCAAATGAGTCTCAAATATTAACTCGAGTTTCATCGCGACATTAAGACGGAGGGTTTAGAGAGAGTCAGCAAATTGTCCGTTGCAGGAGCGTGAATCTCCATGAAGCTAACTCAATTATGCACTCATCAAAACGAATCAAACGGTAGATATACATGTACTGAAGTAAATGACATGATGATTTTTCGGCGACGCGATTAGTCAGTAACCGGATTTAGGATGCCGAGGAAATCCAAATTGTTAACCCAATTAGCTCACACACCCCTATAGGGGTATGCGCACCTTCCCTAGAATCTCTTTACCAAAGCAATAGTTGGGTTCATTACAAGGTTCGTAAAATAATTTTATCGGGGGGGGTCTTGATATCAGATCATAATGGATATTATATTTGGGGCGGGGTCATGCCGCGAAGTGAATCAGTGAACGACAACAACTTGGTCGATGAAATCGAGGAAAGACGTGTGTCCGGCCGAAGAGGCGGATAAGAAAGAAGCCCCCCCACGGTCGTGTCCTCCGCCCCACGTCCTCGTGCGAGTCCACAACGCATGAAAAGCACGATGGGCCTTCAACAACCTCAGCCCATGGCCTGGATGATGACGATGCCCGTATTCCAAACCAGAAGAACCAAGCCAACGTTTCCTAACACCACCGGTACTACACGCCGGGATGTGTTGCTATGGCTCTGATAGGGATGCTGCTGAGCGATGCCGGTCTGTTCAAAATGCCCGCTTGCAATCTACCGCATCGCTTACCGCATTGGCTTTTTATGCCGGAAGTAGCTGGGGAAATTCATCCTCATCATCATCGTTTTCCCGCGAAAGTCGCTTGAAAATACCGGCTTTTCTTTCCAGAATTGTTCCATTTCACTATCTTCTGTTTGCTTTCTTTACACAAGTCACAGAACTCAGCAGAGAGACTCAAAAGAACAAGACTGACCCCGTTTCAAAGACGGGAAGGAATACACAGTTATAAACTGAAAAACCGCCACCATCCGTCCACATGCGATTCCCTCTGCAATTGTCTGTATCAATAATTAGTAGTGACTGGACTGCGAAATGAACCAACCCTTATTTAGCACATTCACATCCCATCTGCTCGGCAAATATAAACGCGTGCGGAGCTGATGGAAGGACCTTCGGACGAAAAAAAAGAGAATAAGACCCGGTTGCCCGGAAAAGAACAAATCAAAAGCGAAAGGCCTCCTTTTATTGTAAGCAGGAAGAAGAACAACACGAGAGCCTTGATCTAATCTGCTTTCTGCAATGAACTTTGTTGAGGTGCATTCGATTCCCAATCATTCCCCGCTTCTTCGGTCTTCTTCCAATTGCCCAGGGACTCCAAAAAATCCATGACCTGAATTTTCCCAAAAGAAAGAATCCCTCGAAATTAGACTAATGCTGGAAAAGATGCGAAATTCGGTGAAAAGACACTTCGCTGATAACTCTCATATATGCACCTCTGATGGATCCTTGAGCGAGTAAACAGCACTAGTTTCTTTAGGTGTTGAAGATACTAGTATACCAAAACCACAATTTCCTTCTCGCAGCACCTAACAAAATGAATATCGGGCTGAGATCAGGATCTCAGAACTGTCCATGTCCAGATTGGGAGAGGATGAGGATTGTCTTTTTGTTACCTTAAATGCATCTTCATCTGTCTTGTCGTCCCCAATATAGATCGGAAGCACATCTGCACAGTCACTCAGCCCTGTGACAACAGAGTAGCGATTTAGATGAGGCCGAATGCTTACACAAAAACCACGAAAAGAGAAATGCGACACAAGGGCAAAATGGCTCAGTACCAAGAGAATCAAGCAAAAACTCGACTGCCTTTCCCTTGTTCCAGTCGATCACTGGACGGACCTCTAAAACCTGAAATAAGTGACATGACCATCAAGAGGCAGAGTCATAATAGTGGAAAACAAATGTGAAAAGGGAAAAGGAAAAGAAATGAGCCTCCTAAGGTCCACCAATAGTACCTTCCGTCCATGTGTTAACCGCAAACGAGGATACTCTTTCAAAATATCATGAACACACTGAGCAATAACTGGCCAATTCTAAAGTCAAGTTAAAGAGAAAGAGATACAATCAATATGCATCCAGCCAAACTTATATAGACAATGTGAAGTCCAAAACAGTCCCCTACCTTTTCGTCTACATTACGATAATGTACAGAGGCACAAAACTTGTGATTCTCAACTTTTGCGCCTTTGATGCCCTTTGTGTTTTCGACGAGGGTTCTAAAAACCTGCATGTAACACATAATAGGTCATCCAATCAGAAAGAAAAGAAACTACTTTCGAAACAAATTATATACATGCGGAACAATTCCTGTACCTCATCAATCACGGGTAAAAATTCTCTAGCAGGCTGGAAGAGATTTACCTCCTTGCCCTGCCATGGCAAGCATCCACGTTAGTTTCATCATGGAATTGAAGACTTGCTAGGGAAAGCAAATCGAAAGAACATACGGTTTCGCTACCTAAGCATAGCACCGGGAGAGAACAACAATAAAGCTCTCCAAAAGAAACACCTTACCTGTTGGTCAGTTGATTTAACACAGCTTGGGTGGTCATTGGACACACTGTTGTTGACAGGGCCCATAATGTCCATTCCATGACTACCAGCATAGTAAAGTTCAGTTAGTTCTACCAAATTGTAAACCTGTAAAATTACGGCAAGTCAGACCTCGATTTTATAAGTGTGGATCAGTAGATGTACCAAAAAGAAACATCACGTTGTGTTCAAAGGAAGGTTCTTGATTACCTTGTCACGACTCCTTCCACTGATAATTGCTGTAGGAAAGTGATCCGCGACACTCTTTACAGCTTTACGCATCTGAAAAGCAATTTATATGGTTCAACATAAGTAAATGTGCAAGACGGGCATTTGCAGAGGCAAATATGTTGTCTACTTACATCATCAGACATTAGTGCCCAATCTGGGTCATCAACGATTGGAGACAGAACACCGTCATAGTCCAGAAACATCGCTACCGTCTTGCTCTTAGCCTGCCCAACTATTTGCTCAAAAGAACTGAGAGCTGAAGGATGCTTAAGCTGCATGATCACCGAAAAGAAGCAATCAGGAAATAAAAAGGCAAATAAGGAAAGAAATCACAATTCATGATAGAAAATACAAGTATATAAATGAAGCTGTACCGCTTAACAGGTTTCTCTATCCATATATGACATAAGAAGAATAAAAATCTCGACTAGACACTTGAGAAAGAAAACACACCATCCAGGATGCATAAGCAGCATCAGAGTCATCTACGGCAACTTCAAGAACGAAATCCTTGACAAGCTTTTTGCGAGGGGGAGAGGATGCTTTCATGGCATCGAGCCAGCCATTGGAACGGACATCGTCTAGTATTCCGGGCTTTTTCCACGGAATTGTTGTGTACTTGCTCGAGGGACATGGTGCTCCATGCTGAGGCAACCAGCTGGAGTGGATGCCATGCCTAGACTTGGTAACAGGAGCAGGATCAGTAAGAACAGGAGAAGCATGATTAGGCTTCATTTCCATTGGATCCAGATTTCTGGCTGCGGTGTATATCTACTCTAAACCAAAACGAATTCTTTGAACAGTCACTTGGTCAGAATGTTGATCTAGGCGTCTTTAACCTGGCTTTCTTTACCCAACCCTCTTGTCTATAAAGAACCACCGCTTCAGAGTCTTCTTATCGCTGATGCTGTTGGGTGAGCAGTCCATTAAGCGTGGGCTTCCTGAGAACTGGGTAAGGTCGACCAATCACAACTCAACTCAAAGTGAAAAATGCATAGAAAAATGGAGCTACTTCCGAGAGTAATAGATTACCTTCTCATCTCCAAAGCCAAACCACATTTATAGCAAAAGATTAAGCAGCGGCATGGAGGAGTTCGTCAGAAGGATGGAGTGAACTACTTCCAAATCCTGGGACTGTAAAAAATCCGCTCCTTCCCAAAACCACTGTAGGGGCAATAATAATTCAATGAGCAGTTGGTCAAAACTTTAAAAAAAAATAAGTACACAACAAGGATTTGAGAAAAGAATCCGACATCAAAGTGAAATAGTTAGACCAAATGAACAAAGTTTGATTGAAAACTCATGGATGATTTTATAGTAAGTGATTTTTCCACCACTCGTACCATGTTTGAATTATTGCAGCCTCTTAGATCACGATTGCAGTCAATGATCATCTTAACAAGCAAACAAATGTTAACAGACGACTTCAACAATTACATTGACTTGATTAAAACGCTAGGAATTCAGTGACACGCGATATTTATAATCGTCATTAATTTGAAGAACATGATTGTCGTGATTTCGTGATCTGTTTGATAACATATTCCAATTACAATATCTCTAATCAGATAAATGCATATCTTTTTCTATGATCTCCAAGCCAAAAGTGGGAATGTTCATGTATACTAAGGCTGAAAAGATGGGGACCATTTCATACTATATCATACGCGCAATATAAACCATATTTCCAGCAAAAATTACAAGGATAACCTCTTGAGGGTCATTTACAGTTTCACGTATTCGAGATATGAAAGACAGATAGTGATGCGGCCATCGACAAATAATTTCTTTTTACAAACCAACGCACTTGGCACATGAATAACCTTCCATTATAAAAACAAATACAACATCAAACCACACGTCCTCACTCAGAAGCACATCTTCAACCAACATTAAACAAAGGGAAGCTACAAGCTGTGGGCCTCTGCGCGCGTCCTTAGACAAAGGCCAAGTAAACATTGAGCAGCGACATGTCTACTGCAATATGACGGTGGCTTAATAAATTAGAAAGAGGAAAAGAAGGAATTCAAGGCTGCGAAAAGACACCGCAGCTACCAAAACAACCACAGAAAACCCAGAAACAAATAATCTTTACAAAAAGAAAAAAGAGCAGCACAACTATGCCCACATGTTTTTTTCGAGAAAACATGGATTTGATGAATCAATAACGTCACTTTTAACACAGCACAAGAGTTAATGACAAAAGAAGTTTCTTGGCAAGACATGAAAGATCTAGCAAGACCCCATTAGAAGAATAATAGGTACCCAAACAATCGATTCGTCGACTTTTACCCACATTGCAGGCTTGCATCGAGAAAGAATCTACACACGTTTCGGGATTTCAACGATCTTCCTACCATTTTACACCAGCACACTCAACCATATAAAATTAAAAGAAAAGAAACTTCCACCGAAATGTGCTGGACCTATTTTTTTTTATAAAAAGGGGGGGGGTGGTCTTGGAATCAGACCAAACAAGACGTAGACTTTCCCCACTTGCAGGTCATGGGACTGGTTCTTTATGCAGGTTACATCGTAAGAAAGCGATTGAGACATGCTCCGAGACATGGACACGACGACTCTCTCCCGGTTCACAGCGACAGAAAGCCAAAAGAGAAAAACTATTGACAATTAAAACATTGTCAAATCAGCATCTGTCATATATATATATATATATATATATATGAAAGGAGACATCACATGCGAAACCCAAAAAACAAGTCGTAATTACTGTTCACAAAAGTCAAATACCGCTTCGAGCGACCAAGACAACGAGCCATGTAAAATCTGATGCCACCGATTCAAGAAAATCCTAAAACCGACAGCTGCACAAAACCCTTTACCCTGATAACCTCCTCTCCAATTCACGCGAGAAAGAGAGAAAAAATCCGAAGACAGCCGACGGAGAGACAACCCAAATGACCTCAAAACAAGGCCACGAGATCGTCCATTTCCGCACACCAAGAAACGAAAAAAAAACAGGCAAAAACTCACGCGGTCCGCATGCATCGTCTCCAAGAACACCAGCGAATTCAGTAACGCAAAAAGCACGGAAAACCCAGCAAAAAAAATCCAAACGGAGACGCGCGCTTTTTTTTTTTTTTGTTAAAAGAGGAATTGACGACGAGCAAACGATGGGAAAACAATCTGACCCCAAATGATGGGACCGTGACGTACGTAATCGGGAGCCGAGACCCGCGAAACCGGGAACGACGCCGCGCCGCGCCAAGTCCACGAGGGTATTCGGTCACCGGGGATTTCGCGCGGGGTTCCAACGAGCGAGCGAGCGAGCGAGAAGGACGGCCGGAATTGCGACTCCGAGGAGGAGACGGTGGGAACCCGCCGGAAACCCTAGGCGAAGCGCATGAGCCGCGGAGCGCGAGAAGGGCAGCGGAAGACAGAGAGAGAGGGAGAGAGCGAGAAGGAAGGATTCCAAGGGGAGAGGCGGGGGGGCATTTATAGAGCGAAGGATTCAGTTGGACGAAGAAGAAGAAGAAGAAGAAGCAGACGTGCTCCACACGGCAGCATCCTCCCTCTTTTTCTTTTTTTCTCCAAAAGAATTGTTTAATTTACTCTTGCGAAATTAATTAATTAATTAAATATTATTTTAGGTATGTACGTGAATTAAGTAATTTTTTGCTCTTTTTTTTTTTTGGTTAGTTTTTTATACTCAGAGCGGGTCGCTGTTGGTTTTTATGAGAGGTGCTCGCGGAATGGCGTCGAAAATACGTGCAGAGGTGGAAGGGACGCTGACCCGCGCTGGAGAACAAATCCGGCGTTTGGTTTTTTGGGGGGGGGGGGGAGGTGCTGACGTGGCCACGTGTCAGCGCGGGCCCCGCCACCGGCGCGAGACGACCCAGTGATTGCGCGAATGCATGCCTGCCGATCCCGTCGCGTTTCCCGTTTAATTACCATATGGCCCTGCCCCTGCCGCCGTGCGGATTTCGTCAACGGGGGCGTGTGGGGGGAAATTACGTCGGAGACTTTTTTTTTTAAATTTTCGTTTACTCGCGAGAGATTTACGAAACCGAAAACGGGAGTTTGTTTAGGATCTCGCCCGTTGTCATGCTGTCCATATGATTTTGCCTCACGCGATACACAACATCGTTGCTTTTACGACGGTCACGAGATTTCCTTTTCTTTCCTTTTTCGGCAGAGTTAAAAAAGAAAAAAAAAAAAGGGTTCTTTGCGGGGTTCTTTTCATGTGTCGGGGTCTTTCCACCTCTTCGGCTGCTCCGGTACGCCCGATCAAATCCCTCTTTCGCGGTATTTTCCTCGCGAGCGAGCAGATACCCAGATTGAAGGAATTTTTTGACGATTCAGGGTGCCCTCCTGATTTTTCCGTCTTCTTTAATCCAATCCGAGATTATAATTTGGACAGATCCAAAAATCGAAAATCTTTTTTTGGCACTAATTAAGGTGGGGGCGGGGAGGGGGAAGAGTCCCCTAATTTTACATCGGTTTTGGTTTGTTTCGCATGGAAAGAGAAAGGGAACGGTTAATTATTTGCGGCAAGCAGGAGCCGCTGATTAGGTTGGTTAGCCGTGGCCCAAAAAAGGCATGGGGATGGTGGGATGGTGGGGGTGGGCACGTCACGTGGGAGAATCAGCGCGGTATAAAAGGCGGTTCCCGCTTTTCTTTCTGCGGCTGGAGCCGCGCGGATCTCGTGTCCCGTGCCACGTGACCCGCCCGTCCGAGCTGGGCCCCCACCTCGCCCCCCCCAGCCCGGGTCTTCTTCCCCCCTCGGCTCCCCCTTCTTGCGCGGTGTGGTCCTAGCCTTCCAGGTGTTTTTAGAAAACTCATTTCTTTCCTTTACACAAAGATTTCTACCATAAATGAAAAAAACATTACTCGAGCGACTAAACCACCGTCATTTAATGATTTATTTCAATTCTAATATAGCGAACAAGAATTTTTAAAAAAAAAAGGACGAACAAAAGCCGAGAAAGAGGGACATGCAAGCTTGATTTTGCAGTTAGCTGTGCATTTTTAAGTTGAATTACGGCGGTCGTGGACGAGCACCGGTCCCGCTTGAATTGCCTGGTCTCTTCCTTTCACAACCAAAGTGACGAAACAAGCCCGGCATGATTACTTAATCGGTCAATTTGGCCATCTTAAGAAACCGCGAAAATTTAAGCATGACGACGTAACGACGTGTTTTCCCCATAAATCCCTGTCATCTGGAAAGCTCGCGAAATGATTGTTCTTCTGCCCTTTTTTGCGCGGCGGACGATTTGTATCTTGACTAGATCAAAGGGCGGGTGTCATGTGGGGGGAGAAAAAAGGGGCGCACGATTTTGGATTCATCTGATACCAAAATAAAGCGCGTCATAATTTTTCCCCCGCCCCTTCTAGACGAATCGTGCGGGGGGGGGCTGCTTAGGGTTTGTGGGCCCGATTACTTCCTGCCGAGGGGAAAGCATACGGGGGTGGTCGGTGGGGCCCAGACACGGTTGGTCGCCCTTTTTTCCCCTCGTTCCTCGCCGTCCCAAGGCACCGGTGTCCCAGGAATCTTCGATTGAATCCCCGAAAAGGTCCGTCTTGACGGAGATTACGTGCCCGTGCTCCCTTAGTCGTCGCGAAACTAGTCATCACCCGCCATTCTTGAAAAAATACAAATAAAAATTTACTAATGATGCGTAAATTAAACGAAAAAGGAAATGTACAATTTAGAAATCGAGCCGTTCCTTATAAAGAATGTAGAATGTCCTCGTCTCAACGGCATTTTGAAATCTCGGGAAAGAGGGGAAGCCTGAGGATGGAGGTCGTGTCCATTTTAAATGAGTGCCTATGAGTATACATTTCAAGGAACAATTCGGTTTCTACTCATATTCGTCGGAATTCATATACCATTTTCTTTACTACGTCATTGTCCCTTTTTTTCCCTTTACTCAAAGAGTCGATGCCTTTTGGCAAATCGCTTACCTTGATGTTGCACATTTTTCTTTACTTGGGAAAAATAAATGTTGCGTGAAAATGATTGACAAATGTTCTATTCTCTCGGCTTTCTTAACTTGCTTAATAATTTTTTTTCCCCTCCTTTCCATCATAAATCATAATATTGTATCGCGTATGACATAATACATGTTCTAAATGTCAGTGCCGAACATTGAGATAGAGTTTATATAAAGCAAAAAAGAAGAAAAAGCGCCGTGCATATGTAAACCATAGTGCGGCAACTCGAAGCGCCAATGGGGAGGACAATCAAGAATCGAAGCATTATCGCACGACAATATCATTTTATAATTGGATGATAATTAGGAGATTTTTCACACGTTCCTTGATTCTCCCCATATCTTGGAATTGTGCATTATCTTCTTTCGATTGTGCATATCCTTGATTGATCCTTGTAATTGATATTGTAATACATGTCGCTTTACATGGTCATTTGCAAAGGTTATAAATAGGCCCACAAACTCTTAATTACACAATCCCGAAAGATACACGGAGAATCGAGAAAGGTATGATGAACTATCTTCCAATTATCTATTCACATTCTCCAATTCACAATTTTATCGTACTTCTATTGGTGGGGCGACATGCACGGAGCAAAAGAACAGCGCTCAATTCGACTTAACGTCCTGACTTACACACGATTCGTCTATAGATAATTTGATACATTGTTGTCGATTGACGTGGTGTCCCCAATAACTACAAATTTCGATACGTTGATTGATAGGATTTTTCATAAGAGCAGTCACGATATCGCATCATCAAAATCAAGGCGGCCAACTATAGTTCCCTGCTGACCCCCACCCAAAAAAAAACTATAGTTCCCTGACATATTTTATTTTGTTCATTTCTTTTTAAATAATTGAGAGGCACGAACATGCAAACCCAACAACTAGAAAACCCACAAAACACCCTACAAGTCTCGTGAACTGGTCAAGCCGGGACCTTAGGCCCGTGCACGTGGTCCGTGCACATAGCGCTAACTCGAAGCAGTTCGCATGCAGGATTCGAACAAATGATCTCTAGTTACATAACCGGATGTCCTCCAACGCCTCAGAGCCTACTGCACACACGAATTTTTGAAAGAAAAAACAGTACTTATTGCTTTTTCACTGTATCTACGATATGAATTATTTCGAGTGTTCAATACTATTAAAATATTTAAATAATATAGATAAGAAAAAGGTGACAATTAAAATGCAAAGATCACACCAACAGGGCAACATTGTACGATTAAATTGACTCAAGCTCGTACAAGGAGGGAGGTTGGTGGTGAAATTGAAATACCACGGGCCAAAAATATCCCATACACTTTTCTCCTCTTGTTGGATCTAGCAACCCATCAAATTAGGACACCTACCCGTCGTTGCTCTCGTAAACTCTTTGCCCGAACCATGAATGCTTCGAGCAAAAGCGAGTCGAATTCGATGGTCTAAACACTTCAACTCAAAGTGTTTTTTCAAACGCACTTCAACTATACCGGTTAAAATACAATGATCACATGAAACACGGGAAAATTTTCAAAAAAGTCCTAAACCTATTGTACTTTTGCCAGTTCAGTCTTAAACCATTTAAGTTTGCCAATTCAGTCATAAACCTTTTCACTTCTTGTCAATTCAGTCCATTTAGCCGGCCGGCGTTGACATAGCTGCCGGCTAACGCTAATGTGGTAATTTTTAAATATTTTTTTCAATTTTTTAAAATATTTTTTTTTCTACCTATTCCCTTTGGCCGGTCCCGCGATCGACCAGAGGCGCGGGCCGGCAAGGTCGACCTCGCTGGCCTCTAGCAAAGCTCGCCCCCACCGGCCACTAGCAGGGGAGAGCCTTGCTGGCCACTGCGAGGCCGGCCTCGCCATGGCTGAGTGAGGTCAAAACCCAGCAACGGTGAGGTCAGCCTTGCTCAGCCATGGCGAGGTTGTCCTCGCCGTCACTAGGAGAGTGAAACCCAGCGATGGTGAGGTCGGCCTTGCCATGGCTGGGCGAGGTCGAGCCTCGCCAAGCCGGGGCGAGATCGAGCCTTGCCAAGCCAAGGCGAGCTCGCCTCGTCGTCGTGAAACCCAGCGACGGCGAGGCGAGGCTTGACCTCACCGGCCATGGCGAGGCCAGCCTCGTAGCGGCGGGCAAGGCTCGCCCTTGCTGGTGGCCGGTGAGGCCACGCCTCTGGCCAGAGGGAAAAGGCTGAAAAAAAAAGAAAAAAATATTTAAAAATTGCCACGTCAGCGTTGCCGGACGGCCACGTCAGCGTTGGCTGAACGGCCAAGTCATCGCCGGCCGGCGGCCACATCAACACCGGCCAGCCAAATGGACTCAATTGGTAAGAAGTGAAAGGTTTAGCACTGAATTGGAAAAAAGTGAAAAGGTTTATAACTGAATTGTCAATGTTAAATGATTTAGGACTGAATTGGCAAAAGTGCAATAGGTTTAGGACTTTTTTTGACAAATTTTCACGTGAAACACACCTAAATATCGTTTACAACAAGTCAATATTGTAACGTTAAATCGAATCAAGCTCGTACAAGGAGTGAGGTTGGTGGTGAAATTGAAATACCAGGGGCCGAAGACATTCTCTATCTCCCATACACTTTTCACCTCTTGTTGGATCTGGCGACCCATCAATTTAGGACACCTACCCGTCGTTGCTCTCGTAAAACTCTTGCCCGAACCATGAATGCTTCAAGCATAAGCGAATTGAATTCTAAAGGTTTGAACACTTCGACTTTGCCAATTTCATATTTGTCAGTTTTCAAAGCGTTTTTTCAAAGTCGGGAGGGACTGGTGTGAAGGTTGTTCTATAATTCTACGCACTTTGTCGCAGCAAATTTCTTTTCCGCCAACTTTATTCCTTTTCACACGCGAGATTGTATGCTCTAAGGAAATGCGATGGGAGAAACGCACGAAGACAAGTTGAACTGTCCGTAAGAAATAATTGACGTTGACAATCGTACCGATGTTGTTGTCTTCACCGGCGGAAAGTAAGCCTCGAGGCCCTACACTCCCACACGTGAACCCAATGCACATAGAAGCTAGCTAGTGTGCTCTTTTGGCTGAAAGATAGAGACCATACCGAATGTACATCAAGCGCAATAGCAGTTGGATCAGCTAAGTGAACCTTATCGAGCAATTATACACCATAGATTTAAATTACCAACCCTCAATTATGGTGCCTTTTTTCCTCAAAATCAAGCTCGAATTCGAGTTTTGAAGTAAGACTTATTGACCCACTAAGTCGAGCCGAGTCGAGGTCGAGCTTCTTGAAAGCAATTTCGACTTGAATTCGAACTCCGAAAAACCAGGCTCGATCAAGCTCGGGTGGTGCGTCGAGCCTTAAAACGTTCGAGCCGGGTTGAGCTCGAGTGTTGATCTGTGTGCCGATTCAATTCGATTAGGCCTTGCTAGTGACCTACCGGTGCTTCATATGCTAGACTCTCTCTCTCTCTCTCTCTCTCTCTCTCTCTCTCTCTCTCTCTCTCTCTCTCTCTCTCTCTCAATCCCGAAAGATGCAAGGAAGCGATAAACAAGAAGAAACAGTCGGACAGTTTTATCCTAAATGACCAGCAAGTGTTAAAAGTTGGTCCTTCGATTCCTTTCGAGATATTTTCTTGGGACGATATCAAATCAAAATATCCGATCGACGGACGACATGAAAATCCACACATCTTTTCTTGATCGTTTTGGGCTTAAATTACAAAGATGTCGATTCCGTGCAACCCTAATGGAGAACACTGCGGATCGCTAAGAAGGGTGCCGACGCCCAACCGGAAAGTCGGTCGAAACCACCTCGGACCGGACACGGGGTGCGACCCGCTCCTGTCCGGGCCCTTGGCGACAAAAGGGACACCGGGGCCCGCCCCCCCACGCCCCAATGATCGAGGGCCGACCGTGCTGACGTGGCCCGGACGCGTTGGATGGAGACCGTCGTCGATGATGTCCCCGCCTGTTCTTCCCCCTACCCTCTTCCCGGGCCTCGCCACGGCCATCTTGACCTGGAGCTGACTAGGACGGCACTTCGCGGAAAAGGTGGGGTGCAGGAAAGGAAGGGGGGTGGGGCACACCTCCCCTCCACTTTTTTTCCGGGAAAATTATTGGGCCTGGGATCGCCAAGTGCCGAGAATGGAAAGACACGGGCGGAGAAGACAGTGCTGATGCCGATGCCGCTGGTGGGGGGTTTTACCCGCTCGGGGCGGTGACCGGTGGCAAAAGCGATCTCTTTTGGGCAATGGCGGGGCAGAGGTACGGACGCACGCCAATGATGAGACCATCATTGACAAAATAAGGGTTTCTTTTCACTCCTCCAAAGTCCAATTATTTGAATGGACAGTTTGGTGACTTGTGATTTCCCCGCCCAAAGGTGTCGGTAGCAGTATACCGTAGCGAAAAACCCTTGTACTTATACACCCATGATAGATTCATCGTCCGTTAATTTTCATTAAATTTTACCGTCGAATTATGGAGTTAAATGATACGTGACCGTTGATAGGTGTACTAATTTGGGATTTTACCACTCCGTTTGTGGTTTTTCGTGGTATTAATCCAATTTAACGGAAGGTAAATTTATCACGGATGTATCAATTTAAGATTTTTTTTAGTCAAAATATTAGTTCCGGATAAATTTGTCACATGTGTAGTAGTTTAGGGATTTTCTTGATATTAACCCTTTCGTTTGCTTTTTTTTTAATGTTATTTTAAGCAGAGTGTTAGCTGTTCATCTTGTCAAATTTGGTGGAAAGTATGAACTTCCTAAAAGAAATTAAAAGAATTGGGATGTTTGAACGAGTAAAAGTATATGTAAGTATCTATTTATTTAGATGGAATATGCATATTCCAAAGGATTTTTTAATGTGACTTTAACTCCTCAAAAAAACGACATGGTATTGATAGATCGTGTTCGTAAGGAAACGAAATATCCCGCATTTTGAATGCTCGGATGATTTATCCTAACAAAAATTGATGCAAACAAAATTTGTGATAAAACGGAGAGCGAGCCAAAAGAAAAGATAAAAGAATAACATTACAGAGACAATACTATAGAAACTAAAGCATCTATACAAGAATATTAGAATTTGGAATGGGCGACAGCTTTCTAGCTCTTCGATAGAAAGATATTTGCCTTACTAAAGAAAAATATGCACGCCTTCGAACGAAGCACTAATTTGATATCACAGCAGCCGTTGCTTCAGCCATAGCTACGGCACAACAAAGCAATTCAAATTCCAATGATATAACAAATGGACTTCAATCTTGCTGTCGTCGAAATCGAATACCCAAACATCTTTCAATCATCGATCAATTAACATAGAATGCAAATCCAATTCTTTAGGAGGACAAACTTGCTTCGTTTAACTTGCAAATTTCCCTTTCCCCAAGAGATCAAGCCAAGTTCGTATGTAAAGGAGACTTGAGAAGGTGAGCAATTGGTTGAACGGTGACGTATGTTCACTCAATCGTCATCAATGACATCACAAGATATGCTTGGCCTCTAAGTCAATTCGATACGTATGCACGGCCTCTTTCCGTAGTTCTTAGCACATCTTCGATTCCCAATTCCATATGAGAAAGGCTCGACCTATGAATAAAAGTTACTTCTTCATATGTTTCCTATAGTTATATATTTTTTTTTAAATGGAGAAATGTTTTCTATAAGTTAGGTTTGGACGAGCACAATCCTCCTTTGTCAATGTCACGAAGACAGACATAAACCCATTTCTCGATTCATGACCACGATTAAAACATCTCTTTATAATCATTAGACATTGAATGGAACATAACGCCCTGGTTTCTCATCATAGCCATTGATCCTGCGGGTCTTGTTATGGGGCCCACACCTTAAATGGTCATGGCCATAACAGTGTTGGTCTACATAGAATGAGTCTAATATATTTCTGTTGTCATTATGGATGTCGTGTTTCGTCACCTATAGTTGTTTTCTCAAGTGTCAGGCGTTGCGGCTAAACCTATCCTATAAGTGCAGTAACACATCAATGGTAGCCAACGAATGTACATTAGCTATTAACCCTAAATGCAAACCCAAGACACTATACCTTACACAATCGAGTCTCATGTCCTACGTTCTCTAGTTTCGCATCCCTATCCAATCCCTCTGCACCTCAGATCTTTTTTACAAAGTGCTAAATGCACCCCCCCTCCAAAAAAAAAAAACAAAAACAAAAGAACAAGTGTACGAAAGATACCAAATCGAACCGAAAGTCACAATTTTCGAGCCAAGTCATATCGATGGCTTCACTAATATCTTAAGACAAGTCAAAATCACCCACCTATCGTTTGGTTTTCATTGCTTTCATGTACAACCTTACCTTTTCGGCATCCTGTCTAGCCTAACTATCTTTATTTCTTTCTATAGGCTGTTAGGTAGCTCGTTGTTTGTAATGTCGCAACAACATCATGAATACGAAAGAGTTGTGCGCGGAGGACCCTACACAGCTATTCATAAGCACGAAAACATATATATATATAATGCATACATTCAATTCACAAGATAAAGAAAGTCCTTGTTCCCCAATCGTGTCGGTCATTCTACTATGTTGTCATATGCTCAAGCGACTCAAATGACAAAATAATACGGGTCAATGAAAGATGGTTCTCTGTCGAATTGCATCTACCCCCAATAATGTTTCGATACTAGCATTGGCAATATTTATAGGGGAATTAGGTTTTGATTACGAGGGCAAGAATCTAGCACTTAGTTTATGGACGAAATGTAAGCTCTACGTGTATCCTCGTGTAATCGCTCGAGAGTACAATGGGGCAACCACCACGTTCATTAGGTCAATGTCCAGCTTTGTAATCACATGGGCTATTTAGTATGTGGAAAATAATGATAGCTTTGCTCTCTCGATCGAGCACGAGCGCATTAGGCATTGCTCATTTGATAGTTTTAAGTCAGAACGTGCCATCGGTTATTCAAAGAGTCTAGACTTATTAAAAGTCAAACGAAACGTCTTACTTTCCCACTAAAATTCGAAACGTTAAGTCAAATTTCTAAAAAAGTCATGAAAAATTTTAGGTAAACCTATGTGCCTATAATAACCTATCATGAAAGCTTCGGCTGCTTCAAAATTGGAAAAAGTCAAAGGGCGTGAGGTCGTGAGATTTATAAAATGTTAAAAGTTAACAAACCATAAATGATTAGAAAGGTACACTGTATATTTTTACAGTTACCAACTCCCGGTTATGAGAAAACTTATAGAACGAGGAAAGCTTGAGATAAGCAATATTAAGTACCTTATCATAAGTATAGAAAATGGGATTCGATAACGAGCAAAGGGTAATATAAAGACCTGACTTGGAACCTCCAACTTTTCATACCATCTTCAGGTTATCATGTTAGAATTATTGTTCAATTTCATCGTTCCCGTGAAATCTCTTTATTCTCTTACCACTGTGGTTTGGTTCTCGACCGTTGCTCGACAACCTGTAATCTAAGGTTAAGATACTCGGGAAATTCAGAAAGATAGTCCTTCCACATTTAGCTTTGTCGTAATTTTCGCTCTATTTCCCTTTGCTCGTTTTTACTTAGTCGCTCTTCATGCTTGATTTCTCGAAGATATGAACTTAGTACGGCCCTTTCAATGTACTCGAGCGATCATTTTCGTTTACAAGGGACCTCAAATTATGTGCAAGCCAGTGTGCCTTCATCATCACCTCCGCGAAGACCTCAATCATGTGCAAACGAGTATGCCTTCGTTTTCACTTTAGTCTATGGGCTCAGCTATCAGATACACAGAATCAAATGGACGTGAATGCACACTGTAGCTAAGAAGTCCAAGAATTAAAAATACCATCCCATGACTATTTGCTTCGAACAAACAATGGGGACAGTTTCTGTCATATGGACATATATATCGAAGTCTACTTAGCTTGTGTTTATGTTTGTGTGTGTGTTGTGTGTCGATCGAGAGAGAGACAGAGAGACAGAGAGAGAGATCGTGGGTGACAAGAAGTTGATAATATATAGGCCACATGTGGATCGAGCATCAAGAACAACATCTCGAGAATATGAATACTCAATGCAGTTGAGATAATTAATGGCCAGGACAACTTGCACGTTCAAGTGCATACAATCTTGTATCGTTCGTGCGCGATTACGATCTATTTATGTTGTCCAAGTCTCATGCTTCGGGTGTTCTGGCTACATCTACAGGCTTTTCTTTGTAGTTCATTACGGCAAATGGATCACATGCCTTCTCAGTTACCCATAAAGTCAAGACCCGAGAGAGACTGAGAGAGCCCCCTCTGTGGACGTTTCACTTGCCAACTACTCCAATTGATATTTCCGTGAACTAATAACTAGCACCAACACGCGCTACGCGCGTTTTCAAGGCACTACAATAGCTACTGCGCAGGTAATAGCTTCCACAAAGTGCATCGACTTAGAAAGTGGTGGGTGTTAGGCATAGTTTAGTGGAAGCTTATGGAAGCCGTTACTTTTGAGCTAGCAATATTTCTCTCTATGCAATATAAATGCATACATCTCTAGAATAAAACAAAATCAACACAAGCGGCCCTATCCATCGTTGATTTGAGAGTGTGGTAGTTACCATTCTCAAATAAAGGGTGGATAAAACCGCTTGTGCAAATTCCTTAATCAAATAATAATTTCATTCATAGTAAAATTACTATAGTTATCGTTAGGATGATTTATAGGTACCACATCCTATTAAAAGATGTTGGCTATTTGTCCCATCTCGTTGGGCCTGAGAAGTACATGGCCTTGAAAACCGTTGCCAAGTATCAAGATTCGAGAAAATCTACCCAATCTTTGACTTTACTATAGTTGGAATTATAATAAAAGCCTAGCTTTTTGGTACACATACTGCCACATTTGGGGGAAGGTGGGGACTAAGCAGGTGCTATTTCTGGGAGTCATGCTCAAGACTCAAGGAATCTCCGCAGCTTCAGTCGTCTTTGTATGCTCGAATCTGTCAGAGATTTCTTTTTATAACTTGCTTTCTTGCGTTAAATCTGTCAATGTTTTGGATAAAGCAGAATCTGATTCAGGGGAGATCAGGAACCGAGACAGCGAGTCTAGCTTGTGCACGCTAATAAACTCCAAATTGACAGCCTGACGATTTTAATCAGTCCCTTCTCTGCGTCAGTCCAACTCCAAGCTCTCGCAGACTTTTGTATGATTAACTGTTGTCATCTGTGTCGTTGGTCGAGACCGTTCAGGAATTCAGTAATCTGTTCAGGTGGCTGATTCCTGCGTTCATTAGAATATGTCTCAACGTAGTTGCCAAAAATGAGCGGGAGTTTCAGATTCAAACTCTTTCCTTTTTTGGTCTGTCTGGCGCTGTGTTATTCTTGTTTATTGTGCATCATACATTGAGTGTACTAACCGCGTCACGGATCTACATTTGCATGTTCGTGTAATTAGTAATCATCCTTGTGGATAAGGAGGATACTGTTGAAGGGATTTTAAACTCTAAGTTGACGTAAGTTCCCATATATTTCGTCAGTCTCATTGGCTTCAACGGATACATTTCGTTCACTTTCCGATCGATCCATCAAGTTCTGTTCAATCGGCACCCTAAAATACATGAAACCACGTGGTCCGACAATCTTGTTGGATATTACTTGAAGCTCCTTATTTGCTAGAAACAGCTGTGTAATATAAAGATATGACTGTTCAGTCTTCTCCTGATGTTTCATTTCATCTCTCAGTATCTTCGAATGGTGCTTAATCGCTATTGGGTTTGGGCCCAACCGATATGTGCCATGGTTTGGGCTCTTTCTGTATTGTTTTGCTTAATTGCCCATCTCTCAGCATAAAAGAGAGGGACAAAAAAGAAAAGACCAATCAAACCCAGGAAATGCACTCGTTCATTGACCTGATCAAACATTGCGAAGCAAAGACTAGGTATTTACATTGCATCAGTCCCTTCCTAAACTTCTAGGAGGCAAACACTTCCCACGAAAGAAATGGAAAAGCAAGATCACAAACACAAGTCACTACGAATTTCAAGTTGATTCGGGGGGAAATTGCTAGCTCGCACCAAATTAACCGGTAATTTAAGGCCTCCATCAAAAAGGTTCAAAGCGTCTGCTGCAACGAACACTCGATCGTGGCATCATAGTTAGCCTTCTCTTCCCTGCCATCGACACACAGAAAAAAATGAAAGTTGCTGATGAGCGTGTATAGCAATCATTTGGAAGAACTTCAAGATTACATCATGGACGGCTATGTATGTATTAATTGCTACTATAGTTATTATCAACTATAATAGATTTTAAGGTTGATCTGCCCTTCCTCCCAAAATTACCATTTAATAAGGTCTCATCGCAAGATGAAGGAAATGAATGTTTTCTTTGAGGGCGAGAACAATGAAATGAAAGTTAATTCAACGATAGGGTTAGATGATGACATACCTCTCACATTCTCATTCCCATCATTTCGCAATGACGAAGTCCCCATACAGAAAGAAAATAGTCCCGCTCCGAATTCTCCAAAAGAAAATCAAGATTTAAATAAACCCCAAATCATGAAAATCCTCATCAACGAATCTTCACTGGGCAATGCTGGAACTTCTCCAACAATTCGCGGTCTCTCAACCCAACAAGAAATTGGGCCAAAGCTTCAAGAAACAGGCCCGCCTGGTACACATTGGTTGCTTTCATTATATCCGCGAGCACGCTCTTCCTTAGCCTGTTGGCATCCAAGAAAACGCCCGCCAAACCCTGTATCGCCGCCGCTGCCGCTGCCTTCCCTAACGACGCCGTCGTTTCCTTCTTCTTTTCGCTGGACGCTCTCATCCACTGATCAGCCACTCGGCCCACAAAGCGGGCCTGCTCAGCCTTGGCTCGTTCCCCCAGTGCCGGCACCATCAACCGGACCCCGCACTCGATCTGCTCGATCTGAGATATCGTGTATTTGCTAGGGTTCTTCCACGCCGTCAATACCTGCCACGGCCTGCCCAAGAACCGGTTGCAATTATCTTCAAGAGCTACACCGGCGCTTTCATCTTCGCTATCGTCGTCGTCGTTTTCAAGGAGCGAGCGGAGGAGGGTGGTGAAGATGTAAGGGTGGAGGTCGCCGAGGAAGAGGAAGGGCCTCTCGAGGGAGTTGCGCCACGGAGGGTAGAGCAGCTGAGGGAGCTGGTCGGAGGAGGAGGAGGACGCGGCGAGGTTGAGGGCTGAGTAGTAGGACTGGAGGTGGCGGTGGAGGGCGTGGACGGCGGCAGATAACTGGGTCGAGGTGGATGAAGAGTAGGAGCACAAAGACTCCCGGAGGAGCGGAAGGAGGGTGCTCTCGAGGGCGTCGGACCACTCCGTATGGAAGTCGGCGAAGCGGCGGGTTTTCTTCAAAGGGTTGGCTGCGCATGCAAAAAGATGAAAAGATCAGAAGCAGAATTGCATGGCAAGGATTAGGGTTAGTCTTTTCCTGAAACTAGAGAGAGAGAGAGAGAGAGAGAGAGGTACCTGCAGATTTGTGCATGTTGAAGAGACCAGAGACGTGAATGGAGACGTTGCTTGAGGAGAGACCGAAGGGGAAAGAAATGCAGAAGAATTTGGAGGCGAAGTTGGCGAATTCTGTATGTTTTTTCGGAGGGAAAAGAGAAGAAGTTCCAACTATTAACAAGAAACGAAAGCTGCAAATGGGGCGGGGCATCCGGATAGTTTCGCGGGTTTCGGGTCCAGGCCCGAAAGCCCGCAATAAGGCTTCCAGACCAAACAACAAAGATCGTAAAAACCAAGTATTAACAAAGAGTTCGATACGTTTTTTTATCGTATTCCCATCAACTATACTTACTTTTAGATTTCTCGATTTCCATTTTCACTTAACGGACATGGAAGAGGCGACCAAGGCCTTGATGCAATCTTTTTCTGGGGGAAAATATAAAAAAAACTTCAATCGTCCACTTGCATTACATAGGATCAGAGCTTATCATTAACCAAAAAATAATTACTTGGCATGATGGAGGCTAAAGACAAAGCTAGTATTAGATATAAATTTTAATTGTGAAGCCTATATTTCAACGAGCACCAGTGGTCTAGTGGTAGAATAGTACCCTGCCACGGTACAGACCCGGGTTCGATTCCCGGCTGGTGCATCTGTTTTCCTTTTTGCAACTCGTTTTGTTTCTCCATGTAACTGCGGAGCTCGGTGTGAGAAGTGATTCGGGATTCATCTCCCCGGTCACCGGCACGACGGCGATCGCAACGAGCCAGAGTCCCAAACGCAAGCCGCCGCCGCCGCCGCCGTCGATGTGGATCGGAACACGGGAAAGCACGATCCATGTAGAGATATGTTTCGACAAATAGGAGCTCAGGATTTAACCGGAGTAACGTTCAAATAGCTATCTTACGACATGCAACACATTCCCACGCACGCAAACCTTGTGTTTGAATCAGCACGGTGACACGGCAAGCTTATGCAGACCCGGTTTCGGCTCGAACATCTCCTCCGACTTCACCCAAAGAGCACGTGCATCGGTCTCCCTCCCTAGAGACATGGACGGGAACGCGGTCATCGGTGCATCGCCGAATCAACGCGACAGCTTTCCTTCCTCCTTCTGACTTGCTCTCTGGCTTTTCTGCCGCATTCCCTTCAACGAGACGATGCACGTTTCGACAGCAAGAGATAGTCCTACCTTCACTCGAACCCTCCATATCGGATGATTCCGACTCGGCTAACTTGATCGTGTCGCCGCAAGAAGAAGATCATGGCGGACCGGCATTCGGAACCCGCGAGAAACGCAGACGGAATCGAGACCCGCTCCTCATTGAAACTGCGGATCTTCCAAGTTTAGTCCGGTGTGAACGTCGAGTTTTCTACTTCCTTCGGATGGCGTCGACGGAAGAGTCGAAGGTGCAAACGTCGGCTCAATTGTCAATGTAGGCCCGGTCCAAAAGAGTCCAACGGCCCATGTTTCGGTTGAAATTGTTGGCAAACGAAACCAGCCCCGTGCGCTCTGTTTTAATGAGGCAGGACTTCCAACTTTAGCAAAATTAAATTGGGCATTGCGGATTTTCCCCTCTCGTTTCACGCTGATCATTCGATTGCTTCTAGAATTGAAGGAGAAATTACCATTGAATATACGTATAAGAAAGATAGGCACGCGCGGTTCGTCTTTTATAAGACTCGTCTTATATGGATTAGATCTTGACCCTATTAGATCGGTGTACGTGGCCCCACGCAGCACAAAAGCTCCGCGAATTGCGGGCTTCGATTGTCCTAACAAGGGCGGGGCGGCATAGATTTTTATAATAAAGAGGTCGGATCGAATTGTCATCACCGAGCTTGCGCTTAGCTCATGTAAGTTAGGACATTAGCGCCACTTGTTTTCATGAATTTCGCGCATGAACAGGAGGTAAGCGAGATGATAAAAGGGCTTCGCACGTCGTCGTGATTCGCGATCGTCTCTTTTCAACCAATCCAATCGAGATCTCACTGGTCCCTTTCGATTGCGACGGAAGCCATAGCAAGCCATGCTTTGTATCGTTTGCAAAAAACGAACGAACGGGAGATATTTCCGTCGTCCCACGAAAATATCCGGACCATAATTTAAGAATAATCCGGCATTTATGGCAACCGAGTAGAAATCGAACCGTTTAACCATTCAATGTAGATCTGCACAATTTTGCGTATCCAAAGAAACGAAATTTTGGATCTCCCCCTGGGTTTTTAGATTTTGTCCGGCGTCCAAGACAAAAGATTCAATAAATGCTGCTTGCTCGATTTTCGTTTCACCTCGGATCCCTCTCTCTTTAATGGAGATTGAACCTGCACGTTGGACCGATCGTACGCCCACGGCAGGGCATGAACGATGCTTCGGAATCCAATCTTGGCCCATTTATTTCCGGATACCTAATCCTTTCCCGCGTTACTTTTTCAAGAACCCACGTTAACTTCCACACCGATGCGACCTGCCATTTGATACGAAGTAATCATCGCTCCAAATCTGTAATCTTTCACGTATCGTTTGCTGGTATCTCAGTACTTAGCAATATCGATAGAATTAGATTCGCGCATTCTCCGTCTTTCACAGCTCGAGAGGTCCTTCTATCGGGGCGTGATTGTCGGATGATTAGTCAAATTTGCATTATGCTAACTAGTACAAATTCTGGGATGCTTTTCCCATGGATCAATCACATCGATAACTACTCGACGAAATATGCGAGACTGACTTAGGAATTTCATACAATGATCTTCGTTTGCCACCTAGGTTTCCCACTTGTTCGGAACATTGTGGTAGAGTCATTTCGCGTGCAATTGGACAATGTCTTCATTGGTCCTTGGATGGTGTTTGGGGATTGGTTGAAGCTTGAAAGTGAAGGCCAAGAAATTGATGGGATTAGAAAAGTATTTTATTTCGAAAAGAGCATTGTTCCGAACGAATTAACAAATTTGACCCTCACGACCAACCACAAAAATAAAAAGAAAAAGGGATAATGACACAATGGTCCCTAAACTTTAGCTCAATGTGCGATGTAGTACCTGATCTTCTAATTTGTTAAATATGGTCCTTAGACTTTTGGTACTTGTTTAATATAGTGTCTGAACTATATGAAAATGTTCAATATTTTCCATCCATTAATTCGAGTTTATGGACAATATTAAATATTTTCATATAGTCTATGAACTAAATTGAACATGTACCAAAAGTCAAAGGGACCATATTGAACAAATTAAAAGTTCAAAGACGATATTACACGTTAGGTTAAAGTTCAGATATTACATTGAACAAATTAAAAATTCAAGATTCACGTTGCACGTTAAATTAAAGTTTATGGATTATTTGCGTCATTTTCCTAAAAGACAAATTTGGCTCTCCATTAATGATATTGGTCTTGGAGCTTGTAATTTTGTGAAAAAGGAAAGGTCAACATTGTCATGTGCTTATTTAAGTTTCCAAGTTCGCTTCTCTTTTCTCTCTTGGCTCCCACAGTAAGATCAAGGGCTGAAATTTATTGTAGATAGTGTGCGAAAGGAAAACAAAGGAGCACTAGGGTTACTGTACGATTGGCTAGCAGCTCCATAGTATAACCTTGGGCTAGGAGGGGACGTTGGAAGTCGCCAATATAAGTGGAAGCAACGGCTTCTCACCTGCAATTATACTTAGTCCCTTGGCATTTGAAAAGCGATTACAAGGTCATAGGTAATGTCATCCGACAAAAGGGTATTTGACCTTAGAGTATTCAGCCTTTCTTGGCAGATTCTCACTTCCTACTTCAACCTAATCTAGGATGGAACTTGGCTTGGACCCGTAAACCCAACAATGGAGCTGCTCATGCGCTTGCGAATTGGGCTTTTAATCAAATATGTACTGCGTCCTCTTTTCTTTTTCACAATCTCCGCTCTAAAGTTAAAAACATTGCATCGGTTTCCTAAACAAGGGGATTTGACATTTCTTTCCCTACCATTTCTTTCCATCCTTCCCGAACAAAGGCCCAAGATAATACTTGGTTTCTAAGTTTGAGTGTGAACCGTTGATTCTGACTGAAAGCCAACCCATCAAAGCCTTGGACGTTTGCATGTGTTGTTGGTCAAGGAACAATCCAATTGAATCGAGCCAATAAATGCCGAGCTGGAGGTCGACTCACCTAATCGGGGTACGATGCTGGGAACTCGTCTTGAGCTCAATTGAGTGGTAAAATTTACGCTCGAACTAGAATTGAGTGAAAAATCGAGATACTCAACTCAATTATAATGATTTACAATGAACTTGGACAAGTAGTTTGATAAGTTTAGGATCGATTGGGTAATTTTCCTTTCCTAATCACGTGCTTTCCATCACTGATAATGTCTTGGACGTGGTCAAACGTCATTATACTCCATATAATGTCATCTTTCGAGTGAGACATAAGGGGTGTTCAATAATTCCCGGCATTAAATAAGAGATAACAAAAAGCAAGGTCTGATGGGAATTTTTTCTGGATCGCATACGCAGAAAGCAACAATCCATAGATTGCAGGATCTTCGAAAGATCTGACCTCCCGAAGATGGCAAGTTAGACATAGACAGGAAGATGAAACGCCCACATGACAAGGGCCAACACAGGAATCGAATCATTCCATGCCACCATACCAATCGCATGTGGACTGGGCACAGGACAAAAGACCGAGCCAACTCTACGGTCCTTTTAACGTTATGCTCTCCCCCTTTTAGCACAAAAGGGGAAGGAAAGGGAAATAAAAGAAAGAACAAAAATAAAAGAGAAATAAAAGCTTTGATGTCTTAATAATTTCATTTGAGTTATGATATGTAACGCGAGATTATACAATGAATGTTCAATTTTCACATGGGTAAGTGGTATAAGTTGATCGGGATAACGATGGTCCCTAAACTTTAGCCAAACATGCATTGCAGTCATCGAACTTTCAATTTGTTCAATATAGTCCTTAAACTTTTAACCCAATGTGTAATGTGGTCCATGGACTTTTAATTTGTTTAATGTGAAAGACAATGTTGAATATTTTTCATAGACTAGTTTGAACATGTACCAAAAATTTAGGGACCACATTGAACAAATCAAAATTTCAGATATCACATTGCACACTGAGCTAAGATTCAGGGACCATAATGAACAAATTGAAAATTCAGGGACCACATTGCATATTAAGCCAAAGTTCAGGCTTTGCCCCTTTTCTTACAAAAAAAAAATGTGATTTTCTTTCAAATGCTCGAGCTTCACTCGACTACAACAGTGGTCCCAATCCATACATTTGAACTCGATCTGATGATCAAATTGGGTTACAATTTTCACATGATCGACTGCATTAAAATATCCCATGTCGTTTGTATACGAAATTTATATGTTTCTATTTACGTATAGTCTCTTTTCACCTATTAGTTTAAGCTTTCGAGTTGGATATTTTAAAGGGTAATTGAATCACCAATTTCAACATCGACTTGGTACAAATTTTCGAAGTCGGGTATAAGTCAAATATTCGGGAAATTGTCTAATTAATCCTAAATCTATTGTACCGATGGCAATCCAGTTATAAACTTTTGAATTTTATCAATTTAGTTTCAAATCTTTTTGCGAATTTTCGATGTAATCCTTTCGGTCATTTTCGCCGAAAATCGCTAACGTGACGATACACCACGTAAGATAGCCAGCGACGATTGCACTGTCACATTGATGATTTCTGGCGAAAATTGATCGAAAGGATTACATGGGAATTTCGTACAAAGGTATATGGCTAAATTGGCAAGATCGAAAAATTTATGACTGAATTGGCATCCGTACAAAAAATTCAAGACGGATGAGGCATTTTTTCCCGTCAAATGTTGGGTGCTTGCGGAACGAATAGGATTTATAGTTGCCATATTGCTCGAGGTCTCTTCTAGGATTGGAATTATGCTATGTGTTTTTACGGACATATTTGATATGTAACTCGCGCACGATAGTGATATAGTATTGCCAAATGCTCTAGAACGTATTGAACTTAATAAAAATCATATTGCTTGCGTATAGTTGGAGCCAAGCATTTGACGCTGAAAAACGTTCCCTCCAAATATATATAGCTCAGTCCCTTGTGCATCCTCGTATGCTTGGCGCAATTTGTATGGACATTTGAGAACAGCAAATCGAACACCACCAATATGACGCGACGATTGTAAAAATCCAAAGAACAAAAATCATTTGAACAATGACAACGATGCGGATTTTGTTAGTACATACTCGATATTACTAGGCAAATTGAGAATTTACTAGAATCCTTAGTTAGACCACTTACGTATCTCTATTTTTTAAAAGTACCACCCAAACGTGACTTCAACTAGCCATCGCCTGGAGACCTCCACCACCATCTACCCACCGTCGCGGCCTCCGGATTGCTACCACAAAGGGTTGCTGTGAAGATTGTCGTCCCTGTACCGATGTCTCTGTTGGGAAGCTTCTGGAGCTTCTCGTCGAAGGAAATATTGCCGGCCCAGACCGGCTTTAGATCTCGCCGGCCGCGCAAGGCACGCTCTCCTCGCGGCAATGGCTCGTCCATGGCGGAGATAGCTCAAGTGACCGAGACACGAGCAGCGCGTGGCAACAAAGGAGACGATTACAAGAACACCGGCGAGGATGGAAAAACCAAGAGGCGACGATCATCTTCGTGGATCGAATGAGCAGACAGTTAGCTGAGACCGCGGAAGCACGTGTCAGACATGATCATATATGCATTCTCAAAAGATTTTCTATAATTCTTTGGAAGTTCCTTCAAATAACATTAAGGGAAAATGGCACAAATAGTTCATGAATTTTTAATCTGTTCAATATGGTCCATGAACTTTAACACAATGTGTAATGTGGTCCCTGAACTTTTAATTTGTTCAATGATATCCCTGAACTTTCGGTACATGTCCAATTTAGTCCCTAAGTTATAGAATTATAAGAAAATGTTCAATGTAATCTTTCCATTAATTCATGTTCAGGGACTACATTGAACATGTACCAAAAGTCTAGACGCTATATTGAACAAATAAATAGTTCGTGATCCCATTAAATATTAAGGTAAAATTTAGATACCACATTGCATGTCGGATCAAAATTCAGAGACCGTTTACGTCGTTACCTCTAACAGTAACGGGTGTCCAAGCACAATGGACACATAAAAGCCTCATGAAGGCAGGGCAGCCTCCCATGCCCTGCTGAAGCTTGGCATCACCTGCGTGAACAAACGTCACTTCACCACAAAAACATTTTCTACAAAGCGAGAAAGAAAATCGCGCGTGGCCCCAAAAAAGAAGAATAAAAGAAATCTGCAAAAAGGCAAAAGTTTAGTGAATAATCCAATCACGCCACTTAACTGTCTGACAAATAATTCGAGGCGCCAATATCGTGTATCGCCATCGCAATTTTAATCACAGGTTGCTTTCGAATCTCTACAGCAATATTCTGTGGGCAACTCTCTCATCCCTTTCGCATTATATAACCCAAACATCTCTCTTTTCTCCTCTTCTTAACCCCACGGCGATCGCCGAATTAAATGAGTTC
Organism: Syzygium malaccense; assembly: GCA_031216405.1. Lineage (NCBI taxonomy): Eukaryota > Viridiplantae > Streptophyta > Magnoliopsida > Myrtales > Myrtaceae > Syzygium > Syzygium malaccense. Next base: position 25,550,428 of record CM062256.1, on the reverse strand, counting down.
GTCGGTGTCGTTTTCCATCATAAACACAGCGACGCTCCCGCTCGCTCCTTCTTCTGCCGTTAAAGATGGAGAAGATCTTCACCGTTTGATCGGTTCTGGGTTTTTGCAGAGGATCTGATCGAGCAACGCAATGTTCCCTTTTCAGGTGAGGAAATAATTTTAGATTTGCCCTATGGTTTAACTTTGAGATGGCAATAGATACTCCTCCGGGACATACTGACACAAGGGAGGAAAAAGGCAAAAAAAAGAAAAAGAAAAAGAAAAGAGGAAGAAGTACGGCAGCAAACAAATATTTAGGCAATCGAATTCGATTCAAAGTACAGAATTTCATGTACTATCGTTATCTCCATTGAATAATAAAATAAAGGAAAAAAGCCACTATCAATTCTAAATTATGCTCGCCGTAATATATTTATTTTAAATTTTTTTCTATGACACCAAAAATTTCAAATAATGCCCACTGTAACACACACTCCATCAGGGTTTTGTCAATGAGTACCGTTAAAAATCTTTATATGGACGCTGCAAGGCAAATGTCGTTGACATATAGCGTCTACACGACTTAAGCGAAATGAAAATTACATTATTTTGGCTGGAAAATCATTTGACAGAATCTTGACGGATAATAAATGTGATGGATGGGTACAAGTTTTGAGTTTTTTATGTCAGCGTAAAAATAAATAAGATACTATACTTTTAAATTACTTAGGTCTCTTTAACCAAGAAAAAAAAATTCACTTAGCTATCAAAGTTGTCACCTCGTTACGTAACAAAGCAGAGCAACAAGAAGGAAAAAAAAAAGCGTTGTCAAGCCACAAGTCCACGCATGGACCCGAGCATAGCCGCAAATCACAGTTAACTTCAAGGATATTTCAACGGTAAATCTTCATATTGACAATGATTAATCCCGAGACTTCTGGTGATCAACGACTCTAACCCTAGAACCTAACCACGAACCACAAAGAACAAAGAGAACAATCCTTGAAAAGCTGAAGATATCCACTATGCGGCGCTTGTTTGTCTGTTTGGCGTGCGAAAATTTCCCAAGTGTTTTTGTCTCTAACAAAACAAATCAGGCATTATCATTTCATTTTCAGGCAAAGTTATATAATTGATTGGGATCTTGTTCATGAAGGACCCTCTCTTAACTTTTTTGTGAAGGAAAGAGAAAATAATTTTAGTGATTAATGAAATCAATGACGAGGTAATTTTCATAAGGAAAAAATGAGGGGATGTGAAATTTTATATCTAATACCTACTGGTCTCTCTTATTGGAAGAAATTGCGCTTCGTCACCTCAAAAACTTCATGTTTCTCGTGATTTTTTTCAAAAATCTAACATTTGCTTTAGTTTCATCCTATTGTTTCAATACATATAAATAGAGGTAGGTGTTGACATTGGTCGAGACTCGGGACTAGCATAAATAATCGAATGAAACAAAAAAGTTTCCGCCAATTTTGTAATATCTTTTAGTCTTTTTATTTTGAGATAAAGAAAATTTACATAATTCACCAACAAAAATCTGTACTTGCAATTATTTTTCTCCTGATAATCTTAACAAACCAAGTTGTGAAAAAATCTTACCATCTTAAAATTGTATTTAAATCATCACGCACAAAATCTCTTATATAGATGGTGCTATGGTGCAAAAGGACTTGTGATTGACCATAGTATTGCATTTTATATGTAATATTCAAAAATAAACTACAAATATTAATGGAGTAATATATAGCATAAAATAGCCTAGGTGATTATAAAAAGTGAACAAATCTCATGTAAAGATTATCATCAAGCATGTTATAATTAAGGCTAAAGTTAACAGTTAGGTCAAGCAAGATATTAAAATATTGTAAGACAGATATAGTATGGCTTTCTTATTGTGCGAGACGTGAAGAGAGTAATATGTGCGATTAAAGAGGGGAAAGATGTTATAGTTAAGGCTAAAGTTTTTATTGGACTATAAAAACTATTAAAGAACGCAGATCAAGAATATTTGGTATGATTCCCATTTTATCGATCATCTTTTACCTTACTAATTATATGGTTAGAAAATCACTATTGGAAAAAAAATTATCCATTGCATATTTTACAATTAGAAAGAAAGATAAAAAGAAAAATTTTAACCCATAATTCTAAAAATCACAGACTACCATATATTATTCAAAATTTGCTATGAAAAATGATATCATATTTACTGAAGTATGAGGTTAAAAAAATCAACGAACAATTTTAAAAAGACTACAATCAATAAAATGCAATTTGTAATCTGCATTTATCTTAATTTAAAATATTTTGTTACAATATGTGTTGGAATAAAAAATTTAGGTTAGAAATGATAAGAGTATAAACACATTAATCAAAGAGTGTGATTAGGAAGATTATCAAAACTTCATAAATCCTTGAGAGGCAAGATAGGCCTTTTACTATTCAAATCGCCTTCTTCTCATGTGTACTTTTTCTTTCAATAAATAACAATATAGTGGCAGTAGGTTAGGTGAAAAGTTAGAAAAAAGTAATAGATTTAGCAAAAGTTCAAAGCATTGAAAATTCATCCAAAAGGCCAAATCACAAATCAGAATTTTACAATCCACGTCATTACTAATGATGGACACATTAAAGCCTTTTTTTTTCTACTTTAAAGTAGATAGATAAAAAAATGGACACATTGACTCATCATTTTTAAAAATTCAACTCAATATAAAATAATTTACACCATCAAATAACATTTAATTAGTTGTTTGAGCAAATGAAATGACCATATTTAAATATTTATCACTAGTTTAGGGACCACAATAAATAAAAGAGATAACAGCACAAATGGTTCTTAAACTTTGCTTTAATGTACAATTTGTGCAACGTGATCCCTGAACTTTGCCTCAATGTGCAGTGATGTTCCTAAACTTTTAATTTGTTCAATCTGTTCCTTAAATTATTAGTAACTATTTAATGTAATCTCTAGAATATATGAAAATGTTTAGAAGTTCAAGGATTACATTGAATACCGGGTCAAAATTCAGCAACTATATTAAACAAATCAAAAGTTCATGGACAACATTACACTTCTAACCAAAGTTCATGGACCATACTGAACGAATTAAAAGTTAAGGGACAATATTGCACATTAGACTAGGGTTCGGATACTATTTGTGTCATTTTTTCTATTGAGATTAACAAAGATTTCTTTCTCGATGTGGTTGAGAAAGCTTTATTTCTAAATCTTTGTGTAGATGGTAATCAATATGCTAAAAGCTGTATAGTTTCTATTCATCTGATATATATATATATATATATATATATATTTACGCGCGCGCGAGCGCCGCTCGTTAACAAAATTCTTGGTTAACTTAGTGGAAAGTACCAGGGTCACACATGTAAATAAAAACTAAATCAGAGGGCCTCGTGATTCTAATATGTGCGCTGTATGTTCCGCTCTCTTTTTTCAACCTTTTCCTTCCCCTATCGCTCTCTCTTGTGCAGAGTGCCCCCCCTTCTCTTCTCTTCTCTTCTCTTCTCTACAGTATACGCTTCACCCTCTCTCTCTCTCTCTCTCTCTCTCTCTCTCCATTTAAGTCATGCCCGACCGTAGCTTGTGAATTGTGTCTGAGAGCGAGAACAGAAAGAGACTTCCTTTGCTTTTGTATCTCTTTGGCCTCTCTCTCTCTCTCTCTGTCTCTGTTGCATTGTGTTGAGCAGACAGAGCAACAATGTCAGCTTACAAGGACAATGATCCTCGCATCCATGGCATCAAAACTAGGATTCGGGTCGTCCCCAATTTCCCCAAACCAGGTTCGCGCTCCCTCTTTTCGAGCTCTCCAACGATGGTTTGTCTCTCTTGCCCGTCTCTTTTTTCCTCCGGTCGCGAAATGCTGGAGCGCAGATGAGTCGGGATAAAAGGAGGAATTTTGAAGCTACGAGCTGGTTCAATTCTTGAAATTTCCATTTTATTGAGCATGTTGTTGCGTGAGCATGCAGAGGCAAAGACGAAGCTTTTTCGCTTTGGCCCCCGTGGTGATGACATGGAATACAAGCATCAAAAACTGTCTCCTTTTGGCCCGGCTTTTCTTTCTTTGGTAGCATTCCTTTGTTTCAAGAGCAGTTTGGTTGAGATTATTGACGGGCATGATTGCAGGTATAATGTTCCAAGACATCACTACTCTGCTGCTGGATCCACGAGCCTTCAAAGACACCATTGATTTGTTCGTTGAGAGATACAGGGGCAAAAACATTTCGGTTGTTGCAGGTAAAAAGGGGCTTCAAAAGCAAAATATTGAGGTGAAAAATCTTTTTGGGTGTTAAAAAAACTTTATCTTTTCATGGAATTTTTAGCAAACTTTGGTTCAAATTGATTAGTAGATTAGCTTTCAGGACTTAGGTGGGGTCCATGCATAGAAGAAAGTAGGTTAGGGAAGAATGAGGACATCACTCGCTAGTTATTGCATGTTATTATTATTGTTTTTTTTTTTTGGGTATGCAAGGTCTTCGATCTTGTGAATGCTTTTGAGAAAGATTGTGGAATGGAAGCGACTGTGGTTTTCTTCTATTCTTTACTTGGCTTTTTGGGCAGTGATTTCTTGGTTTGACTATGGGCCATTGCTAGTGGAGTGTGCTACTTATTGCTCTCTATCAAGTTTATTGAGCGGCTCACATTTGCTCTCTCTCTCTCTCTCTCTCTCTCTCTCTCTCTCTCTCTATGTATGCGCGCGCGAGCATGTGCTTGCATCCCTGATTATGTGGTTGGTAGGTGATAACGGATGCCCACATTGGTAAAGTGGACCCTGCTGATGTGAGCTTGGATTGAGTAGATGATATGTCCATGTCTTCTTAGTTATTTGTCAGATTTTTGTGGAGTTTGGAGAGAATAAAAATCTATGGATGCTGAAATTTACAGTGATTGGATTTTTCTATGCTCAGATTTTTCTCGCATGCTAGCTTCATTTGCATCTCTATGTTGATTAGTGAAAACATGGACTATGGTGCCTGCTGCTGCTAGTTGTTTTTGAAATGATATAATCTTTGCGCATCACTCTTGGGACAAGGATATCGACCTTTAGGATATGGTTGTTCTACATTTAAGTGGTAATTGATTGTCAATTGACGTGTAAGATCATGGCATGTGACGGAATTTATGGTTGAGAAGCAATTTCATGAGAGAGACTTTCAAGCGTTGGATCACTTTGAGATGATGTGATCTGTCCTCATCATGAATAATTGACATTTCAATTTAACTTAAACAGGATCTTAATCCGACTTTTTGGGTATGCTTAGTGACTGCACAAAAATTGCTACAGCATACTATATTTCCTCTGATATCTCAACAAGGTTTTCAACTTCAATCATCTGCTCAAATTTTTTGCCTTTGCTTTCAAACTGATGATTTTTGTTATCCATAAAAAAGGCATTCCAATTCTGCTACCAATTCTGTGTACATCTGAAAGGGATTTTGATGTCAATTTTGTGAAAAGATTTGTCTAACACTGTAACTCTCTAGTATGATTACTCTGAATCTTGGTTGGCAAGCACTGTTACTGTATTTTGTGTAGCAGTCGCTACACTTGTCACGTTTACCAATCCCTGAAACTATTTTCTACATTCTTTTACCAGGGATAGAGGCTCGAGGTTTCATATTTGGTCCTCCCATTGCATTGGCAATTGGAGCAAAGTTTGTACCTCTGAGAAAGCCAAAGAAATTACCTGGTAACTCTAATCCAACCATAGTGTAATTTCCTTGCATTCATACTTCCATCTCATTTATGCATCGAGTGATGAGGGTTCATTAATGGATCTTTTCTGTTATGTATTTCACGCCCTCTTGTCATGTCCTATTTGTTGTTTGCTATATCTCCTCCTCCTTTGTCATTATTTTAATTTGCCTCAAGTATGAGAAGCTTTGATAAATAACATATACATTGTATTCTGAACCTGAAGATGTTGTCATTTGCCAAAATATTTTTTTGTGCTGGTCATCATATACTATGATGCAAGTTGAATTTCTTCATCAGTTCTTTGGTCCCTTAAGATGTATATCTGCTTATGGGATGTTTCCATGGTTTACAATTTGTGGTGTTAGCTCAGTGCTATGGGCTGATATTCCACAAACGTGAGGTCATGAGGTTGAATTTGCTTGCAGTCCGTGGTTGTGCGTGTTTCTCTCTTTGTGAATGGGTTCTGGACCTCTTGCACATTGGTGGGGCTATGAAGACGGGGCTGGCCCACCTTGGACCAAAGGGTCTCAAATGGTGCTCGGGGCTGGCCCACCTTGGCCAAGGGGTCTCAAATGGTGCTAAGTGGTGACAAATCTGCAGTTTTAAATATGACTCTCATAGTAATAGCCAGAGAGATGAGCCACGCCTATTGCCCCAGTATGCTCGCGTTGTTTAGCTAAGCCTGTCCTTTTTTTTTGGTAGATGGTTGATAATCCTTGTGATGTTATCTCTCATTTGTGATGATTGATTTCTTTAACCACTGTGACATCTTAAGGTTGAGCTAGTTTAGCAACAACCACCTAAACGAATGTCAGAGTCTTTACACTTTGGCAAGTTACTCAGTAATGTCTTAGTTACTGCGCCCTAAGGAGGCTCTATAAATCTCCCAAAATTGGTACCCCCTGAGTGATCATACACAAATTTCACCCTGAAATGGTGCCTCCTAATCTTGATATACTTACAGTTTACCCTTCCCTACCACATCTAACATATTGTACTGGAATATCCTTGATATTGATGCTTTTGTCATTCTCTGGTACCTTTTGCATGACTTTGTGGACCATGGCTATGACCGATAAACGATGTGGCTGTCACATGGGAGAACATCAGTTGATATTGTATTACATTTCAGCATTTCATTTAGCATTGCTGTTGCGTAGCTTTCACCTAATTTTTTTCCCTATCTGGTTTTCGTTTATACTTGAAGTCCATCGAGAAAAGTTCAGTACCTCCAGCCTTCAAGTGAGGTTACTGAATCTTCCCATCTTCCATGTCTTCCAATAATTATTTTATCATGTTGTGCTCACGATTGACAGAATTTAGCATGCTCCATCTGATCTTGGTTCTTTCTGGACATGATAAATCAAAAAATTCCTTGATGATGGCTTTCTCAAGACGCATTCACGTAGACGCTTTTAGATGAAGACTGATGCTGGAGTATGTGGCACATGATACTAAGAGCTTTCTTCCATCGCAGGGGAAGTTATCTCAGAAGAGTATACCCTAGAATACGGAAGAGATTGTCTTCAGATGCATGTCGGAGCTGTGGAACCTGGTGATCGGGCTTTGGTGGTGGACGATTTGATCGCCACTGGCGGAACTCTTTGTGCGGCTATGAATTTACTAGGTAAGGGCTCAATGGACTTCTAATGTAGCAGTGCTATTAATGCAACGAATGTGCAGCTTCAGGTGCTGTAAAGTTTGCTTGGATTCTGATTCCATCTACAATATTTACGCCAGTCTAAAGAAAGAGAGAGATTTCTTTTGTTTTCCTGCTACATTATGCTTGCCCTTTATGATAAACAAACCTAAACATGTGCTCGTATGACTGCATTTTCGTTCTTTCTATTTCTTATACCGAGGTACACAAACTGCAGTTTTATGTAATTGTATTTATATATCTAAACTTCTGAGCTCTTTATTGTGCAAGGAGGTCTTCTTTGCACTGAAACAAAAACTGATAGTAGAATAGTGTAATATGGAACTAGAAACTCAAATATTTCACACATGAGAAGTTAAAAAAAAGAAGAAGAGGCTGATGAATTTGTACCTGAGCAAAAGTAATTGATACGTGACATCTAATAGTATCTCGTGAATCACCTACACATCACTCTAGCTGAATTGCTAGCGACAGTTTTGGGAAACTCTTAGCATCTATGTAAATAGCTCTGGTCTTTATGGCCTTTAAGAAGAGTAATTTTATTATCTCCATTACCCAGTTCTAGTGTTCGTGGTGGCAACTTCAGCAGCCGGATCAGACATTAGGGCACGGTTTTGTGAACATGGACTACCAATAAGTTTGCCTTCTGACAAGTAGCACATGAAGTAGGCGAGAGGAATGTGGTTTGAGATTTGTTTCCCAATAGGAGCTGCCTGATATGTGTGATACAGCTCACTGGTTAGATTCTAACTACAGTCAGTTGATGCAAAGCAGCTTTAGGACTGCTGTACCAAAATGGACTTCGATGTATCTTCTCTGATAAATGACCCCCTTGCTTCTTCCCGTCTGTGCCAGAGTGCCTCACCCGAAAAGAGCTTTCCTTCACTCTCCTGAACTTGATCATCATTATAATGAACTTAAAATTTCGTATCTCAGTGTATGATTTTGCGAATCTGCTATCCCCTGGGCACAATCTCTTGTTTTTCTTTGTTTGGTATTGATTCTTCACTGAGCTAGGTCTTGCTTCATCTCCTTGTGTAGTTTTCTCAGTGAATACCACTTAATATTTTGCTATTTCGCTCTCTGAACTTATGCCAACTTATGTTCCTCAGAACGTGTTGGTGCTCAAGTAGTTGAATGTGCATGCGTCATTGAACTTCCAGATTTAAAGGTGCGTATATCATAATAACACTCACTTTCTCCTTCAATCAATCAAGCCCATTTAATAATAATATTCGTTTGTTCCGTCCATTGTCATTTCATTCCACTCCTTTGCATCCTATTGTAGTATTATCTTCTCTCACACAGAACATTTCATCTATGTGGCTTGGGCCATTACTATGTGTTGTTTTTCCCATTATTGAACGTTTCAGGGACGTGAGAGGTTGCATGGCAAACCATTGTATGTACTCGTGGAGTCCCATTGATTGGGGGACGATGCTCCAAAGACTAGCAAAGCGCTCCACAATGTACATTAAGAGGGATTCATGATAGCTTCTGGGCGGGAATATATGCTTTTCATTCTTCTCTGTTTCGATTGGGTGGAGAGAATTTTGAAGTCTGCTGGTTCAAAACCCTCTATTCATCTGGTAGGTTAGGCTGAAAATTCGAACTACATAAAGGGCTACTTTGGCAGAAGACGGTAGGAAATTTTCAATTATACTTTCTCAAGTATAAGATCGGCAAGGGCTTTTGACCTTGTGGTGGTGGTGATTCATCCTTTGCCAAATCAAAGAAGCCTTAAATTCAATTCACATTCTCTCTTTCCATGCTTTCTAGTGTAAAAGTGGAATGGAAAAAAGAACCCGGTCAAGTCTCGAGACTGCAATCCGAAGATTGCATCCTCATCGCTAGACATTTCGAGAAAGTTCATTCAAATGTCTATTAAATCATGCATTGCGTTTCTCAGCAGGTGTTCTGAACAGATGCCTTCTCATGCATTAGTTTGATCACGCTCGTGATCACTCTGGTCTTTAGGGATGGAGCAATATAGAATGAATGGTGAAGGAACTGATGGAAATTGAGCATTGAAAGTGACCATATACCCTCTGCTTTTGCCCTCTCTTTTCATATTCCTCCCAAGTAAAGATGGAGTATGGACCAAACAAAGCATATGGCTTACGGAGCACTTAGACTTGGGCAATAAGTATGAGCAGTTGAGAAAAGGCTTGGCGACCCCTAACCTAATAGGCATCACTACCACCCTCCTTCACCAGCTTGACCTAACTCTCTTTGCATCATGTGTGATCTGATCTCATTCTACTTCATTAATGGTCGACTGTAAATGCAACCATACCACATGAGGGACGAACCTAAGAAGCTCTTTCATGAGTGACCATGGCTGGTCAAAATTGGGACATTTGAACGATTCATCGACTGTATTCCGGGTTGGTGGCGAAAACTCGCCCCTGTATAACTCGTCGGTTTTGGGTTTGAGTCTCGAGTCTCTTGCATGCCTAATGAGTTTGACGAAGGGATCTTTGTTTGCTCATTGCTATTTGATTTGGCCATTGGTGCGGAAGAAAGATTATCATACAGAATATAGATATAGATTATAGTGCAATGTCCACACTGCGATCTTAAATGGCAGACCATGCACGGCGCTTGATGATGGCCAAAAACATAACCAACTGCAGCACGATAATGTACAATCATGTTAGCTCTCAGCTGCATCCGTCTGCGTGCTCTTTCTTTATTCAATCTCAATGATCGACACTGAACAGTTTGAAGAAGAGAAGAGAGACAGTATGCTCTGCTGAAAGTGATTAACTCTATGGTTTTAATACTTAAAAAAAAACGAGTTTCTCAATCTCCTCCACGTTCAAACCACATATGAAATTAATCCTCATTCCTTCTCTGAAGCTTAGGGTGAGAGACCCGCTTGCAAGACTCAAACATTCTACACTACGGTACTCCTGAATTAGTATTGTTAGAACACCAGTGATTAGATTGAAATGGTTAATTAGCAAACTTAGCATTCATTAAGATAGTTTTCTACATAATCAAAAGAACTAACCACGCAAAAAATGAATTAAAATGCTCGTCAGATTAATAGTGATATGGCACCAACTATTAGATTAAAATCGTAAATATAGCAACTTAGCATACATTCAGACAGCTTTCTACATCATAAAAGAAAACTGACCATCCCCCCCAAAAAAAAATCACATCTTCATCGATCCAAAGTCATAAGAGACCCACAAGGAAATAAGAAGAAACAAAACTTAAATAGCAAATGAAAAATCAAAAGTTCTTTCCCCGTATACCTTTACAATCTATAGATAATAAGGAAGCAAGGCAATACCGCGCGAGGATCAAATACTATCAACTCACCCTTGTCCCCATTCACCGAGTCATACCCGGCCCGGACCTCGAAAAACGGGTCGGGTCCGGGCTGCTTCGCCACCCGGCCAGCAATGACCCGGCAAACCAGCATGGCCCTCCTCCCCTTCCCTCCGCCCGCCCTCTCGTGGGCCGACCCGCTGCCCGCGAAGAACGTGCACACCGCCGCCCCCTTGCCGCCGGAGAACGTCAAGAAGTCGGCCGAGGAGATGCCGCCGCCCGCCGACGCGGGCCCCATGCAGCGGAACCGCATGACCTCGTTGCCATCCGCGACGCACCGCGCGACATTGTCCTCCGAGCACCCGCCAACTACGCCCTGCCCGAACCCGGACCCGGACCCGGCCCGGGACTTGACCGCCTCCCGATATTCCTCAAACCGGGCCGTCGTCTTCGGCCCGGTCTGGACCTTGAAGATCTTCTCGACCCGGCCGGGAAACGCCGACTTCTCGCTCCAGCTCGTGTGGAAGATGATCTCCACCACGTTACGCGACTGGTGGCCCTCCGGCAGCTCTGTCAGGGGCGGGTATAATGACCTGGAAGAGCGGGGAGAGACTGTCACGGCCGGAACGACTTTCCGGGTAAAAGGGTCGTTCGGATCCGAGTCCCTTTTGGAGGGTTTGGAGTGCTGCTTTGTCTTGGTGGGCGGTGGTTGCTGTGTTCTCGGTTTGGGCTTTCCTCTGGCCATTTCGATGACGTCTCTCACGGTTTGTGCGCTCTTCCGGCAACTACCCGACGCCGTGAGGAGGCTCTTCGGGTTTGGGTGGTGATAAACGTCCTCGAACGCTCTGGATTTGCACTGCAACGACTTGACCCACCCCGTCGCCATTGATTGACGAACACCTTGAGCTTTGCTCTCTCTCTCTCTCTCTCTCTCTCTCTCTCTCTACAGAGAGCTTAAGATTTGTCTCGCTTTTCTTGAGATGATCTCGTTCCTCTCATGATTCTGCTTTTCGTTTAGGCGTTGAAGCTGAAGCTCGGGCGGTCTAGAGAAGAAGAAGAGGAAGAGGAAGAGACAATGGCGCGATATTAAATGATGGGGCGTTTCACTACTTACATGCACGCGAAAAGACGAGGACGCCCTCCAGGTGGCGACCCCACGTGGGCTCTGTCTCTTTCCTTTCATTGGGACAGAAGTGGAAACAGGAAAGGCTACAGAACAAAATTCATTTATTCGGGGAAACAAATTTCCATAATTATGTCTCCAGATGAGAGATCTGAATTTCCTTTAGTTTTTTCGGTATTTAGTCTCGAAAGATTTCATATGAGGAGGGTTTGAACATTGACAAGACACTTTTTGTATTTTGTTTGGTTGCGATGGGTCACTACCAAATGCTTCAGCATCTTTATTGCTCGAAAGAGAGAGCCCTTCGACCCTGGCAAAGGGACTTAGATTTGGCAGTTTGAAAGCTTTCATCATCTCCTTCATTGCAGAAGATCTCGAAAGATTTTGACATTCGATCAATTTTGCCCAAATTGCCTAGTTTGGCCAGAAGAAGAGAGCACCAAACTCCCATCTGTTTTCCCAATTGCCTTGTGCCTTCTTGGTAATAAGGGGCCCAAAGAGACGGCAAGAGTAAAACATGCGCATTTAGAGAAAAGATTATCATGAAGCTAGGTAGGGAGAACTTCAGTTGCTTTTCTCAGTGAGCGGTCATGGCCTCTGCACTTGACCGAAGTGCCACGACAAATGCAAACGAGGCTAATAGGGCTGACGATGCCCCCTCTAATTGTTCGATGTTTGTCGTGAGATTTTGAGTAGTTTATTGTGTGTTTCACATGAAATTTCCAAATCTAGTGTCTCGGAGTTAAAAGTATTGTAAAAGTTTGTTGTCTTGACCCCTTCATCACTTGAGTCCCTCTCGTGTCCATCTTGATAGGCTGCATTGTTGATTCGTCTATTGCCCTGTAATTTTAGTTATTTCCATGCGATGTCTCCTAAAGGTGGTGAGAGAAAAAGTTCCGTATACTATTAGCTTAAAGGGCTTAAAGATATAGTTTCTGGACAGAGCTCTCCCTCTGTCTATCTCTCTCTTCATGTTTCTGGTCCTCAGCTTTGTTTTTTCCTATGCGGTCCAGTCAAAAGGTTTCTATACTGGTGATTATTCTCGTCCTCTTTTTGTCTTTCTCTAAGCAAACCAAACTGTCTTCAAGGCTACTAGTGTCGCCCAACAAGAACCTTCAATAATGCGGCATAAGCACTGCACAGCACGTACCACTGTTTGCTTTGCCCTAGCTTTTGCTAAGAAGCAAAAAATTATTGGAACTTAGTACCAACCATTAGCTGGATGTTATTTAGGGTACGCATAAGAACGTTTCTGTGCCCGGGAACTATTTCTGAACAGAAATAATTTTTTTTGATTCTGTGCCCGGAAACAATTTCTGAGTATTTGAAGGCGTTTGATAAGCTGTCCAAAATTTCTATTTCTAGAGTAGAAAAGAATAGAAATGCGTTTGGTAACTACACAAAATTTTTGTTCCCAAATAATATTTTAATAATATTTTGAATTTTTTATTTTTTTTCTTTATATCCATTTTCTTCTTTGGCCATGGCCGGCGCCGGCGACCGGCCATGGCCAAAGAAGAACACAAAAATAAGAAAAGAAAAAAAGAAAAAGAAGAAAAAAAACTGATTCTCAAAATTGTGCCGAGAAACAAGAAGCAACTTTTTTTACTTCTTGTTTCTCTTCCAAAACTGTTTCTCGGCACAAATTTTTGCAAAAATGTGCTCGGGAATAAAAAATTTACCAAACGCATTTCTGTTCCCAAACTATTTCTGGGAACAAAAGAATAGAAATTTTTACTGTTTGGCACGTTGCCAAACGGGCCTTATATTCCAAGCTTTCAAACTTTATATACTTTTCCTTCCTTTTATACATTTTTCGAGGGTATTTTTATTGGTGGGGTGGGGTACTTCAATTGCCATCAAACCCATCTGCCCAAATAGTTTTTAATCTTCCCCAGCTTCTCTCATTGATGAGGGTTCCTGACAATTGTGCGCGGAATCAATAGAGGATTGATATCAGTGATGAAAAGGTTGCTTTCAAAGCTTCCAATCGAGCCGAAGGCATCAAGAATGGCGATACTTTATCTCTATTTTTTCTTATTTTCTGGATGAATCGAACTCGGGAATTTATTGGCCCAGTAACTAATCCGGGTCAAGTCGCTTTCTAATAAACACACGTTCTGTCCCATGTATGAATGAATGACACACGACCCTTGTCGTTCCTTCGACTCAAAGCAACACTTACTGTCTTTTTACATCGATATTGGCGCGCGCGAGAGAGAGAAATGAAAGAGTCTCATAGCCCTAAACAAGAACAAAGAACAGAGAGAAAAAAAAACCTGGGCTGCTTTCGTTTTGTCAAGAAAATCTTCACTTCGAAGTGGAACATGTCATGGAAATAGGGTTTCGAAAGATGCTCCAACAGGAGACTTGGAGATTCCCGAGTTCGTGAGCAGTAATTACACACGAATTTGAGGGAAAGAATAAGAAGAATTCTTTATGATTAATCAGATAAAAATACGAGGGAAAGAGGGAGATCGTGGGAGGAATCTTGTATGGAAGTTTGGGTTGAAACAGATGAGTATAGGATAGAAGAATGGAAGAAGAGAATGGAAGCTGGCGGAGAACATATCCTTAAAATAAAAGAAGCAGCTCTGAAATTCGAAGGGGATAATGACACAAATAGTCCCTGAACTTTAACTTAATGTGTAATTTAGTCCCTGAACTTTTAATTTGTTCAATGTAGTCCCTGAACTTTAACATAATGTTCAGTTTGGTCTCTGAACTTTAACATAATGTTCAATTTGGTCCCTAAACTTTTAATTTATTCAATGTGGTCCCTGAACTTTTAATATGTGTTCAATTTAGTCCCTGAACTATATGAAAAATGTTCAATATAGTCCTTGCACTTGAATTAATGGAAGGACTATATTGAACATTTTCAAATAGTTCAAGGACTAAATTGAACACATATTAAAAGTTCAGGGATCACATTGAACAAATCAAAAGTTCAGGGACCAAATTGAACATTAGGTTAAAGTTCAGGGACTACATTGAACAAATTAAAAGTTCAGGGACCAAATTGCACATTGGGTCAAAGTTCAGGGACTATTTGTGTCATTTTCCCAAATTCGAATTAGATTAGACGACAGATTTTCTTCCTAATCTCTTTGTTTAACGCTTAATTAAACAGATTGAAATCGCATCCGCAGCAGCCGGAAGCGAGGACTGGGGCAGTCTCATTAAACTTTGAAATGTTTGGTGCGTGACATCGTAATAATCGACAGCTAGTAAAACATAAGGTGGCGACAACCCTTGAGATTTCCAAACTTTGTCAATGACTTTGTCTTCGGTTTCTACGTAAATTAAATATAATATCGGACGTGCGGACGTGGTACTGTCAATTTTTTTCCTTTATTCAGTAGATTATGATAGGACACCAAAACCAAAGTGTTTAGATCAAAATGTTACTGGCAAATCACATTCAAAACCCAAAACGATATGAATAACACAGCTCGTAAGAAGGGCGAATGACGTCGACGCATGAATTCCACGGATGAAACCTAAGTTTGAAAGTTAAAAAAAGCGATCGATTCGCTAATATTTGATAAACGAATTCTACGGGGATTAGTTTCTAGAAATTGTATGTCGAGCACACCATTTTCTCATAAAAATGCTCGAGCTTCTAAAGTTACTCCTTCGGCCTATCACACGTACAAATAGTGCAAAGAGGTATAAGACATAACTCAAAAACGCGGTTAATCTTTTAGTGACTTTTCGACTTGGAATTGCTGCTTAATTTGGTGCTTTTTTCCTGCCTTTAGCTCTTCACGCCTGCCCAATCTTGATTTTCTCCGGGAACGACGTTCCAACTTTTGCGTGCTTCAATGCGAAAGATTAACCCTAATAATCATCACGAATTTCTCGCATTCTTCAACTTGCTTCAAAATTTATGCATGCATGCTACGCTATCATTATCACCACTAGAGTCTGAACTTTTTCGTGCCGAAACAAAAGACCATGACAAAATGAGCATTAGCATGTGTTTTTTTTAATTTAAATTTTTATTCTTATTTTTATTGTATTTTTCTTTTTCAGAAAACAAACAACTTAGGTCTTGGGAAAAATCAATAATTTATTTTCTCCTTTTGCGTGTTGAAAAGAAGGTGAGTTTTTCTGTCAAAAGAAACAACCTGGCTCGTTGTCCAGCGGCACAGAATGGGTACCTTTCGATTTTTTTATTTAAGTTAGTATTATGAAAAATCCGAAATTGGTACACCGATAATAAATAATAAATTTATCTAAAACTAATTTTTTTACCATAAAAAATTCCAAACTGGTATGTCCATGACAAATTTACCCTCCATTCATTTCCGTAAATTTTATCATCAAATTACTGAGTTGGATGACACATGACACATGACAGTCGACGGATATACCAATATAGAGTTTTACCTCTCTATTTGTCACAGATTTATCAATTTATAATTTTTCATGTTATTAATCTAATTTAACGAGAGTAAATTTGTTAGTACCATTTATTCTTGCAGAACCTTACTTGACCATGTCTGGACATTTCCATGTCCTAACTGGATCTAGGTTTGGTTTTGGCTTTAGTTTGTATTTGGTGTGTTGAAAAGTAATACATATCTTACCTTACCAAAAAAAAAAATTTATCACGGGTATATTAATTTTCGATTTTTTGTAATATTAATTATTTTTTATTTTTATTTTCCTTCCTTTTATCTAGGCACCCTTTTTTTTTACTTTTTCTTATGCATTGGGAAAATTAAATACGGACGAACTTTCTTCGACTAACTTGTGCAGTTCAACTTAGCTTGTGTGTTGACCAGCATCGAATATTAAGTGCGCGAATTTAAAGAATTCCACTAACTTAAATGCGATATAAAAAAAATTAATAAAAAAATAAATTAAATGCGATGTCGGTCTTGCCTGCTCGCCTCCATAAATGCGTTGCGATCAATTTATTTTTAGTTTGAATTACTTTGTTCCACTAGGGACCCCATTAATGGCTACGTGTTGACGACGCCATCTCGCCAGAGACGATTTTCTAATGCGGAAGTAACCGATGCTGATTATATAAAAAAAAAATTAATTGGGATTTCTCGCCAGAAAAGATAATTTTAATTCGGATATTACCGGCAAAGCCGCCAACTTAATCTGATGAGGTGATTCTATCGCTCGTTTGAAATCCTGCCTACAAAAA
The DNA here is from genome assembly GCA_031216405.1 of Syzygium malaccense. Taxonomy (NCBI): domain Eukaryota; kingdom Viridiplantae; phylum Streptophyta; class Magnoliopsida; order Myrtales; family Myrtaceae; genus Syzygium; species Syzygium malaccense. The sequence goes on along the minus strand of CM062256.1, from coordinate 25,533,494 downwards.
ATGGTAAGAGCTCGAAGCAGAAATGTCCGGCTATTGCATTATGCTCGATGAACTTCTTTTAGGGAAGTTTATGGTAAAGTAGATCCGATGATCGTGACATCGATAATAGCTCGACCTCGATGCTTTGTTAAGTTGGCTATTGCGTTCATATTGTTAATTTTGTCCGTTGCTATCGGCAAGGGTTGTTTAATGCGTGAATTAGGCCGGCCCCGATCTTTACTTATCATGAATTACATAATTTCTATATATTACGAAATTATGTTGTTCCGATTTTGAATATTGGGGATGTTGCAAATTCCCTTATTCGAAATCTGGTTCGGTTCATTCATGCCCTCCCGCAATCCTTGAAGCCTGTCGAAAGCCACACTTTATCCGAGCCTCTTTGCCCCCGACAATCGTTCCCCGCCCTTGTCTATCGGGGTTTGGGCACAATTCGGCCATGGGCCACGCATCCACCGAAGAGAATCATGTCCTCACGTCATCCATAACGATTCGACCAATTCGAGGGCTAGGCATCGCAAGAAATACTCTTAACAACCCGACAATGAGATAACCATTTAGAGGCGAGTGTTTACTTATGGATCCATTGTGGGACTCGATCATTATGATGTTGAACGGGTCCGAATTCCTTCATAGTCACGTCGGATCCGGAAAAATCCAAGCTTGGGCTTTGCTCATTTCATGGGCCCAGCCTTGATGAACCCAGCTGATAATAAGATGAACTTTGGAAGCGTTTACCTTTTATGTTACCTTTGGAGGTTAGGCCCGTTTCTCAATAAAAATATTGGACACGGGTCGTGACAAATCACCTATTTCGAATGGACCGCATCGTTACGGATGGTACCGTCCTTTCTATTAAATAATTTCGTTCGATTGTGGACGGGCCCCCTAACACATGTGACGAAACGATTGAGCTTCTGGCGTAGCTCGCCGATGTAACTTCGCTAACTTCTGTTGGCGTAACTTACCGACTATTATATCACGTTATTGACCTTAATTTTAAGTGAGTTACTAATTATTTTTCGAGTTATCAACTCTTTCTCGATATATATAACGCACGTTCCCGAGAAAATCAAATGAAACGTAATAATTTTACGTAAGATTTGGTAATGTTCGAACATTTAGAGTTAGTAAGAGTCGGTAAATAATTCATAAGTTAATAAAGTTACATAAATAAAAGTTGATAATTTTTTAGAAAGCGGGTAATTTTCAGAAAAAAACAAATTTACATTTGTTAAATTCTCATAAAAATAGGTTAATTTACTGATAAGTTAATTGAACAATAATTAACTGCTCATTTTTTTAACGAGTTAATACCACGAAAAATCCTAAATTGGTACACCTGCGACAAATTTACCCTCCTTTAATTTCTGTTAAATTTTACCTTCAAATTGCTAAGTTAAATGACACGTGGCAGTTGACGGGTTTACCAGTTTGAGATTTTACCCTTCCGTTTGTCATGGATTTATCAATTTGTGATTTTTTATGGTATTAATCCTATTTAACGGAAGATAAATTTTTCACAAATGTATCAGTTTAAGGTTTTTAGTAATGATTTTTTTTTTATTTTTTATTATCAAAAAATTAGTTTGCAATAAATTTATTATATATGTACCAATTTGGGATTTTTCGTGTATTAACCCTTCTTTTAAATCAACAATATTATAATCGTTTTGTTTTCTTTTCCAAATTCGAATATTAGAATCGTCCCACTATATGCTGTTTCGATCGGAAAAGCAGCATTTGGGGAATCCAATCACAAGCTGCCACATCCTACTACCGACCCGACCCGCCGCCCGACGCCCCCCATGGACCCTCCTCCTCCTCCTCCTGCCCCCGCCACCCCGACGACAGCGGCGCCGGCTCCGGCGCTCCTCCGCCGCCTCTCCGCCGTCGACGCCTCCGTCTCCCAGCTGCTCCACCGCCACAACTTCCTCCCCCGCCCCATCTTCCTCCTCCTCGAGCTCTCGGCCGACTTCCGCCTCTTCTTCCCCGTCTCCCTCTCCCTCTACCTCTCCCCGATCCCCTCCCTCCGCCCTCTCCTCGCTCCGCTCATCCTCGGCCTCCTCCTCGACCTGGCCCTCGTCGGCCTCGTCAAGCTCCTCTTCCGCCGCCCTCGCCCCGTCTACAACAAGAACATGAGCGTCGCCGTCTCCGTCGACCACTACTCCTTCCCCAGCGGACACGCCTCTAGGGTTTTCTTCGTCGCCGCGCTGGTCTACCTCTCGGCTGACGCGATGGAAGGGGCCGTCGTCGAATCGAGGTCCGGTGGATTCGTGGATCGGTGGATTGCCGACGGCAGCGAGCGGAAGTTTGTGGAGCTCGTGGTTTTGGTCGCTTCTGCTTGGGCGGCAGCGACGGCGAATTCTAGAGTCTTGCTCGGACGGCATTACGTGTGCGACGTGTTGGCCGGAGCGTGCTTGGGTGTGATCGAAGGTTGGCTTGCGCATCGTTACCTGAGGTTGTGTTGTTTTGAGGTAAGAAGTTTTCATATCATCTGATCTTTTGTTAACTATGATTGATAGATAGGTGAGTGAGCGAGAGGGAGAGAAATTACTGTAATCTACTGATGATAAGATCACTCCAATGCGAAAAGTTGCGAAATTTGTATGTCATCGGAGCCTGTCATTTTCCACGAATGATGTTCTACCGCAAGAATGTTGCACTTATTTGGTGGATAACAGCAACCTCACATTGGACTTGAGCTATGTGTGTCGGTGTGTTGCGGAGAGCTTGTTCCATAGTAAGCCGGTTTTTAGTTGAGTTTTAAGGGAATACTGTAAAGTAGTACAGGTGGGATAAATAGATTTATCTAGTAGTCACTTAGAATTATGCGGTATGAGGCGCACATTACCGACCATGTAGTACTGGCATCGGTTGGCCTCTCTTATACAAATTCGTCGTGCTAACAGGCCGGCTATGCTGAGTTTTAAGGACATGAATTTCCTGCTTACCAGGCTGCAGCATGGCAATCTTTGGATTATTGGTATGTCACCCAATTGCAACACTTGAGAAACGATGGGTCTCCTGTCATAAGTTTTGCTTATGTTCTTCCAGTGAATTGAATTTTGTGCAAGCCTCTCGAAGGCAGTTTGTCAACAATTGGAAGGGCAGTCTTTGCACCTACCGGTTGAAGTTCTCTTCCAAGAGATCTTGGTCTTAGAAGTAATTTTTCCTTGTTCCTTTGATCCCTGCATTCATGGGAGCATGTTGTGAAGTTTCACAGCTAGGCATGTGAAGCTGTCATGTCTGATTTCCTAATTTTTGTTTGAAATCTCTCTATCAACATCTCATTTTATCAATACATGTTTTGGATTCATTGATTGAAGGCGATGATTGGTGAAGAGTGGGCCTCATGGTGGTTGCGAAGTAGTCATGAAGCTCTTGTAGTTTTTAATCATTCACCTAGAATGGCTGAAGGTGAATTTAGAATTTGCAGTGAAAGGTGATCATGAGATAAGTCGCTGGTGGATAAACTAGGCTGATGGTGATTGTGGTCTCTTAGACTCGCTTTCTGCACTCTCGGTAGTCCCATCTCTTAGTTAAATGTTGGTCCAAGTCTGTGGAGGGAAGAGGTAGTCAATGGCTGGACGGGGTCTTGGATGACAATACACATTGATTTACTGCCAAGCAGATAGTTGGCAGCAGGCAAGTTGCAGTTAATCGGGTTGTTTTGCAGGGCAATGTTAGCTCTTTACAAATGGATTCCTGCACAAGCTGCACGAGTCTCCATCTGTTTTATATACACGTGAATTTATCAGTCCATGCAAAGGGGTAGAATCATATTTACAGTCTTTGAGTGCCATCTTCAGCTCTTTTGCAAGAAAAAATTGCCATCTTGAGCTCTGTCATTGTGGCGAAACATTATGGCAGTTGCTAGAGTTTATTTACTCTCAGGATGCAAATACATACTGAGAGGTGCGTACCAACATGAGCTTAGGCTGATCTTACTTGTCTTACGAATCTTTGGGCCTTAGTTTATTTACTTCTTCGCGAGTCAGAACGTGAGTTCTTCGACGTATTTTCTTTACGTGTCATAAAGATGTCAGATGACTTTGAGAGGGAGTGTCTTCCCTTAATGTTCTTGTAAATTGCGCTACCCGTGGGGTCTGTAAATATTGGACAACATCATGAAAGGCATCCAGTCGTCGTACATTTTGTATTCGATTTATATAATTTAGACGCAGTAGCTACTCTTGCTCTGTTGTTATCCTTTGCATTCGAGTGGTTTCGATTTGTGCACGAATTAGATTCCTCTTATTCTGGAGCTTTCGGCTGAATTTCAGTTTGGCCCATTGGTGTTTGAGCCCATGTAGTGAAGGGCTCCTTTTGATTCTTCTCGTCCATCTCTGGCTTTAATACCTAGTACTAGCTGACATCCTAGGTAGACGAAAGCTACTCGAGAAAAAGAAAAGCTGCTCTTCCTTAGCTTTTGGCTTTTGAGTGAGGCGAATATGAAAAGCGTTCTTTGAAGGGAAAGGTACAGAATCATGGCACGTTTCTTGTTTGTCCTTTGGATATTTCTTGGGAAAATAACATGAATGATCTCTGAATTTTGAATCGATATGTAATTTAATTCATAAATTTTTAATTTATTAAATATAGTTTTTGAACTTTAGCTTAATGTTCAATTTGATTTCTGAATTTTTAATTTGTTCATTATGATTCCTGAACTTTTAGTATATATTCAATTTAGTTTTTAAACTATCTGAAAATGTTCAATATAGTCCTTCCATTAATTCAAGTGCAGGGACTACATTGAATATTTTAAAATAGTTTAAAGATTAAATTGAACATGTACAAAAAATCCAGAGACTATATTGAACAGATTAAAAGTTTAGGGACCAAATTGAATATTAGGCTAAAGTTCAGGGACTATATTGAACAAATTAAAAGTTTAATGATCAAATTGCACATTAGATCAAAGTCCAGGGACTATTTGTCTCATTATCCCATATTTCTTTAGTGAAAGTGCGTCCATAAGAACAGTTATAACACGGCTAACTTCCAGCTGCTTAACAGCAAACAGCTACAACGTAAACTCAAAAGACTTCTTGAAATTTTTGCCTTTGAGGTCTGAATTGATCCTCCGTCTATACTGTGGTTGTGAATTGAAGTGTCAAAAAGGAACCAAAAAAGAATAGGATCTTGTAAGTGGCAAATAGCGTGTTTAAAAACAGAGCACGCGGGTGATGTTATGACGGTGGCCTTTTGACTCTTGGCTGGTAGGATAATTATTAGCCAGCAGCCTCTTTAGCTACAGCTCCTATGATCCTCACACCAAAACATTACTGTTTTCGTTAAATAATCTGCAACTTTTGAATGCTAAATTATGTGTAAATTGTCCATACTAGCGGAAAACTTGTAGTCATTGGTGGACCAGCCGCTGCTCTCATGGTCGCTAGACGTGCGCTAGAATCTATATTGTGAATTTATTTTGAGTACAAGATTTTGAAGGAGATCTACAGAAACTTTTCAACTTGCTCCACTCAACTTATCTCGCTCCCTTGACCTAAATTCTACGCCTATTCACTGCTTGAACTCGTCTGGAAAGGTTCTTTTTATTACACCAATTAATTGCAGATGATTATTCATTTCATGAAATCATTTCAGGATTATGGAATAACTGCTTAGTTGAACACAGAATCAACCCATTATTATAGGGAAGACAATTTATGGAATAAATTGCAGAGAATTTGGTTTTTTTGCTTTTGTTGGTTGTCGGAAGAAACTGCAGAGTTGAATACTAAGCGTGCTGTCGTCTGCACTCAATGTATCTTTGATGTTAAAGTGAAGCTTTGTCAAGTCCATCTTCTGGAGCAACGGAGTCTTTAATCATGTAGCTGTTAACGTGGTAACTTTCCTAACGTCTTCAAATCAAATGATTTGATTCATCAGATTAATTGTAGTTGGAGCTCATTGATTGATTGCTGGCTGTTGGAGTCAAAAGGACATGACAAAATTGCTATATTGTTGCTTGCAATTATTTGTTTGCTACAACCATTCTAGAAACGAATGATTAAAAATGTGAGCCATACCAAGGAAAAGGGCCTTTATTCCCTCTGTTTGTGAGATTGACCTATTGGGTAGCTAACACCTAAAGCCCAGAACAGTACATACAATGCTAGGCTTAATCATTATTCGGGCATTATTCAGGTTCGGTGGATGGAGGCGACTGGAATATCTTCTAGCTAAAGCGCGGGCGTCCATCTTATCATTACCTTTCCCATGAATTGTTCCAACTATGATGCTGATAAGGAGATGAGAGGCTTTTGAACTTTGAACATGTTTCCTTACAAAAGCTTAGGGTTCTCTTTGACGATTGTGACCAGCATTAGTCAAATTCAATCATCTAGCTAGTTAGGGGTATCCACTTATCGTGGGGGTCCTGGACACAAATTGGTTCTTATTCGCTCTATGTTCTAAGGGATGGTCCCCAAACTTTTGTTGATAAAAAGTGGCTCTTGGACAATGAGTAGGTTCATTTTTTGGCTGTGGAAATTAGCGTTAAAGCTTGTCAAAGTGGTGGGACAGCCTGCATATGCAAACGCCAGCTTTTCTTTGCTTGAGTTGGTCATAGTTTTCGAATCCTAGAAGGCCCGCTTTAGCGCATGTGAAGGCGCTTGGGAGAAAGAGAGGGAGTTTGAGAATGTTACACTGTTTCGCACAAACACTATTTGCTCATGTGCTGGTAATCTCGTGGTTTGACTGGGCCATAGATGTCCACCATCCACAGAGCTAAGAGTAAATGCTTTACATTATGCTGAACGCCATGGATTATTGTATCCTGGGGTACACGTTGTTCTAGAGGTCTGTAAACAAGTTAGCTCAGTAATTATGCTATGCCATTTACTTGAACCAGTGCCGAACAAATCGTGGATCGTGGCTATATTCTGGAAATTCATCACAGATAGGAAGGACGGTCATTGTTTTTGGGTAAGTAGGGTTGGGAGTAAGTGACTGCTCGTTTTACTTGTCTCGTATGCAATTTGCAGCATGGTATCATCTCCACTTTTAGTTGCTCCATCTAAGTTCTGGTCATGGTCCCCTACCTGGTGCGTTGGACTTTTTTGAGTTTGGAAGACTTCGACCCTGATTTACCTGGAAGCTTGACCGGTCAACTCTTTTATCGTCAGGGCACTAGTCAGAGGAACTTTTGTGCGTAGATTCTGACACATGTAGATGAATCTAAGCACGATAAATTTTTTCTCAGTTAGCTTGTAGGATACTGTGGGAGTCCAAACGAATCATCCCATCATGCAATGCAAGCATGTGAGGCTAAATGGGTTTGGAGTCCAAACTGATACTGTGGGAGTTAGCGTGTGGCGGTGAATTGATAGACGCTGAGGAGATCTGCCTACGGCCCTAAGCCACATGCTCAGCAGCTCAGGACCACAAAGCGTTTGAAGGATTGAATGAATTTTCACTTTCTGAGTTTACGCTAGTGTACCAATTCCCCATATGATTGCAACAGAACAGAGGAACCCGGACAGCTAGATTCAGAAACAAAGGGACTGACAATCAGATCATTTCCCCTTCTTTCTTTTTTTCTTTTTTCGCTTTTGTGAGAGAGAAATGTTGGTAGAGTCTGGAAAAGATTAACTGTGTCTCTGACTCAGCTGTTTTCCATAACCCCACCAGCTTCAATGTTCTGAAAATCAAAATCCAAGCATCTGCTGGCGCCTACCCTGAGCATCTTCCATCCATCTGGCTGCTGACTTTGGTTTTTCACCAATGTTACTGCATGATCCTCAATTTTTATAGACCTTAATCTATGCAGCAGCAGTAGCAGAAGTGGCAGTAGAGAGAGAGAGATGTCTGCATAAAACGCAGCTACTGCACGTAATGCATGCATGTGCTGTGGCCTTGCTCAACTGCTGTTGTTCTCAGTGTAGTACTCCCAACTCCCCACGATAACTTATGGTCCATCTTCTTCCTCTCTCTCTTTTTTTTTTGGTTTCTTTTCTTTCCCCGAGCATTATTGTGGCTCGTTAAACGAATAGAAATCATTTGCTGTCTTGCATTGAAAAACTAGGAAGCGAGTTCTGTCTCTTGCGGAAAATCAAAGGGGAATAAATTAATGAAAATAACCAGAGAAGAGCAAAACCGACACAGTAAATGTACCATATTCTCGAGATTTCTTATCACAGTACGATACTGTATCTACGTTTCATCGTAATCAAGTGTAAAGCATCGCGAATTGCGATATTCCTTGTCCTCGCGACCAAATGCAGAGTATGGTAAGATGGAAAAACTTGCACTGTCATGAAAAAAAATCTCTATATACAGCGCTAACTTCATGCCTCATTTTGGCTCCACCATTTTTCTTTCCGGAAATATATCTCGTGGGACCGGGTCGGGTCAACACCGTAGGACCCGAAAATTTAATGTTTTAATCTTTAAATTAATTTTTTTTCCAAGTGGCTCTCTCTCTGCCGTTGTAGGGGCCGGCCTCTGGCACCAGCTATTGGTTGAATGAGGAAATGGAGATTGTCGACCCACTTCTTGGGTCTGCGTCAAACTGCTTCTCTTATTTTGTCTCACTGACAATCCTTTACACGATCCTGTAAATTTGTACTCACTTTGCCACACCTAGATCCTCTCAGTTTGCGATCTGGGAGTGAATTCAACTTGTTCCATCGCCGAATCGCCTCGCACAGGCTTATATGTTCGAGGGCAGTCAGGATGCATTTCACAGGCAATATAAACGAACGATCTTCATTCTTCTCTTCTTTCGCCGGAGTGTCCAGTGCCCGGTACCGCCCCGATTACTGAAGAGATAAGAAGGAGGAAATGCACTCGTTCTGGATTTTTATCTGCGAATCCCAAACTTCACGTGACATGCTTTTGCGATGGATGTTCACTATATTCTTCTGAAAGAATATCTATAAATAATTGTTTTGCACGAGGTTCTTGATGTTCATACAGGCGATGGTCTTGATAAGCCAGCTAGTCATTGTCATTAGGAACCTCGAGTCACCCTAATAATAACATCATAGTTGCACGGGCAATCCTTTAGTAGCTTGTCACTGTCTTTGACCTAAGGTTCTCCCATGATCTCTTAAAGACTATCTTTCTTTCTTTTCTTTTCTTTTGGCCCGAACCCTAAAACAATGACTTGACGCTGGTTCAGAGCATTTCCACCCTTAGAGTGTTCAATATGTCAAACGATACCACGTGACATGGGGCCAATCTAGGTTATCTACCTCGTGTGTGTTCGCTAAGTCATAAGAGAGGGCAACGAGGGCGTCGGCATGAAAGATCGGCAATCGTGAGCATGGGTTAGGTATGGATCGTCGTCGCATTTCCATGTACTTTTTCATGCCATGGTACAATCATGGGGCCTGCGCATAACAAAGTTTGAAATCGAGACTAGACCAATTGCCTTCGAACGAGGTGTGCATATCGTGGTGATCGAACCCCTAATCGATTCCCACTTCGTGGCCTTGATTCGGCGAAACTACTTGGGTCAATGATCGTGAATAATAACGCAAGGAGAGCATTCGTCAATGATTTATGTATTGAACCCTCATTTTAGAAGTTAGATTAAGGGTGCATTTAAACTACTCTTCATGTTCTTCCAAAAAAAAACTACTCTTCATGATAAAGGAAAATATTTTCCATGAAATTCATTTTCAAGAAAAATAGCTAATTTTTATTGATTTGGTAGTTTAGGAAATGCGATTTCCTTTGTCAGAAAATAAAGTTATTTTCCCCCAATTTAAGCTTGTTGTTTTGACTTTATGAAAAACATTTCCTGTAAATTGATTAATATTTTGTCATCTGAAGATTTAAAAGTTAGAAAATAATTTTTCAAAAATAAATTTTCCTTCAAACAAATGGACCCTAAACCCTAACTTTCTATCGTACATGAGAGCTTCACTGATGATGGGATGATCCTAAACATGGAGAGAGGAAGGGGGAATGGGGACGCACATGTAGTGCTGGGGAGACACATAATTGTGTGATTTGATTTGATGCAAAATATAACATCGACACCTTGATGAGAGGTTTGGTCCGGACATTCGCGTAGCCATGGGGACCCTTTTGCCAGTGCAAAATTGAGCTGTTTCCCAACTGGAAAAATTGTTGCCGTAATCCCCTCTCCTTCGAAATCGATGAGATTGCGATTGTTAGTCTTCCTCTCATAAATATCACTGGTGTTTCCGTTTCAATTATTGTTGTTTAGTACTTGTGGAAACATGGATTTGACTGCTCGTTTTCCGACCGTCAACTTAGCCCCCAACGGAGGGTCTTTCCTGTTTCGATGTTCTCTTTCGTGCTCTTTCGAATTCGAAATTTCAAGCGATTCAAAAGGCTAAAAATTGTCTCGAGCCTGAGCAATTATTATTATGATGACCCCCTTTATTAGGTCAAAAGGCAAGGAGAAAGGGACTTTTGTGCGCGTATAAAATCATCGTACAATTACTTTTTTAGTTAAGTTTTCATCTAGAATAATGTCGATATTTGTAATTGATCGAGTAGAAGTCTAATAAAAAAAATTTCCTTCCAACAGGGGATGAAAAGAGAACAAAACCCTTTTTTCGGTCGGAAAACAAAACCCATTGTATCATTTCCATTGTAGATATGAACATCATTTTTATCCTTATATTTTGTCATTTTAAATGTGTTCAATAGCAGGTATCCTTTTTCTTGTGATTATGTCTTTCACAATACGATTTCCCGAGGCTTCTTCTTCTTTTTAATATAAGTCTCATATATACGAGAGTCCAAACTCAGACATAGATGATTCGACCAAAAATTAAAAAAGAAAAATAGAAAAAAACTGAGACATAGATGACCCATTTGATAAATCAACCACAGAAAAATATCTGTAGTTCTTCATTTCTTTTTCTAGCATGATATATATATATATATATATATATATCTATATATATGTTATATGTGTAACTCCGTTAGAAGCACATTTTACAGCTCCTTCTAGATCGATGCCAACTATGATCATCACAGCATATGTCGGGGCATCTTCTGACAATGATATCATACCCAGCTTGACACATTTTCCCTCTGCTGGTCATTTTCCTGTTTATTGTGCCTTAAATTTCTATATTTTCCGCTGCATGGGAAGCTACTTTCTCGGACCCAGAAGTCAGAAGATCTTGGGGTGGCCAAATTCATCCGATTCTGATATTTTTTCTTTGGCCAGCATCTAATTTCGAAATTTGAGATTACCACAAAAAGTGAAGGGTTCGAAATAATTAAAGGTCAAGACAACGAGAATTTCATTTTAAGTAATTTCCCGCTTGGAAATAATAAAGCTTTTTTTAGATATTTAATAGTTATTACAGACTTTTCATTACTTCCAAAACTTTGGATTTGGACTTCTGTATATTTATCAATATCCGATGTTTTCATCATTGAATAATAATCAAATGTCGCGTTTAAAAAAGGCAAAAGTAGAAGCAAACAAATAAAAGCAGACATAATCTAAGATAGGCAGTTGTTTCCTATATATGTGGGAGCACACACATACAATGTAGTTGGAATTATTTAGATTCCTTATCCAAGTCTAATTTGGTGCAAAACTAGTTGAATTTTTAATTACGTCTCATCCATCCGGTCGATATAGCCCATATAGTCAAAGTCTAAAGTAGGACGGATTGTAGAGGCACCACACCACCACAAATTTCATAGACAAAGAAACTTCAAAAGACTGTAGGGAGTGTACATTTTCATATATATTAATAGGGTGTTCATGACTCTTTAAGTACTCGATTGATCTCCATCGAGTTTGACGGCATTTTCATTCTATTCACGCCGGATAATTACCTGAAATGCACAGATTTGTGCTCTCGAGAGTAATTTCGTGAGAATGTGCAAGTGTGGTGAATCAAATTCAAATCTCACAGTGCGGAGTAAGAATATGTTTACACTGGAGCAACTCCTTGGATCAATCTCTAGAGAGAGTCTACTTGTTTGCCGTTGGGAGGAGCTCACTCAATTAATATATACGGCACACTCTCAAAGGTGTTGGAAAGGGATCAGCTATCAATAGCCATTCAAGTATATTTATTTATTAGTCTGAATTTTGTCCCCACTTTTCTGCTGCAAAGGACCCCAAATATATAATAATATACTTGTGAAGTTTATTGGTGAAAATGTGACACGATGCTCTCTGAATCTGTCCCCCACTATGCATTTCCAAGAACTTGAAGAGATGGAGAGCAGGACCAACTTGAGGAAATCTAGGTTTGGCTAGGCAAACACATGTGAACATCTGCTCAAGGCTGGTGCCAATTCGCATCGATGGGAGCACCGTAAGGGTTAGAGAATTTTCGTCGGAAAATCTCGTACGTGCATGCAAGAGACTCAGAGAGAGGAAAAAAGTACGCAATAGAAAAATGAATAGTTGAGTGAGCTACAAGGGCGATTGAAGTGGAACTCGCATACTCGCCACGTATTGCCAGATCAATTTACTTAACGATCGAGCGGCTCAAACGATCCCTAAATATGTGATCTCCTTTTCCTCTTTCTATGCTTTTTTACGAGCTGTAGTTTTCTCTATTTACTTTCACCTTAAACGTAATTATTTCGCATCCGAGGGAAAGGCTAGACTCTTTCAAAGTCAATGAATGGGGGGGAGGGAAATATTAGTCAAAAGGGTAGAAAATATGTCACTTTTGTGAGATTAAAGGAATCTTTTCTTATCGAAATTTTGGGTCCGTTTGTATTGACTTTTTGAGAAGAAAAAAAGTTACTAATCTTTTCCAATAGACCGGAAGATAATTTTAACTTTAAGAATCATGAAAAGAAAATTATTGCACGAATTTAAATAAACTTAATATCCATGATTTCCAGCTATTACTATTCTATTTTTCTTTGATTCGAGGCGCTCGATATCAGATAAAAAAGTAGCACAATGAAACATCCTTGATCCTTTTGTATGTACGCCCTAAAAGAATGGAAGATAAAACTAGTTCCCTTGTGCAAAAAAATAGTAAAGATGAGAGAGATTTCGAGGAAAGCAATCCACTAGACTAAACTAAAGTTTATCGTGCATGCTTTGCTTAAGCAATCAGCATTCATAAGCCGCGATGTCCATGCCGAATGCACATGTAAAAGTACACTCTTACTTTTTAAAAATTTTCCACTCCAATTGGACCCGCATTAAATATATAGATTGCATATGCGTTTTATTAAATAATGTTCATATGGCGGCATTATCAGGATCTGAGTGCAAAAGACCGCTTTAGCAAGAAGTACCTTGACTTGACATCCATTCCAAAAAAAAGGAAAAAAGTTACGTTAATTTTACACGGATAATGATAGATCTTGTTTACCGAATGATGCGACGATGACTAGTGCGAGGTTTAACTTATTCCTTTGTATGTGAGATTTAAGACATAGTATTTAGGGTATATGAAAATTAAGTTTCGCCGAAAAAGACAATTAAGTTTGATTAATCACTAGCAAATCACTTTTTATTGGCATTTTCAGCACATAAACTGTCAATGCTTAAAAATTTTCAGCACCCATTTCTCAAATTTTAGACATAAAAAAAAGAAAAGCCCTTGCTCAAGGCATCCTTTTCTCCCCCTCCACATGATCACGTGGATACCCACCATCACAGCCCTTAGAGGATCCGTTTTAGCAATACTTCCGTTTGTGGTGGATCTTTTAAAAAAGAATGAAAACAATACATACATACTTATATATCTTTTATTTAACTTAGTTAAAAGAAAGATTGGACCTAAGCAAATCCTTAAAATGCTTCATCTCGGTTCTCGTCCGGAGCTTGAAATCATGGGAATGTAAAACTTTCATAGGGTATATCTTCTTTTCAGGAAAAACAAAAAATACATAAAAAATTGAGAGTACAAGGCGTGCAGGTACTGACACGTTAAAATAAGGATTCGCATATATTTTATTTATCTTAATCAAAAGAAAGATTGGGAAGTGGGTATAAAAAATAATGAAACATAGAGGGGGAGCAAAGATAATGTGCCCCAAAAGCAAGGTGCTACTGTCTCTTCTTCTTGTTCCCTTTTAGAGAATGTAGCCCGGAAGAGAGGAGAGGCTCGTGATATGGACAGTGCCATGCATTGGGTGGGGTCGAGCTGGAATGGAGGAGGGGATTTAAAACACAAACCTTAATGTTGTACCACCACATGGGGAAGAGATAACGCAGATAATTCCTGTCTCGCAAAGGCCTGACATGATTATCTTTTGGAGTTAGCGATTTCGATTTGATTTCGTTAGACCCAAGTACCTTCTTCATATTGTTATTCCTTTTTCCTTCCAAAACTATATTGTGAATTGCCTCTGTGAACCCCCCCAACTTTGGTCAGAAGGTTTGGGATGATAATGCCTCATTTGCAAGAGCATTAAACATTGTTGGGTGCTTTTTAGGGCATTTGTTAAGACTCTCCTTTTGCTGTCCTCCGAGACTTGGACCTTCCTTATTTGGTGATAACTCTATTTCCGTTTGTTTTCGCGAGAAATATACGATTCGAAATATATTTTCCTAAAAATATATCGCATGTATCGTTAGAAGTAATGACTTGAAAAATGTTTTCATTATCGACAACAATTTATGCCTAAATGTTTTCATGACCAATGAAAATATTTTTCGTTAATTCTTTTTTTGTTAGTAATACAAGCGTCATTTTTTAGAAAATATTTTCCAAATCGTTCATTTTCTGCGAAATAAAAGCGCAATTTATTTACATCTCTTTTTTATCTTGAAATGTAGTTTTAATGTTTGTATAACCCTAATTTTTGCCCCTTTCTTTTTTTCCTTTTTTGAAGTGTTTTCCCCTCCAATCCCCACTCGGTGTCCCTGCTATATCAACTATTACTATGGGGTGCATGTCGGATAAAAGTTTCCTAGGTACCGTGACGGTCACCGTGACTCGCTTCACCAGGACGAGCGCTCTCATTTTCTAATTACTTTCTCTCGATGTTGGATGGAAGGTAAAGCAATAATTTATGACTTTCCACACCTCTTTCATTCAACTCGAAGTACAATAATTTGCATGAAACTACACAGAAACCCCACATATCCTTACATATATGTCGTTGGGAAAAATAATTGAGAAGAAAATAATCAGATTTTGAGGTGTCAATATACTGTTCTTAAGGAATTATTTGTCCTGTAGGGTTAGCTAATGGTTATTAGCAAAAATCCTCCAGTATACAACAAAATCTCAAAACGAGAATACTATATAGCAATTCTGGTATTTTTCCAAGGATTCGCAAGAAGAAACGATTGGAGAATAAATGTTATTTTTTTAAGAAAGAAAGAAAATTGAAAAAGTGAAAATTATTGAATCAGAATTGTTGAATTTATTATTGTGAAAAATTATGTTTGAATAGATACAATCTTTCAAAGGTTGATCAGATCCCGCTGAAATGTTGCATCCTTTTGAAAATATATTGTAAACAGACATATTATTTCAAAAGGACACAATTTTTCATGTTTTAAAAAACTATTAATTCAAATTTTAAAAAAATAACCGTTGATTATTGCTAATTCTAGTCCTCGAGCGTGCAGGCGTGCCAAGTGCCAAGAGCGCCTAATAATTGCATACTCGTATGCGAGTACTGTAGAGTGTAGTTCACTTAACCCATGGTCTTCAATCGTAAGGCTAGAAGCATTCCACTTATATAATAGTCCCCACACTTGTATCTTTTCGTTGTGGGACAAGACATCTATTTGTTTGTTTTACAAACAAGCTATCAACAATCCCCCTCTTTGTTTGTAAAACAAAATTGCCCAACTTGAAAAGATTTTCGAATGTTAATATTAAGGGCATGAATTTTGTTGACATAGACTTGCACCAACAAGGGTTTTGTATCAATAAATTTAAAATCAAAATATTTTGCAATCAAATATTTATCGGTACCTTACTCCTCTACCTTGTATTTGAATTCAAGTGTATCCCACATGTCTCTGGTAGATTTCATTTTAGTGAGCAAATCATATAAACGATTGAACAATGTGTTTAAAATATGCCCACGACAAAGCAATTCATCCTCTTCACTTTTTTTCTTCTCCTTGTTGACCATTTCAATGGCTTCTACACTTGGCTGTCCTCCTTCAAGTAGGCTTTGGATCCTTTATCAAATTGGGATCCAGAATGTAATGAATCTCCAAGGCAGTGAGAAGAAACATCATCTTGTCTCTCTAATGAGAAAAATTGTTGCCATCAAAACGATCCAGTTTCACCATGTCTTGATTCATGACTTTGATTGACTCTAATTCCATTGTTGCAGATATAATTGTGGCGCCCCAGAACGTCACGCGTAACACGTACCAATTAATATTATTAATAAATTGGCCAGTGAAAGTCAAAGTCTGAACAAGTTTTGCCAAAATATTTTTACTTCTCATTAACAACACTTGTGAGAATTATAAGTCCAGACAATACATCATAAAATCACAAAGAACAGACATCTGGGTAGGTCGATATTGCCTATCTCCATGCTACTATTTACTCCAAAGACGGCCCGCACAAAAGTAGACTTTACAACGAGTCGTAGATGTCATCACCTTCATATCAATCAAAATCCCGCATCAACCCATATAGTAGATACACATCTAGTACAAACTATATCCGCTCTCGAGACAAGCATATCAATGTACTGGCATTCATAGTATTGAGGGAAAAACCAGCAAGCATTGGGAGCAAATTGTCCATTCTTACACGTTTAAAAAATAATGAAATGAGCCGAAACCCAGTAAATGAAGTCTCTAGTTTTAAGTTAGGAAAATTAGTTTACTACTTCACCTGGCATAAACCACATACATGCATAATAAACAATATGCATAGAATTTGAATGCATGTTATACCTTTACCGTCTGGATGTGCCACAAAGTCTAAGCGATGCAACATTTCACAATACTTTCACTCAACCACAAGCATATGAAATAAAACATTCATGCTCATGCGATTAGGTTCATTACTTCATCCTCCTGAATACTCCCAGGGCATCCCGACCAACGGGGCATTTCAACTCCGAGACATCCCGGCACACACCCGGGGCATCCCGACCTACGAGGCATCTTGACTCCCGAGGCATCCCGAAATACTCCCCGGGGCATCACAACCTACGAGGCATCCCGACCAACGGGGCATTGTCACACACCACTAAATGAGCGATGGGATTATTATTATTCTCATGCAAGCCATGACAACAAAGTATTTTCATGCAAAAGTCCACTTTGGCCCATCCCATACCGAGCCATCACGGTTTTGTACTTTAAAATCATGAAATACATCATCCGAGCAATTAAATATCAAGCAATACATTTCAAACTCAGAAGCAAATTCAGCTCATAAGCAAATTCGGGTTTAGAAGCAAATTCGAGTCATCAGAAGCAAGTTTGAATCATCAGAAGCAAAATCGGTTCGATTATCAAAGGCAAATTCAGACTCAGAAGCGGGTTCAAACTCAGAAGCGAATGTAAACTTAGAAGCAGGTTTAGACTTAGAAGCAAGTTCAGACTCGCAAGACTAAAGTTTGAACGGTAAAGTCTGGGCAGTAAGTCTAGGCGGTAAACTCTGAAGTAAAGTATAAGCATAAGGTCCGAAGGCAAAGCCTAAACAATTTAAAAAGTATACACAACCAGATTTTGGCAGTAAAGTCTGAGTAGTTTCAAAGATATATTCACATAATATATTCCACTTTTAGTAAAATGATTTTCTACCCTTTTTTTGGGTAAGATTTTCTACCCTTTTTAAGCATACATAAACCAATAAGAAAAATCCAACAATCACCTCAAAGATAACATTTACACGTTCAGATTTAATCGTTTCACTTGCCGATTATTACCATACTTTAAGGAAACAAATCACATCCATTTGAACGTACACAGAACAAGCAAAATAGATTTAACCATCATCACAACCTCACTATTGCACATCAAAATAACCTTTCTCAAGCAACCAAGTTAAAAGTGTTAGTAGATTTACTTAGCTTAAATCTAGAGTTTTCACTTATCTTGTGTAGAATTTGAACACTCAAAAGTTAAAGCTTTCTCGGAAATTCTAGATCGGTGATGGTGAAAGTAAAAAGTGAAGAAGGGAGTTACGATTTGATAAAATTTTCCTTCGGTGATATCCAGATAAATGAAACAGAGGAGTAGATGAAGGGGTGGATAATTACAATTGACTCACAGGTGGCACTCACAAGTGACATATTCTCTTTTCATCATGGCCAGGTGTAAGAATTCAGGAAAGGAGTGGTGGCCAAGGAAAATAATTACTTAGGCTAGGTGTCTAGCTAGACAGAAGCTAGCTTAAAGGTGAAAAATGGCATTCAGTCAACTTCTCCTTCAATAGTTGCGTGAGAAAAGAAGAGTCCAGAGGGATATTTTGAGAGAATATCTCCCCCCTTTCCTTAACGGTAAATTAGAATAAAAAACTAACACTACTTAACCAAAATTAACTAATAATAATAATACCCACTAAATTCCCAAAACAACGATAAATTAATTAATACCGCACTATGATTATCGCACACAACAATGTTTAAGATTTTAATTACAACGAGCTCGGGGCGATTACGTTTCCGAATCCGCGCTTTGCGATTTACAGTCCAACAACGATTTTTACGCGTCCGCACGAATATTAACTTAAATAATACTTAGCTTTATAATCCAAATTTCATCTTCGAACATAGAAAATTCCCAACGTCAATTACTTATTGTTACGAAATTTCCGGATGTCACAACAACTCCTTAAAATTGTTAGAAAAAATAATTGGGAAGGATGGAATTAGATTTTGAAGCGTGAATACACTGTCTTTGATGAATTGTTTACTCCACAAGATTGTTAATGGTTGTTAGCAAATCAAGATATAACAAAGTCTTAAAATGAGAATACCATATAGCAATTTTAGTATTTCTCTAAGGACTCTCAAATGAAACAATTGGAGAATAAAGGCTGTGTTTTTAAGAAAAAAAGAAAATTGAAAAGGTGAAAGTTATTGAACCAATGAAAAATGATGTTTGAATAGATATAACCTTTCAAAGGTTGTATCCCGCTGAAACGTTGCATCCTTTTGAAAGTATATTATGAGCAGATATACTGTTTCAAAAGGTTACAACTTTTCATGTTTTAAAAATTATAAATTCAAAATTTTAAAAAATAACTATTGGTAGTGCCCATTCTGGTCTTCGAGCGCGCAAGCGTGCCAAGCGTTAAGTGCGCCTAATAATCGCGCATATGTGAGTGTAGTCCGCTTATTCCATTGTGTTCAATTATAAGGTTAGAAGCTTTTTGCTTATATATTGGTCCACCCACATATCTTTTTGTTGTGGGAGATGACACATCTTTGTTTTACAAACAATCTATCAACATATATAGCCTTGCTACTAAGGGTTTGCTTCAATTATCGCATAGATGAGCTAAATTATTTCGATAGGAAATGTTTGGAATTTATATCCACGAATTACTTGAATGCAATTATCTACAGCAATGGAATTAGGGTAAAGTTTGGGTATGAATGTAGAGAGTTATCGTAGAGTTAAATTAAAGTGCAAATATCAACACAGAGTATATATGGAGTCCTTGAAAGATGTAGTCGGACATGTGAAAGATGATGAGAGAAGAGAGGAGAGAAGAGAATGGTGCAACCACGTAAAGAGAAGGGAAACTTTTCGTAGAAAAGAGCGAATGAGGGAAGAATGGCAAGCGTGTACGATGGAACCACGAGCCTAACACATGCACTACAAGTGGGGTGAGATCGGCTTTGGTCACTTGCAATATCCCCATTCTGTTTCGAATGAGTCTCAGCCACGAGTTGATGGACTGCTCCGATCAAGGGTTCGCCTCTCTTCCACTGGTACTTTCAAATGCTCATCGAGATTAGTGGCGGGTGTCTAGACGAGTGATATTGTATCGACATGTCACGTGATATAAATATTAGCTAGCAACCATCTAGTATCACTTTGAACTCGCATCGATTGTCACGCTTTGCTTCTCTACATCCATGGCATGCTCTCTAGGCCTTTTCTTCCCTTGAAATCTACGTTTGATTGCTTGCTCACGTGCATGTGACGTTTGGCGTCGATCGAGAGAGAGGGACAGAGAGGAACCCTCGTTTGTGCCATGAATTACATATGAGAAGCCCCCATTGGGAATAAATCATATTTAATGTATAAACTATAGGGCGTTCTGTCATCAACAGGATAACTTTCCTGCCAAATATCCGTGAAAGTTCCAGTCTTGTTTAAAGTTTGTCGGGGTAACTTCTACTTTTTAGCTTTCGATTTTTTTGAAAAAAAAATTGGGACACTGATATTTTTTCTTAACGCTATACATCTAAATCCTATTTCAATATACAAATATTGATATTTCAAATATTTTCTCAAGGTTTTACATATATTATTTATATTATAGTTTGCATAACTTCTACCTTTTACACAATTTTTTATGCATTTCTATTTTTGTTGCACCATGCATTTCCATTGAGAACAGCTGCAGTTCCAACAACATATCTAAGCTTTTCAACAGCACTTGCATTTTCGTCTTGCTAGTTTGTCGTCCCCGGTTTTCTTCAAACTGTCACGCTACTGCCCTTCTCATTTTTACAGATAAAAAAGTTAATTTTTGAATTTAAATAGGATTTAAATATTTAAATATCCATCTAAGAAATATGCCTTTTTTTTATAAATTAGTTTCTGATAAATTTTTTGTATTCTTAGCGTTATTTACCTACATCAATACGAGTAATGGGTCCAATAGTTTGGGCAAAAAAAAGGCTTTACTTAAGTAAAAAGAATCAAAATAAATCTTTTAAAGGCCCTCTCTTTACGGACATAAGGTAATATCAAGTAAAAACAAAATGGAAATTGTTTCAGTTGTTTCCTATTGTGACTTCTTTTTATATTTATTGTCCAACAATATCTTCACATTTTCCCGCATTCATTTCTACATTTACTTTTATCCGCCCTAATTTATTAATTAACCACCGTGACGATTAGCTTAGTAGCATAGAGCTTACTCCCAAATGGTTTGAGACAACTCGGTTATAGGTTCGAATCCCCTAGCTGCTCTCCGGTCTCAAGAATTCTTGGTTCGTCCACAAAACCGGTTCAATTATGCCATGATGTAAGATAACTCGGCCTCTATTTTCGCTAGCACTGTCCAAGAGGGTCGCCAACATTGGTCAACCCCTTCCCATCCTTTTTTCTTTGATAAAAAGGAACCTATTTCATTAAGGCCGTGACCAGAAAATTGACAAGAATATTTCTTTGTTATCACACAAGCAGAACGTTACAATTATGTAAGGAAACATGTGAAATTGTCTTAATGGTTATGAAATGCACCCTCGTGTATGAACTTAGGCTGACACATAGATGCAAAGCGAACTGAATACGACATGTGGGTTGACGAACGGGGAGCCTCACACTCGACTGAAATTTGAGACGAAACCTAGGTCCGATACTATATTAGAATGTCGCCTATTAAAATTTCATAAACAAGCGAGATGGCATGGAGGTTTTATTTCTTCGAAAATGAAATTGCCCGAGATTTGGTGCGGGGCCTAAGATAAAAGCAACGCAAATCCTAAGCAGAAGTCAATAGGCCTATGGCTTGGATTATTAACCAAGTATGCTAGAGGAGGGGACCTCACCCAAAAGCCAAGCTAATTGAAGCAGCCTCATTTAGGGGGGGCGGACCTATATGAATTGGCTTTTTTTTTATTAATGAATTTCTACTGTTTATATTAGGGCCCACTTAATTTTTGTTTTCATTTAATGGTGAACACCAAAAATATGCAGGTTTACGTGTAATTGTGAATGAGGCACTCATTTACTTTATTCCTATTTTTTTTTACATAATTCCTATAATATTATAATATATGAAGTGGGTTTGAATAGTAAAAAGGCTATCCTGCCTATGAAGTTTTGACTATTTCCCTAGTTGCGCTTTTTGATTAATGTATTCACACTATTACCATTTCTAACCAAAAGTTTCTATTTTGACAAATATTCCAACAAAATTTTTTTTAATTAAATGAGATGGTGAGTATGAATTGCATATTTGCTGATGTGGCCCTATTAGAATCATGGGTTGATTGTTTTTTTTTTTCCCAATTTGAAAATTGAGAAATTATGATATGATTTTTTTCATGGCAGAATTTGAATATTACATGGTGGTGTGACTTCTAGAATCATGGGTTAAACATTTCTTTTTTATCTTTTCATTTCAAGTCATAACGTAAGTAACGGGTGATAATATTTTTTTCCGATAGTGATTTTTTAACAAAATAATTAGCAAGGTAAAAGATTAATGTCATGGAAGGCCTGCCGCATTTTCATCATTTGAGTCTTTAATTGTTTTTTAATAGTTAAATAACTATTAAAAAAACTATCTTTGCGTTACGCACAATAAAAAAAAACAATTTTCTCTATCTTATTACTGATATCTTGATTGCCGAACCTAAGTTCAGTCTTACGATATTTGATGATGAACTTTACTGTCGATTTGTTCATAATTTATGATCATCCAGGTTATATTATGCTAAAATATCACTCCCTTAACATTCAGAATCTACCTTTGTGTACATTAGAAGCAACGCGATGTAACAATATGATTAATGGCGGGTCCTTTTGCGCCCTAACACTACCGATAAGAGGGGTTTCATGAACGATAATTTAAGCACAACGTAAATGATGAAGCATGGCGTGAATTATCATTAACTTGGTATACTAAAATTATCGAGATTGCAACGATTACAAGCACAACTTTTGTTCGATTGACTTATGTACGCTTTCTTTCGACAAAAGTAAATAAATTAGAAGACTATATATGGATTTGCCATTCTCTAGGCAAATTATCTGATTTCTTCAACATCGACAAGATTATCGGACTTTCTTAAAAAAGAAAATGGAAACAAAGGAGATTAAATTGGTTACATTAAAAGAACAAAATTCAAAAGAATGGGCTAGTTAAGGCCACGCTATCAAATTAATAACTTTTCTATTGACATGCCCTTCTCTTTTATGGCACGACAAGAGCTTGATCCTTACGTTTCAGCTAAAACCTTCTTTTGACTATGCAAAGCTTTGAAAAATTGTTCATAGAGAAGCACTTTCGTAACCCAACTTTTAGCTACGTTGAAATAATTTTCGTTTATATTTTTTCTCTTTTGGTAGGTGATTTATCCTTTTTTGTTGTCCAATTGATATGATTTTCTCGGTAAACCAAGGCATTATTTTGCCAAATGGTACCTTACGATATTATCTCTCTCGCTCTCTCGCAAAGTGCACACATTGAATGTGATCGAAAGAATAAAAAAAATTTCTAAAAATTTGCAAATGAAACTGATAATATAGTATGTGCATGCAACATCAATTAAATTGAATTCTAAATAAACACAAAATATTTCAACATTTGAAACCTTTTAAGCAAAAGAATTCGAATGGTTGTAAGATAGAGAATTTTCAATTTAAATTTGAAATGTAAGAGAATTCTTTGGGAGATAATTACGTTGTTTAGTTGTTAGAATCTGATAACATGATCTTACTGTTACGTCGAAATCCTTGTTAGTAGAGGCCCTCTGAATTTCTCTAACTCCATCCAAATTTTGTTTATTATTTTTAATTTTATATCACAAGTGCTATTTTAGTTTCGAATGTCTGATCATGAAAGCAGTTCTTTTCGTAATTTAAATTGGCGTGGGTAGGCAAAATGCCAACCAAATAATTTGACCTGACCTGTTTTTTCCAAGCGGATTTTACATTTTACATTTTATTTAACTCAAATTTTGCAACTCATGCATTTTTATAATTTTTTTCTATTCAAAATTCGCGAAACTTTTACTACTAGAAAATAGCGACACATATATTCTCGCATAATTTTTTCATGATTTTCAGAAATTTGATTGAATTATGTGATTTTGCGGCAAAGTTATCAAGTATTCTTTTATTTATTTTTAAGTGAAACTTTTGCATTTATCCTATGATTTTGGCAATATACGCATGGACTATGTCGTAATGTTGACAAAGTACCTCGTGACATTGGAGATTTTTTTTTTGGTCAGAATGGAATATTGTGTTTAGGAGATCAAAATAACTAGTTCAATGCCACAACTCAGAACTAGGTGTCCAAATGGGTAGGTTAGTCAATCTGATTTCCAAAAAAAATCTGCAAACGAGCTTGCAATTAAGATTTGAATTGAGTGGTTCAAACAAAACAACTGGAGTCGAAGCAAAAGCTTGATCCATATTATATTTATTTGATGTTATACTAATGTCGACGCCAGGGAAATGAGTCATTAAGCTCATCGATTATGATGGTCATAACACTACAATTGACTCACGAGACCGATTGATGGAATGCCTGATGAGCTCTTCCATCAGGAGCTTCCAATAGGCAAAGTTTCGATGGTGTGCAAGACACGTTGTTGGGATCGATTGACTTAAAGTGTCGTTCGAAGTTGAAGATTGAGTCAAGAAGAATCCATCGACTAGGGAAATTTGTAGCCAATGGATTGAGAGCAGTCGGCCTTGAAGTAGCGCTCAAGTCAAGGTGGTTAAAGATTTTTAGGCAAAATTCACGACACTCGATGGAATGGCTCATTAGCGACATAGAAGTAACCAAAGTGAATATATACAGTAAACAATGCATGTTCAATGACCAACTAATCAACAAATACACAAGCAATCAAGAAATCACGATAAGCACGTCAAGTTTGGAGGATAGGTGGATCATTTAAAACGGATCAACTTAGATTAGATTTTATCTAAAGTTCAAATTCAAAATTTGAATTAGATCAAGTTTCTTAATTCCAATATTTGCCTTTAATAATTAAAGTTTTCGATTCATATTTTGTGAGCTTTTCACCTTTTTCTACTCATTTCAAGCATCTCCATTACCAATTTTGTGTCCAACATCTGTCATCGAGCAAGCATAACATCCAAGAATGTAAATCATATATTTTGATTCATTTAAAGTTTCATGCAATTTCTTTATTTATTTCCAATCTATTATGTGCGCGTTATTCTAGTAGTTTGGATTTTACAATTCGAATTTTATCCATTCACTTTTGACTTAAAGTCAAATTTGTCAATATAACTGGTCATCAATCATTCCCACGGTGGGCTTTCTTTTACTAAGAAAGTTTTCCGTGACCATAACTTGAAAAGAACAAACGTAACGTTTATGTAATTAAAAAGACAATTGAAGATCGAAAATCTAAAATTCGATTAAAGGTTATTGAACTAAACATGGATAACAATAGTTACAAAACTAAGGAATAATGTTTCATGAATGATTTGTAAAACATTTTCCTAAAAATAATTATTTGTATGGCTTATAAAATCAAACGAACAAATGGAAATTTTCACCGTTCACGACAATATTTGACCATAAATTATTGTCAATAATGAAAACATCTTTCACCGGCTAATTATTTCAAGCAGTAGATTGGTTTTAGGAAAGCGTTTTCCAAATTATTCATTTTCCGCGAAACAAACGGAAACAAAAAGTTTAACAAGACATCGTGTAAAAAAATAACCAGACTCACACAAATTCTTGCCCCACACGAAAATCCGAAAATTCAATCTTAAATCCGTTAATCAATGTCTTCATAATGCTCATCAAGTATATAACCAATAATAATTTTTGTGCCCCAATATTCAAAATATAAATAATTAAGCACGATTCAAGAAAATCAGAAAAGTGCATTGGAAATTATAAAAATTCATGTGGATTTTTTTTGGGTAAGATGATTAATTAGCCAAGTAATTTCAATAGTATATATGTATATGTATGTATGTATATATATATATATATATATATATATATGAAATAGCATTTAACACACCACTTTACTGACAAACCAAGCAAAAACACCCCCTCCCCACTATTTATTTTACTCGAAACGCCTCCCCTTCTCTCTCGCTCTCTCTCTCTCTCGCAGCATCAGCAAGCAACAACACCACCAACAGACGCCATCGCCAGTCGCCCAGCTCTTCTTCTTCTTCTCAGTTCTCTCTGCTCCCCCCGCACGCACCGCCGCCGATTCAGCTCCCCCGGCGGCCGCCGCCCCCTCCGCCCGCCGCGCGAGCGCCGTCGCGGCGGTTCCCCGGTCAATGAGATAGCCGCGCGTCGCCGCCCCCCGTCCCCCCTCCCACTTCGAATCGCTCGCGGGGATCGGCAATGCGAGTCAAGGAACTGCACCCGCTCTGCTGCGTCTCCCTCGAGAGCGCCGGCGTCGGCGGCGCCTCGCCGGACGTCCCCCTGGCCCGCGCGCGGAGCCTGCCGGCCGGCGCCCTGGCGCTCCCCCCCGGCGGATCCGACGGCGCCGCCGGCCGGCCCGCTCCGGGATCTGAGCCGATCGTCGCCGGGGTCCTGTACAAGTGGACGAATTACGGCAAGGGGTGGAGATCGCGGTGGTTCCTGCTGCGGAGCGGCACGCTGTCGTATTCGAAAATCCGGCGGGCGGACAGCCTGAATCTGCTGCCGCCGGAGGACGACGTCAGGTTGATCGGGGGCATCCCGGCCGATAAGGTCTCGAGGATCGACGGCGGGAGTTGCAGACGGAAGCACCAGAAGACCGTCGGCATTGTACAGCTTAAGGTACGATTGGTAATGCGCGTTTCCACGGCATTTTTCGTCGGTGCTCGCGTGCGCATGATTGAGTTTGCAAATTTTCGCTAGTCTTCGTCCACCTCTTTTCAATTTCTGCTGGTTTTTTGTCAATGCACAGTTCAAAAAAGCAAATTTTCCCCCTATCATCATCCTGAAAATATTGAACGTGCATCATTCACCGAATCAATCGTCCAACGAAATGCAAATCCCACCTGCGATTCGTTGGTCGCCACCGTGCTAAAATTCCAGTCAGTGTCGTTCCTTTGTTCTGTTCTGATGTTTTTGTGCGGTCTTTGACCCCTTTTTATAAACATCTGGCTCGACATCACAAAGAATTTGCATTTTCTTCTCGAGCGGCCAACGATCGAATTGCCTTATATGGGAAACATCTTTGATTCCCGAAATTCACCCGATTTTTTCCAAATTTGTTCGCTTTGCGGAACGATTTCTCCACCCATTGTCTGGATACAAGCTGCTTCGATATCTGGGACAGAGCATCCTATTAACCGGTGGACGCTAATCTTTTCCCATTTTTCCCATCCGTGCGCTGATTTCGTTTCAGCTTTATTTTCTCTTCGAACGTACCATTTTAAGCTCGTTTTCCTTTTTTTTCACAGCTTAACTGGGTGTTAATTCCTAGTGGGTCACATCAGCAGGTGTTGTCGATAGGGGCAGCTCAGGTTTTTTTGTAGGTCGAGGTATTAACCCGTGGTCACATCACTCGCAGAAGAGAAAAAAAGATGAGGGGAGTGGAATTTAACTTTTGAAACTTCCACAATTATCTCATGATCTTTCAATCCCTGTGGATCTTGTTAATCTTTTCACGCATTCGGTGAATCGTTCTCTTGTTCCATCACTCCCCCTTTTCAACTCGCCCAGCTTCAGGATTTTCCTTTTTGTTTCGTTGGCGAAAGCCTGCGTGGCTCGCCAAGTTCAGCGTCCATTTGCCGAGTAAGGCTACAGGTTCCACTTCTTTCGTGTGATGTCTCCTTAAAAACATAGCTGTGGAAAAAGATGAATGTGTAAGTGGGACTATTATTTTCGTGTTTTTTTGTCAGGTTCTTCTCAAAGTCATATATATTATTTTTAGCCAAGGTCAAGGTCTTCTTGTATTTGTTTGAAAAAACGGAAGAACCCCATCTCTTTCTGGTAGGAAAAACACTGGGTATTGCAATTATCTAAAGGTTCACCTCGTCTCTTACTATCGTTTGAAGGGGGATCTCTCCATGTGGTGTCTTCGTCGAGGCGTTTGTCTTTCTTTGACTAAGTAAATTTTCTTTTCTGAGAAACTTCGGTTCAATTTTCCTGCCAAAATTCTCTGTAAAAAGGATAACGTGGGCCTGGGGGCTCGATCCAGGATCGGCGACCAGTAGTTGGCCTTTATGTCCATCTTCTAGATTTCGATTTTAAGCTACCGCTTTGGTTGAATCAAACAAAGATTGTTTCTTTTCTTTGGAGCTCCGCCGGAGTATTCTTTTGCCCACCGTGCCACCACCGCAATAAATCCTTACGCTTGCTCAAGTAGCGACCGACCAGTTCTTGTTATTCCAAACTGTGAGAACCTGCAAAGCTGCGAATTTTATGTTTTTTTGGCCTTTAATATCCTCGAGTGAGGAATTAAGTTCTCTCCGTCGAACGTCTCTCTGTCGAACTAGGTTATAAGCCTTGATCCGCCGGAGTTTGTTACAAAGAAATAAAGTTAAGCCTTACCCTGGAATCTCGATTTGCTTACGGTCTGGAGCTGCGCAGGTGATTCGAGCTCCTCTTTTATTGTTGAAAAGCAATTCTTTTGCACTCAAATGCAACGTAACATGTTTCGACTACCTTTTATTCTGATAATGTTGCCCACTACTGCTGAACTTTCGCATGTGAGTTCCTTCTCATTTGTTATAATGGAAGATCCTGTGATTTTTTACTTGGCATGTGAGTTCGTTACTTCCCAATGACCAATGGAAATTCGAGTGTCTCCTGTTGGACAAGCATTAAGCAATCTCGTCATTCACTTTCTTCTGTAGATCTCGTCATTTAGAGAAAGCAAGTCCGATGACCGGCGTTTCTACATATTTACAGCAACAAAAACCCTTCATTTAAGAACTGATTCTAAGAGAGACCGGGTGGCTTGGATACAAGCCTTGATCTCGACCCGAAGCCTGTTTCCGTCCAGATCCCTTAAAGATGACTACTCTCTGGTACCAAATGATCTGTCTATATCAACTGATAGACTTAGAAAGCGCTTAACTCAAGAGGGGCTCTGCGAAAATGCTGTGACGGATTGCGAACAGATCATGCTATCTGAGTTTTCTCAAGTACAAGGACAACTTCAATTTCTGTGTGAAGAACGATCAAATTTGCTCGACACACTTAGACAACTTGAGGTGAGTTAACTTCATTGCATTATGCTGCATGTTTTCATTGTTTCTTTTTTGGTCTTCATCCATTATCTGTCTTCATAACATAGATTGTTGTATTTTGGTGGTTGTGTTACATCTAACTCTGCGCTGCCGTCAACATCCTTGCTCTGTCTAGTTAAGTAAATGGGGAAGTAGAGCATATTAATAGTTTCCAAATGTAAATGGTCTTCATTCTCATATTCTTCCTTTTGTCCTTTTCGTTCCTTCTGTTGTATCCTAGTTTTATTTGAAAATAGGCCATTGTTTGTCCTGGTCTAGACTAGAATCTGAGACCATGTATAATGACCTTTTTCCGATGCGCAGGCAGCTAATTTAGAAGCTGACGCCCCTGGGATTAATGATGCTGATTATGTGTTGCCAAAACACGAGTTTTCCGGTATAGGCCGTGGAAAGTATTGTGGTGCGTGTCATCCATAAACCTTCTTAATTAGGATATTGATTTTTTCTTTATGTATTCTCCACATCAGATTGCTTGTATTCTTGGTTGTGGTGGTGGTTGTTGTGAGGTTGTCTTCGTACTGGTGTCCCATTTCCGAAGGGTAATCTCATGATACCGTCTGCTCCAACATGCACGAGTGCACATGCACAAGTTAGAGAGAGCATGCATATGAGAGAGAGAGAGAGAGAGAGAGAGAGAGAGAGAGAGAGAGAGAGAGAGAGAGAGAGAGTCCACGTCAGATTGCTCGCCTTCTTGGTCGTGGTGGTGGTGGTTGTTGTGATGTTGTCATCGTAGTGGCATCCTGTTTCCGAAGGGTAATCTCATGTTGCAAGTTAGAGAGAGCATGCATGTAAGAGAGAGAGAGAGAGAGAGAGAGAGAGAGAGAGAGAGAGAGGCGTTGTAAATTACTGGTGAAAGATATTGCTGATTGACGAAAATAATTGAGTCGGATCAATGTTCTACGAAATCCTTACTGAAAATGTAGAAAGGTGGTCGACGCATGGTTTCATAAGGTCCAGCAATATCACTAGGTTCTTGGTTGATAAGAACAAAACTTTGAGCTTTATTTAGAAAGTCTGATCTGTCTTATCTTCTTATTTTCTGTTTCTTATTGTGGGAGATCTTTCTTATGGAGCATATGGTAATTTATGTTCCACGTTACAAGAACCTCTTGCACTTTATAAAACCTTTGAGCATAATAAACAGCCGACATATTTTAGATAATGCGAGGTGCTAATGTACATGCGAGCAGAAAATGATGCCACGTCAATTAGGTACTTGTCCCTTTTCTTGAGGGACTTTACAAGTTTGTCTTGTTTTGTCACTAATATTCCATGGTTGCCGCTTGAATTTTAGCTGGACTGCTTTTGTGATCCATCTTTGATATATTCATTCTGAAGAGAAATATTCGGTATTCATGCCTTTGTGTTTTGGATTGCTTGGAATGCTAACTTATAGATTGCACATGTTGTACTTGGAGTTTTCTGTAAGTATGAATTGATTGAATGTACCATATGAAACTTAGATCATGCAATTGACATAGTGTCTTGTCTTCATTAATCTTCCTTCCAGAATGCAGCACTACTGCATCATCTGATGACATTGAGAAACAAGAAGCTGAGGAGGTTTCAGATGAAGATGACACATCTTATTTTGATACAGAAGAGTATTTTATTGAACCGTCTGTTACCTGTGGGGTGGTAAGGAAAACTACACATGCAGGTAATGGATGCAAGGACCTTGAAAGTCAGCATAGCAATGTGAAGGAAATGCACACGGAGGAAGAAGTTTGTGATGCTGAAATATCTTCTTCTGGTAGACGGAAGAAGCTGCCTGATCCAGTAGAGAAAGAGAAAGGAGTCAGTCTGTGGTCACTGATCAAAGACAATGTGGGGAAAGACCTTACCCGAGTTTGTCTACCTGTTTATTTCAATGAGCCTATTTCATCCCTACAGAAATGCTTTGAGGACTTCGAGTATTCATATCTTTTAGATCAAGCATACGAGCATGGAAAAGCGGTAAGAGTGAAGATGACTTGATTTCAGCCATATCTCTTTTCACCTTGACAATGAACAATTAGGAGTACTTACTGCTAACACTACAATGGCAGACACTCATTCTGGTTTCCATTTGACGGTTTTCTTTTCCTCATCTGACCTTTGGGACAGTTCCATTGGAGCATCTTTTTGAAGAACAATTAATTGTTGTGTGTTAGATTAACCACCCATTATGTACTTCTAAGTTCGAATTGGTTCCATGCTTGTCTGGCTCCTCCCAAATATTTGTCTCTTTGTTGCTCTATTGATGCATGATTTGTGAGGATCATATGATACATGCTAATTTAATTTTCTGACACTTCGTTTTTGGGCTTGTATTATGTTAGCAGGACAACAGTCTCCTAAGGATTCTGAATGTTGCAGCTTTTGCCGTTTCTGGGTATGCTTCATCTAAAGGGCGGCATTGCAAACCCTTCAACCCTTTACTGGGGGAAACTTATGAAGCTGAATATCCCGAGAAAGGAGTTCGCTTCTTTTCTGAGAAGGTTAGTAGCCAAGGGAGACTCATAGGAAAAAGAAACGGACCATTGGCAGTTCGTGTTCACATGTCATTCTATATTCGTGTCCAGTCGTGTCTTTGATAGCCACTATGCTTTGGTCTATTATTCTGTAAAACCTACATATCTATTAAATTCCTGTTAATGCCTGTCACATTTGGGTTTGCTGTATAATCATGTTTAAACGTGCAGTTGGTGTCAGAGATTGCCAACCCCTTTCATGGTTATTCATTTGGCAATTTTTTGTTTCAAGAGTTTTGAGATTAGATTTTTTAAGGGGGGAGTTCTTGTCTATTGTTGGCCTCTATGGTAGAATCAGCTGGGGAGCCGGAGAGGAAGTGCTTATTATTTCGGGATAGGAATGTGGAGCCAACGGAAAGAAGTCTTTATATGTACATGGTTGCAATTATCTACGTTCCCAATGTCCTTAAGATGTAGCACCCAGTGGTGCAACATCTCGAAACATGAATTAAGAGCAGTAGTAAAGAAGCAAGTGGAGAAGGCATTTCAAATGCCACTTACACTCCCAGTAATGGGGCTTCCTAAATTGCCAATATGGAGTGCCAATGCATGATTTGCACTTTTTGTTGGAATGTTGTATAACCTTGAAGTTTGATGCAGATGGACAAGATACAAAAACTATGGCCTCTCTTGTTTCATTAAGTATTTTTTGTTTTGAACCTGGTTTTTTGGCGCTTATGCCTTATATTGCTCCAGGTTAGTCACCACCCAACTCTCATTGCTTGCCATTGTGAAGGAAGAGGTTGGAAATTCTGGGGTGACAGCAATTTAAGGACAAAATTTTGGGGACAGTCTATTCAGCTTGATCCTGTGGGAGTACTTACCCTCGAGTTTGATGATGGCGAGATTTTTCAGTGGAATAAGGTGTGCACGCCTTTTGACATCCGGTTGCAGAGATTGAATATCTCTATTGTTATTAATTGGTGTTTTGGTTTTGTAGCTGTCTAGCTAAATCTTTTGCTTGTCTGATACAGCTGGGATTTTTTCCTCTGTTCTTAGGTAACGACTAGCATCAACAATCTTATCTTTGGAAAAGTTTACTGTGATCATCATGGCGTCATGAATATACATGGTAACCGCCAATATTCATGCAAATTGAAGTTCAAAGAGCCATCTATTCTTGACCGAACTCCTCACCAGGTTAGAAGTGGCATTGAATGTGGACTGGAACTTGAGTGCTTATCTTTGAAAATTTAATGGATATTTTTAACATTAATATCGTTTCTGTTTGCTTAATTTTATTGATTTTCCAACGCCTTTTTTTGTTTGCATGCTTTCTGCATTTTCTAAGCTGATTTTGATAAATCACGACCTAGAGTATTCTATCATGTGTTTAATGATGAGTATCTGCAATTTGTTAGGTCCATGGAATTGTTGAAGATATCACCAGGAAAAAGGTTGCCACGATAGTTGGGAAATGGGACGAGGCCATATACTATGTAGATGGGGAGGGGACTAGGAAGCTAAAGAATTATAGTGGTGCAGCTTTACTGTGGAAGTGTAACAAGCCACCTCCTACTCTCACTAGATACAACATGTCATCGTTTGCAATTACACTAAACGAGTTAACTCCGGGATTGCAGGTAGAGAGGATGTGCTCTATCCATTAGTTCATATGTGACTGCATTTCCCTTATGCCCTTCTAATCGCTCTTTATAGTTTAGTCTGATTCGGGGTGTTTGATCACGGATTAAGGAGAAGCTTCCACCTACGGATTCCAGACTCAGGCCTGACCAGCGTCATTTGGAGAATGGAGAGTACGAAAAGGCAAATGCCGAGAAACAGCGTTTGGAGAAGAGGCAGAGAATGGTATGACATTTCACTGCGATATACTTTCTTAGTTTGAAATGTTGCATCAGTTTATGTACACGTGCAATACTGAAACTTGTTAATGGGCTGGATGCCCTGCTGGACCTGTCCAATCCCGATAGGCTACAATCAATTTGGGTGGAATTGGGCAAAGGTGCTCAGTTCATAGTTACGTGGACCCGCCAGATCTGAAAATATTATACTTCTTTTTTATGATGTTAAGGCCCGAGCAACAAGTTAGGCTTGATCTTCAGGCTTAGCACAACCTGCCCAGTGATCAGCAGGATTAATAATCAGCATTTTGTCACGTTGTTTTTGTTTGCTCAAGAATTTTCACATTGGTCATGAGCAGTTCTGCTTTCAGTATTATTCGACTGTCAGTATGATCATTTAAAAGTTTATACGTGTTATTAATTGGTTTCGGTGGCGAAGCAATCTGAATCTGTGCCCGTGTGACCAACTCAACTGGTATGGCTGATGTAACCAGAAATTAAAGTTGAGTTCATGTAGTTATAAATGACCTCTCCGAAAGATGAAGGTGGGCATTGAGTCTCGTTAACTTGGGGAGTTGTTTCAGCATTATTTCAGCGATGAAATAGGAAGGTTATGTTGAAGAGCTTTTGGTCCTCTTTTATGGATGGATGCTAAATCTTTGGTGAGATTCAAATTGGTGAAATCTAATTTACAACCTATCTAGTCTAGCGCTTGTCGCTATTCCTAGATCAAGGAGATACATTCGATTGAAATTAAAAGGTACAAGAGAACCCCTGAAGTAGACGTATAGAAAACCCATACACATTTATATTCACCCCAAGTTGGGTGCATCTAGCAATAGAATAGAACATCCCTTTCTTTTTACTTTACCTTGCTTCAGGTATTTGTCACTGAACAAATGAATTTGTTTCAGATGGATGTTGTGTTTTTTGGTATTATGGTTGAAAATGAATTTAATTCTCTTGCATCGTGTCTTTTTTGGTATGTTCTTTCCCCTCAATTCATTAAGCAGTTCTGAATTAGCTAGGATTCAAATTATTGGTTAATTACACTAACCACCTATTACACACTATTTCATGCAGTCAAGGCAATTGCAAGAAAATGGGTGGAAGCCCAGATGGTTCCAGAGACAGGGTGAAAATGGACCTTTTCGCTATGTTGGTGGTTATTGGGAAGCACGCCAACAGTGCAAATGGGAAGGATGTTTGGATGTCTTTGGAGAGTTTTGTGATGATACCGGGGAATCCACCTGTAACTCTTAATTTCAAGTCAGGTGGATGTTTACATTCTTGCATCTTCCTTCTATGATCCATGATCTATCCTATTTGCTGCTTCTACCAAATCAAATTCAGTCGCTTGATTCTAAAAAAAGAAACAAAAATCTTATTCACTGGAGATTATAGTTTTATGCAGAGGTCACCATCATTGTTGTATAGTGAAATTTTAATAGGAGTGCATATATTAAACAGGGAATTGTATCCTCTATGCTTTTAAATGTACTTTTCAACTGGAAGATGGATGAATTGCCCTGCCTCTAATTTACTATGAGCATGTCATAGACAGGAGTTTCGACCTGCGAATATGGCACATGAAAAACACTGTAGCAGTAGGGCAGGTGCACGATGCAAACGTATGGCAAGCCTGACCAATTCTATGAGACATTCTACTTCCTGTGCAAATCATGTCTCTCATCCCTGTTTTATCGGGTCTTAGATAGAATGTGTGCAAGAATGGATTTAACCTCTGCAAGATTTCTCTCTTTATAGTTGGTTGTTCTCAATATTGCTGACTGTGTTAATCTGCCGGCGATGCAGGAGAAATCGTGAAGGGTTGCCATCAGGCTGGTGCAGACACAGCTCATTTCATGAGATTTCAGTTCAAGGTGGTCACATTCGAGATTGATTCTTAGCCCTATATGACGTTCAAACGTGGAGAACTAATCTCTTAGATTCAAGTCCAATCGTCGAATTGGACTTTGATAATTATTCTTTTCTGGTGGGGGCATTTATGCAACGCGGTTTCGTCCGCGCCCGTCTTCTTCTGTAATTTCTACAAAGAAAAGACTTAGCCTTTGGCTCCCGCTCATTCAGTAGAAATTTCTTTTGTCTAGTAATAAGAAGGGGGAAAGATGGAAATGCGCCGTCCATTTTACTGCGCTAGATTATACTGCTGGTAGTGTCTGTCATGATCATCAGGAAGTTACGTATGTACTGTTTTGTAACTCGTTCACTCACTCAAATTACCGATGAAACAAATTTGAAGACGATCTCGGTGAATGTGGGGGAGAATTATTTTTATTTTTATTACTATTATTATATATACATATAAATATATTTTGTGAGAGCTCTGGGTGTGTGAACGACACACGCATGCGATATTATGTTTTGTTAGCAACATTGGAATGGAATTTTTTTTATTGATATGTCCTATCTCTGAACTCTCATACCTCTTTTACGTTTTTGCTTTGCCTCCTTGCAAAGTGCGAGAGTCGAATTCTGCACCTATGATACATACATAGGATTCCCGGGGCTGGGTGGGGTATTACGGTAATGCCCCGCGGGGTGTTCTACGCGACCAATTCCCCGCACCTGGGGGCCTAGAAGTGCTCATTGGGTGGGCTGGGCTTGCCGAGGCCCGAACCTCCAAAGGTCATGCCAAGGCCCAAAATTCTAGACTTGGGCTAGTGCCCATGCCCGCCCATCGGGCTACCTTTCTGTTTCTATTTTTAACACTTTTTCAGCAATAATAGTAAATAGAAATGGAAAACGGATGCCAAGTAATTTCAAGACAGAGTGCTATTTTACTCTATTACTTGACCTAGTGATATGATACTGTTTTTCCCTACTATATTAGAAAACTTGGGCTTATTTTATCCCATTAGTGTTTATAAATTCTAAATATCATAGTAAAATAATTAGTTAGACATATTTTACTATGTCTTTTGATAAACACATGGTCGGGCGGTCACGAGGCCACGGGGCCCTTGCCCAAGCCTGGCCCACCCACCGATTGAGCGAGGACCTACCTAACGAGTCTAAATTTATTCAACCGAGCCCGTCAATTTCATGGGCAGGCCCGGGTGGGCCGGCGGGCTGTCTGTCCAATGATCAAATTCACCCCATGCCCATCCCTCACTTGCAATACCCTCCTTGCCTGTTCATCTCGGATTCTAGGGGGAACTAAAACCTCACAATTCCAGAGTTTTGTGATGAGAATGTGGCAGAGTTTGTTGTCTTTGATGCAAGGTGGGAGCGGGAATGGGTATTGTAATAGTAAGCTGGTGGTCAACAAGTGAAAAGGCAAAAGCCAAAAAGAAAAAAGTTGAACCGTTCAACAAAGATGGAGAAAAGTGGATGCATTCTACTCAAATAAAAGGGCCAAGTGCACGCACGAACAGAAAGAAAGAAGAAGAAAAGAAAGAGGGGGAAAGAAGATAAGGGGAAAGGAAAAAGGGGAGGGGCATACGCTACGGGCCTGGCCAAGTCGAATTTACTTCATTTTGCAACTCCCAATAACGATTTAAACCCTTTATTCATCTAATCGTAATAATTTTGTGTCAAGAGCACAATTTTAAAGTTATGTGAAATTTAAACCGCGAAACTAATTTTTGAGTTGTTGAGCTTTGGAATTTCATGGATATGATAGATTAGAGCGTTGTGAAGCTATACAGTTTGACAAAAGTCGATTTGGAGTAACGGATTAATCGGAGTGAAATTCCAAAGTTTCGCACTCAAGCTTTACATTACGGATAGCTTTGAATATTCACTTTGGATGAAAGTTTTCTTAGCGTTTATGAGTCATTTTGTTAGCAATTAAGCTTAGTTTAGCCGATTTGTAATTTTAATTGCGCTTTACTATATTTTGACGTTGTTTCTTGCTTATTAGATAGGATTATGAGTTCGACGGTTTAAGTAACCTTTGTTGTTTGGTTGTGGGCTTTTCTAGGTGAGTAGTGATATATTTTCTTCGAGTTTGTATACTCATATTTTGAAAGCATTATGGATCATATATATTATGAGTTATGAAATATCATTTTTGTTGCATAAAAGGCGTGATCAAGTTTTTACTACCTTTTAATATTTGTGAATGGTTTGAGAATGATTTTAGGAGAGGAATAGTGCAAGGATATATATGTATTGCTTTATAAAAAATATTTATGGCGGATGAGTTGTGTTGTGAAACATTATTTGTTTGGTTTGTGAAATGCAATTTGGTTCATGAGATTGATTCTAGATTAGATTTATTATATCAGAGGATGATGATTTGATGCTCAATATCGCTGTGAACTCAGTTGAGGGTTTTTGGGTACGTATAATAGTTTTAGGATATCATTTTGAGCTCAGCCACCGACTGATAATAGGTGGAGACCTCGCAAACAGAGGAATCTTGATCGCCTTGTCATCGGGTGTGGTGTCATGACCAAGATTTGATATTGAGAAATAGATTAGTCGATAGAATGGACCATTGATGTGTGATTTGATATGAGATTGATCAATGAACTGAATCATTGATGTTTGTTATGATATTATGGATTTAAGGAATGTTTCTTATATGTATATGATTATATTAAAGTGATGTAACTCATTCTGATTTTGTATGTATATTATATCAAATTTTGAGATAAGTGAGTACTAATATTGTTTTGTAAATATGCATTGTGGATGCTCGATCTGCTTAGGGCCTGTTTAGTAACATTTATGTTTCTCTGTTTTTTTGTTCTTTTGTTTTGCAAAATAGAAAAAGAACAAAAATCCGTTTAGTAACTTCAATTAGTTTTTTTGTTCCATGAAATAGAAAAGTGGTTAGAGAATAAATTTGAAACAGAAATAAGAAGTAAAAAAAATCTACTTTTCTGTTTCTAAAACAAAAAGAGAAACAAGATCAACTCTCTCTCTTTCACAAGATATTCTCGTATTAAACCCTAAACCCCAAACTCCAAATCCTAAACCCTAAAATCCTAAACCTTAACCCTCAAACCATAAACCCAAAACCTTAAACCTTAGGGAAAAAACCACCAAAAACCTCAAACTTTGCCACCTGTGACACATTTACCCCGAACTTTTTTTTGTGACACCAAAAACCCCAAATTTTGCTTTTTGTGACACATTTACTCCAATGTATTTAGTCCATGGGCATTTTTGTCTTTTCTTTTTTTTTTCCTCTTTTTTTTCCTTTCCGACGAGGGGGCCCTCGCCGGCGTCGGGTGAGGGTTGTCCTCGCCGTCGTCGGGCGAGGGTCGCCCTCGCCTGGGCGAGTGAGGGCGGCCCTCGCCCAACTCCGACAAGGGTCGACCTCGCCTGAGTCGGGCGAGGGCGCTCGCCCAGGCGAAGCGACCCTCGCCGGATCTGGCGAGGGGGGCCCTCGCCGGCGTCGGGCGAGGGGGGCCCTCGCCGGCGTCGGGCGAGGGCCGCCCTCGCCGGATCTAGCGAGGGCGACCCTCGCCGGCGTCGAGCGAGGGTCGCCCTCGCCGGATCTGGTGAGGGCCACCCTCGCTCGGCGTCGGCGAGGGCCGCCTTCGCTCGCCCAGGCGAGGGCGACCCTCGCCCGATGCCGACGAGGGTCGCCCTCGCTAGATCGGGCGAGGGCCGCTCGACGCCGGCGAGGGTTGCCCTCGCTCAACGCCGTCGAGGGCGGCCCTCGCTAGATCTGGTGAGCGGTCGCCCTCGCCTGGGCGAGCGAGGGCGGCCCTCGCCCGACTCAGGCGAGGTCGACCCTCACCGGCGTCGGGCGAGGGTCGACCTCGCCTGAGTCGGGCGAGGGCCGCCCTCGCTCGACGCCGGCGAGGGCAGCCCTAGCTCGATGTTGGCGAGGGCCCCCCTCGCCGGAAAGGAAAAAAAAAGGAAAAGAAAAAGAAAAAAAGACAAAAATGCCCATGGACTAAATACATTGGGGTAAATGTGTCACAAAAAGTAAAGTTTGGGGTTTTTGGTGTCACAAAAAAAGTTCGGGGTAAATGTATCACAGGTGACAAAATTTGGGGTTTTTGGTGGTTTTTTTCCTAAACCTTAATACCCAAACCCTAAAACCCACAACACTAAAATAAAAAATCCGAAACCCTAAAACCCAAACCCTAAACCTTATAAACCTCAAATACTAAACCCCAAACCCCAAAACTCCAAATCCAAAACCCTTAAACCTAAACCCTAAAATCGTAATTCCAAATCCTAAATCCTAAAATGTAAAACCGCAAAACCCCGAACTCTAAATCATAAACCCAAAACCTATACCCTATATCCTAAACCCCAATACCCAAAACTCGAATCCCTAAAACCTCAAACCCTAAAACCCCGAACCCGAACTACTAAACCCAAAATCCCAAACCTGAAACTCTAAAACCTAAACCCTAAAATTCAAAACCCAAAACCCCAAACCTTAAACCTCAAAACCGAAACCCTAAAGCTCTAACCTTAACCCCAAATCCTAAAATCTTACACCCTAAATTGCAATTTCCTTGACCATCACATGGCATTTACTTTGTCTATAAGGATTAATTTTCTTTATGATTGTATTAAGGTCATCCAATTGTCATAATATATTATTATTCTATTTCTAGTTCAATTTTACCCAAATATGGATTGTTAAGTCTCATAAACTACAATTTCCTCAACCACCATCCGGTATTTGCTTTGTCTATAAAAAGTAATTTTCTTTATGATTGTATTAAGGTTATCCAATTTTATATCATAATATATTCTTATTCTATTTGTAGTCCAATTTTATCAAAACATGAATCGTTATGTCTCCATCAAAAATTTTATAATTAAAAGAAAAAAATTAGGAGTAGAAATTTTTAGTGTCCTACCAAACCCATTTATGTTCTTTTTCTACTTTGGAAATAGAGACTTTGTGTAGTTACTAAACGCGTTTTTTTACTTAGAAACTCGTTTAGGGAATAAAAATAGAAAAAACTATCTCTGGCAACAGAAACGTTACTAAACAGACCCTTAGAAGAGACACTACAAAAAAACTGGGATTTTGCGACGAAAAAGTTTTCGTCAGAAATTTGCAACGAAAACTAAAAGCGTCAGAAATTTGCGACGAAACACTTTTTCGTCGCAAATTTTCGATGATTTTTGCGACGAAAAATCTTTCGTCACTAATTTCCGACGAAAGATTTTTTGTCACAAATTTCCCACGATTTTTGCGACGAAAAATTTTTCGTCGCAAATTTCCGACGAATTTTGGCGACGAAAAATTTTTTGTCGCTAATTTCAGACGAATTTTGGAGCAGAAATTTATTCGTGGCAAATTCGCGACGAACTTTGCGATGAAAAATTATTTGTGGCAAATTTGCGACGAAAAATTATTCGTAGCAAATTTGCGACCGAAAAAGAATTTGTCGCTAATTTGCGACACGGAAAATAATTTTTGTGGAATCTATCCCCACCCCTAATTTCTCTCTCTCGACTGATTCCTCTTAACCCCTCGCTATTCTCTCTTCGTCTCTCTCTTTCATTTCCCTCGATTTACCTATATGTGCACGCGCAAATCAATCTCGGTAAAACTTTTCTGCCGGTAAGTGTAGTGGCTAATTTCGTGACTAATTGGCGACGAAAACGGTTCGTCGCAAAATTATTTATCGCTGGATTTGTATTTGTTGATGTTATTGAAATTTTGTTTTTCCCTTCCTTACTGGTTTGGCCAGTCGCCGGAGACATCGCCGGCCATGGGGCGAGGTCCAGTGGCTTGGCCATGGCCACCGATCGACCTCGCCGACGCCCAGGTGGATTAGCCTCGCATGGGCCTTGCCATGGTCGGTGAGCTCGAGCTCGCCGGCAGCGAGGGTCGAGGTCGCCATGGCCGGCGAGCTCGAGCTCGCAGAGATCTAGGCGAGCTCGAGCTCGCTGGGGGCGAGGCTGGCCCTCGTCGACACTAGCAAGGGTCGAGCTTGCCGGGGGCGAGGCTGGCCCTCGTCGGCACTGGCGATGGCTGAGCTCGCCATGGCCGGCGAGCTTGAGCTTGCCATGGCCGGCGAGCTTGAGCTCGCCTAGAACCCATCCAGATCTGGGCGAGCTCGGGCTTGCCAGCCATGGCGAGCTCGGCCCTCGCCAGTGCCGGCGAGGCGAGCTCACTGGCGGCTCGGCTGGCCCTCGCCGGCACTGGTGAGGGCCAAGCTCGCCATGGCCGGCGAGCTCAAGCTCGCCTAGAACTTGCCCTGGTGAGCTCGCCGGTCGCCGGACCGGCGACCGGCCAAGAAGAAGGAAAAAAAAAAGGAAAAGAAAAAGAAAGAGAAAAAAATTAAAGATAATTAAAAAATGAATCTTAAGTAATTTGTTTTTATTTTAGGTACGTGTCCATTTGAAGGTCTCGCAAGCCAAGTGAACGTTGCAATTCTCATCAAATAGACCACTTTCTACTACAAATATTTCAGTCAAATACTTGGTAAGTCTTCTTGACATGGTAATTTTTTTATTTTTTTCAAGTTGAAAGTAATTGTTTCGTAAAAAACAAAATTGTAATTTTTAGAATTTTATGGTTTTAATTAACAATATTAAACAATAGATATGATATTTTTAATATTATATGAGAATTTTTTTTATTTTTATATAGATACAATGCAAAGAGACAGGGGTTGGATGTATAATAAGAACTTACCTGGACGTCGAAGATTGACCGATGAGTTTCGAATCGGGTTGGAACTATTTTTGGACCTTACTAGTAATAAATATGAATTCATAGATGGAAATAAGTTAAAGTGTCTATGTAAAAAGTGCAGTAATACAAAATTTCAAGACATTGACAAAGTTAGAAAACATCTTTATAGATTTGGGTTTACTCCGAACTATTATAATTGGACTTGCCATGGTGAACTATGCAGAATCATGCAAATTTTGTTGCCAATCTAAGTACAAGATTAATAGGAGGTAGGATCGTAATTAGAAACGTAGACCATATAAGCAAATGTTTTATTTGCCCTTAATCCCCAGGTTGCAAAAGTTTTATGCGTCTCAAACCACTGCTGAACACATGACTTGGCATGCAAATCATGAAACAGAAGATGATTTAATGTGTCATCCTTCAGATATAGAGGTATGGAAACATTTTGATAGAACATACGCCGAGTTTGCGATAGAGCCTCGAAACATCAGGTTAGGTCTGTGTGCTGATAGATCTGCCCCATTTGGGAAATTAGGAAAAAGTTATTCATGTTGGCTAGTTATCTTAACTCCGTACAATCTTCCACCCGGTATGTGCATGAAGACACCTTATATGTTTTTGACATTGATCGTGACTGGCCCGCAAAATCCGAAAAAGTTGATAGATGTTTATATGCAACCATTGATTGAAGAGTTACAACGGCTATGGGATGAAAATATCCCTACGTATGACGTTTCTACCGATCAGACATTTGTAACGAAGGCTGCTGTTCTTTGGACGATAAATGACTTTCCGGCTTATGGAATATTATCTGGATAGAGTACAGCCGAGATCTTAGGATGTCCGATATGAATGGAGAGATCGAAGGTATTCAGATTAAAACATGGTAAGAAGCCCAGCTATTTTGATTGTCATAGGCAATTTTTGCCGCTAAATCATACATTCAGAAGGAATAAAAAAGAGTTCATCAAGAATAGGATTGAAAGAACATATCCACCATTGAGGTTGACCGATCATCAAATTTGGGAGCGAGTGCAAGAGTTTCCAACTGTTGTTGAAAACCCTCATGGTACAACTATTGCGTACGGAAGTACACATAAGAGAACTAAACGTTGTATATTTTGGGATCTATCATATTGGAAGACCCATCTTATCCATCATAATCTTGACGTCACGCACATACATAAGAATGTTTTCGACAATGTCATAAATACTGTGATGGATGTTATTGGAAAAATAAAAGATAACTTGAACGCAAGAAGAGATATGACGGATATTTGCAATCGACCAACACTAGATGTGGACTCAAGCAGCAAGGGATCAAAACCAAAAGCAGTTTATACATTAGACAAGGCGCAGAGACGGGTTGTTTGTCAATAGTTAAAATCGGTGCGATTTCTTGATGGATATGCTTCCAATCTGAGGAGATGCTTTGATTTGAATGAATGCAAGTTGATAGATCTGAAGAGTCATGATTGTCACATATTTATGGAAAGACTAATTCTAATAGCCTTCAAGGAACTTCTACCAAACTTTGTTTGGGGCTCCATTACAGAGTTAAGTAATTTCCTGCATAATATTTGCTCAACAGTGTTGAAGGCATCACACATGGAGAAACTAGAGAGAGATATTCCAATTATTCTTTGCAACTTAGAAAGGATATTTCCTCTATCGTTTTTTAATTCAACGGAGCATCTCTTCGTTCATTTGTCTTATGAGGCCAAAGTTGCAGGTCCCGTCCAATTTCGATGGATATATCCATTTGAGAGGTAAATTTTTTTTAAATAAATTTGAAATCACTTCATTATATATTATGTTCCGATAAACTTTTTTCTATTGCAACTAGGTTCTTATATCATTTGAAGAAAAAAGTGAAGAATAAGGCATGTGTCGAAGCTTCAATTTGTAATGCATATATTGTGGAAGAAGTGACAACATTTGCATTATACTATTTTGAGTCGCACGTGCAGTGCAAGAGGCGGAGAGCAGAAAGAAATGATGAGGGCCCCATTGATCTCAAATGCAAATCATTCTCTATTTTCAATTATTTGGATTGACTAAGCGGCGCATGTAAGTTTCGTCACTTAACAGGTGAAGAAAAGAAGGTAGCCCATGCATATATTTTACTGAACTATCTAGAAGTTGAGCCATACTTCAAGTAAGTATTCATTTGTAAGTATATGTAATGTGTGTCAAATATTTGCTAATATAAAAATGGTATTTATTAATAGGATTTTTCAAAATTCAATGTTTAGACTACCACTGAATGAGTTTGACCGTTTGTGCGAGGAACAATTTGCAACATGGTTCAAAATATATGTAAGTTGTATATGGACGAAATCCAGGTTATTCGAATTTTTTATACATCATATATTAAAATATATATTATTGATATTACGTGTGTGACCTTAGGTTCACAGTAATCATGATTATGTTGGAGAGCAAGGATTGCTATATCATCTATCGTGGGGTCCAAAGTCAAAAGTACCAAGTTGGCTAGCATATTTCATAAACGGGTATAACTTTCACACTTGAAAATATGGAATGAGAAAAGCCACAATGAATAGTGGTGTGTGTTCAGTCATCCAATGGTGGCAGTTCGAAAGATGATTTTTATGGCTTGTTGGATGAAATCGTAGAGATA
Organism: Syzygium malaccense; assembly: GCA_031216405.1. Taxonomy (NCBI): domain Eukaryota; kingdom Viridiplantae; phylum Streptophyta; class Magnoliopsida; order Myrtales; family Myrtaceae; genus Syzygium; species Syzygium malaccense. Next base: position 25,488,958 of record CM062256.1, on the reverse strand, counting down.
GAGTACCATGGACCATTAATGCGGGTTGTGTTATTTAAGTGCATGTGGTTCGACCTCGTCAAAGGAATGAATGTGCATACGAAATTTAATTTGGTGAAATAAATCACAAGAAAAGATATATGAAATATGAACCGTTTGTCTTGGCACAATAAGCAATTCAAGTATATTATGCATTATATCCTAGTTTGAAACGTGACAAAGCCGATTGGTGGACTATATGTAAAACCAAAGCACGAAAAAAAATTGAGGAACACTGGAAGGACATAGCATATCAACAAGAGGGAGTTCGTCACACGAATTGAAATTGATGAATATAACATTCCAACTTTACGACATCCATGTGAAGCGATGATCGATATGGATCCAATTGAAATTTGCGAATCAAATTTTGAAGTGGGTATAGAATTTGATTTTGAGACAGAGGATGAAAATGATGCTCATGAAGAAGATGAAGATCAAAACGGAGATGAAGACGAAGATGAAGATTATGATTTTTGAGACTTTTTACTAATTATGTGTAATTATTATTATTATTGGGACATGTGTTTTTTGTTGTTGTCACAATTTTTATTATTGTTGTCGTAATTATTATTGTCGTTGTTGTTATTATTAGAATCCATGGCTAATTAGCCTCAGATTTAACCACGGAATTGAAATAGTCGGGAAAAAGCTACGCAACTATATTTCCGGCGTCTTCTTTTAAATTCGTGGCAAAATTTGTGGGAAATTTTCCACAAATTTTGCCACGAAATTCAAACACCCGGTATGATGCCTTGTTTTTTTAATTTTGTGGGAAAATTCGCGGGAAATTTCCCACGAAATTAAAACACCCGGTATGATGGCACCTTTTTTTAAATTTCCAACGAATTTTGCCACGAATTTAAAGTTTCTGGGCAATTATTGCACTATGTACTATTTTCGTGGCAAAATTCGTCGGAAATTTCTGACAAATTTTGCCACGAAATTTTAATATGCCGTATGTGGGAGTCTTTCTTAAATTCGTGGCAAAATTCGTTGGAAATTTCCGACGAATTTTGCCAGGAATTTAAAGTTTTTGGACAATTATTGCACTATGTACTATTTTTGTGGCAAAATTCGTGGGAAATTTCCCACGAATTTTGCCACGAAATTCAAACACTCGGTATGATGCTTGTTTTTTTAATTTCGTGGGAAAATTCGTGGGAAATTTCCCACGAATTTTCCAACGAAATTTTAATATACCGTATGTAGGAGTTTTTTTTAAATTCGTGGCAAAATTCGTTGGACATTTCCAACGAATTTTGTCACGAATTTAAAGTTTCCAGGCAATTATTACACTATGTACTATTTTCGTGGCAAAATTCGTTGGAAATTTCCGATGAATTTTTCCATGAAATTTTAATTTGCCGTATGTTGGAGTCTTTTATTAAATTCGTGGCAAAATTCGTTGGAAATTTCCGACGAATTTTGCCACGAATTTAAAGTTCCAGGCAATTATTGCATTATGTACTATTTTCGCGGCAAAATTCGTGGGAAATTTCTCACGAATTTTGCCACGAAATTCAAATACCCGGTATGATGCTTGTTTTTTTAATTTTGTGGGAAAATTCGTGGGAAATTTCCCACGAAATTTTGCCACGAAATTAAAACACCCGTTATGTGTTGTGCCTTTTTTTAAATTTGTGACAAAATTCGTCGGAAATTTCCCACTAATTTTGCCATGAAATTTTAATATGGCGTATGTGGGAGTCTTTTTTAAATTCGTGGCAAAATTTGTTGGAAATTTTGCCACGAATTTAAAGTTTCCGGGCAATTATTGCACTATGAACTATTTTCGTGGTAAAATTCATGAGAAATTTCTCGCGAATTTTGCCACGAAATTCAAACACCCGGTATGATGCTTGTTTTTTTAATTTTGTGGGAAATTTTTCACGAATTTTGCCATGAAATTAAAACACCCGGTATGTGTTACGCCTTTTTTTAAATTAGTGGCAAAATTCGTCAGAAATTTCCCACGAATTTTGCCATGAAATTTTAATATGGCGTATGTGGGAGTCTTTTTTAAATTCGTGACAAAATTCGTTGGAAATTTCCAACGAATTTTACCACGAAATGGTACTTAGTGCAATAATTACCCGGAAAATTTAAATTCGTGGCAAAATTCGTTGGAAATTTCTAACGAATTTTGCCACGAATTTAAAAATGACTCCAACATACTGCAAATTAAAATTTCGTGGCAAAATTCGTCGGAAATTTCCGACGAATTTTACCATGAAAATAGTACACAGTGCAATAATTTTCCGAAAACTTTGAATTCGTGGCAAAATTCGTTGGAAATTTCCAACGAATTTTGCCACGAATTTAAAAAAGACTCCCACATACGCCATATTAAAATTTCGTGAGAAAATTCGTGGAAAATTTCCGACGAATTTACAAAAAGGCGCAACACATACCGGGTGTTTTAATTTCGTGGCAAAATTCGTGGGAAATTTCCCACGAAATTAAAAAAACAAGCATCATACCGGGTGTTTGAATTTCGTGGTAAAATTCGTGGGAAATTTCTCATGAATTTTGCTACGAAAATAGTACATAGTGCAATAATTGCCCGGAAACTTTAAATTCGTGGCAAAATTCGTCGGAAATTTCCAACGAATTTTGCCACGAATTTAAAGTTTCCAGGCAATTATTGCACTATGTACTATTTTCGTAGCAAAATTCATGAGAAATTTCCCACGAATTTTAAATTTTCGGTACAGGCGGCTTTTCTCAATTTCGTGGCAAAATTCGTCGGAAATTTCCCACGAATTTTTCCACGAAGATAGAAACATATCATAATATTCTTCAACTGTCCACCTCATGTCTACCGAGTAATTTTGGCTCAACCAAATCTCTTTCTCGCCGTCCTCGTCCACCTCGCCGTCCTCGTCGCCATCGAGTTCGCCCCGAGTGGACGCCGTTCTCCTCACCGTCACCGCCCTCGCCGTCCGCCTCGCCCGGCGCAATAAGTACTCAAGCTCCATTCCTTGAATAAATATGCTGTCGCGGCCAAGATTCTGGGGAGGTCGCGGCCGCGATTCCGGGGAGGGGGGTTCGCGGCGGCGATTCTAGGGAGGGGGGTCGCGGCTGCGATTCTAGGGAGGGGGGTTGCCGCCGCGATTCCGGGGGGGGTGGTGGAGGCCGCGATTTCGGCCGGGGGGGGGTCGTCGCTACGATTTTAGCGAGGGGGTCGCGGCTGCGATTCCGAGGGGATCATTTTGATATTTGTTGTAATTTGTTTTGCACATTTAATATGCTTCATTATATTTTTAGTGAAATATGATGTGGTCAAAATTTCAATAGGTTCTTCCCACAAGAGCCAGAGATTGCTATTTATTAGAGGCGATAGTCTATTTGTTTCGTTTTCTCAAGTTTATTTTTTGCTCTCTGAAACAAAATGGTAAGCAACCTTAATACATGTTCATATTTTTTAATATATTTGTCTAGCCTTTTTACTTGTCAGTATAAACGTGAAGGTCACATGCGTGGTGCGGTTTCACAAAGAAGACCAGCCCCTTTTGCTTCCTCGGCCTCGTCCCCGTCCCTCTCCTCTTCTCCTACCCTTTCATTTAACCCTCAACCACCACATGTTCATGGACAACACGGACACATTGACCCATCCTCTGACCCTCAACAATATATTAGGGGAGAACTTGGGGACATGCGAACTGAATTTACTTCAGTTCCATCTCTTTCGGTTCCACCTTCTTCTTCAGTGCAACACTCGAATGATGAAGAAGATAGCTGATTCATTATATGCCCATGTGGAGATTCGTAAGTACTTCATTTTTTTACGTATATGTAAATTATGGATGTAAACAAAATTGTCCATGTTGCGAATTTCCGTATGCTTCATTGTCTTATTATCTATATTGTTATAACATGTTTTTAGATTCACGAATTCTACATATGTTGTGAGGGAACTTAATAAAATAGTCAATAATTGTTGGATCGGACAGTTTACTACTCTCAGCAGCGCTCCTAAAGAAGTAAAGACTTTGTGGTGGAATGAGTTCAAGGTTAGTGTCGTCCTTCTATTTTCTCACATACTAAGGTCGGTGTAGCATACTGATGGTCAATAATGAATTTTGTCACAAATTGTCTGGTGCATTATAATAGATATGTCACCTGTAACCCTCATAATAAGTTTCAGTTGCTTTTCTATTAATTGTAGCGTAAGTTCACGTGGGATGAAATGGAAGAGGATGAGGTTAGAAGAATTTTTAAGAAGAAAATCAGTGATCACATGCGATATGTGATAAATAGAGCGAAGAAAACAAAACAAAAGCTGGATTTCATTACAGCTGACAATTGGGCGGAAATTACGAGAACTTGGAAAAATGAGAAGCATAAGCAAATTAAAGTGTGAATAGAACAAGAAGAATTGAGCTTCTAGTTCTAGTGACGGGTCTACGTCTGCCACATCTGCTGGGGGTTCTATCAGCATCGACGAGCATAAAAGAAGAATAGTAAGTCTGTTTAAACTTGTCAATTCATTTAATTAAATGATTACTCATTTATAGTTACATTTGAATGCACATTTCAGAAAAAAGGATAAAACATGGACTGGCGCTCGAGCAAAATCTATTAAGGTATGTAAGGTTATAGTTTGGACTTTATGGAAACTAGAATGAAAATCATGAATATTTTTAATATTTATGGTAATATATATGAATTTATATTATTTCCATATATATTATTAATATAGGAAAAATATGATGAACTTTTAATGAGCACTGCTAGTGGTGATGGTGGTGGTGATGATGGTGGTGGTGGTGATGGTGTTGCTGTGTCTGAGCTATCGGTTGACAGTATGGCATTATGGGTGGAGGCAGCGGGTGGGATGAAAAGAGAAAATATTTGGGATGGGATCCTTGTTAAGGATGTACAAAACGAGGGCTGCTGTAACTTCATCCTCCAATGTGGCTGTTTTAAGGAGGACACGACATGAGGAGGAAATGACCCAAGAATTAAACCAACTGAAACAGTTGCTTGTACAGAAGGACGACGAAATGAAGCATTTACTTGGACAGAAGAACGAAGAAATGAGAGTGATGCAACAATAAATGCAACTTATCATGCGACACCTCGACATCGATCACAATGAGGTTCCTCCTGTACCTCCTATTAATGTAATAGGTGGTGGGCATAATGATGAGGCACACAATGATGCGGCGATTGGTGATGATGATGATAATGATACTAATGCTTTTGTTGTTAGTCCTTCCTAGTTCATTCTCTTCGGGGCCGACCAGTTGTTGTCGTTATCCCCTCGCGGCGAGCTGCCTCGTCAGTTCGAGGACAAGCTTCAGGTGACGTCCTTGTCTCTCAGTTTTAGGAGTTAGAATTGTGACGTTATTACTGGCTTCATATGTTTTCTAATGGATGTGAAAGTTGACTTATATTCAAATGTAAGGACATTGGTCCTTGAACGTTTTTTTAAAAATCCTCCTACTTATTTTTTTATAGCTAGTTCCACGTCCATGCATAAATGTTTTTTTTTATATTTTGGACAAATTCGATATCTTTATTTATGTATCCATATTTCATCAAGTGTCGATAAAGGTGACTGTTCCTCATGTCCTGCCAAGTACCAAAGCTGTTAACGTTTTATGGTTGTCCCGCGTCCTTTCAATGTTTTAAATGTATTACATGATGTCCATTAGTGCTTAGCTACCTCTATGTACTATAAGATTGAATATCGAATACCATCATGTGAGACTTTGCAACTTATACATTGTAGAAATTAATATTGTTGCTAATTAGATTTAAAATCGAAATTGTCCTTAAACAAAATTCGTCGCAAACTTAGCGACGAATTTTGTCATGAATAGATTTCGTCGCAATTTAGCGACCCCACGAATAGATTTCGTCGCAATTGAAATTTTTTGTCGGAAAAATTCGCGATTTGCCACGATTTTTGTAATGAATAATTAGCGACAAATTTTGCAATGAATTTTCCTACGAATTTAGCCACGAATTTGTTTTCGTCGCAATTTACCAACGAAAATTGAAATTTTTTTGCGGGAAAATTCGTGATTTCCCACGATATTTGCAACGAATATTTTGCGACAAATTTTTCAACGAATTTTGCAACTAATTTAGTCACGAATTTTGCAACGAATAATTAGCCATGAATTAATTTTCGTTGCAAATTACCAACGAAATTTGAAATTTTCGTCGCAAAAATTTGCGAAAAAAAAATTTCAGACGAATTTTTTTGTTCGTGGCAAAATACCGGGTTTTTCAATTTCGTGAGAAAATTCGTGGGAAATTTCCCACAAATTTTCTCACGAAATTGAAAAAAGCCACCTATGCCGAAAATTTGAATTTCATGGCAAAATTCGTGAGAAATTTCCCACGAATTTTGCCACGAAATTGAAAAAAGCAGCCTATGCCGAAAATTTTCGTAAATATTCGTCTCACAAATATTCATTGGCTAAATATTCGTCTCATGAAATTGAAAAAAGCCACCTATGCCGAAAATTTGAATTTCATGGCAAAATTCGTGGGAAATTTCCCATGAATTTTGCCACAAAATTGAAAAAAGCCGCCTATGCTGAAAATTTGAATTTCGTTGCAAAATTTGTGAGAAATTTCCCACGATATTTGCAATAATTTCCCACGAATTTTGCAACGAATATTTTCCGATAAATTTTCCAACGAATTTTGCAACTAATTTAGCCACGAATTTTGCAACGAATAATTAACCACGAATTAATTTTCATCGCAAATTACCAACGAAAACTCAAATTTTCGTCGTAAAAATTTACGAAAAAAAAATTTCCGACGAATTTTTTTGTTCGTGGCAAAACACCGGGTTTTTCAATTTCGTGGCAAAATTCGTGGGAAATTTCCACAAATTTTACCACGAAATTCAAATTTTCGGCATAGGCGGCTTTTTTCAATTTCGTGGCAAAATTCGTGGGAAATTTTTCACGAATTTTTCCACGAAATTCAAATTTCCCACGAATTTTTCACGAATTTTGCCACGAAATTCAAATTTTTCACAAAATTCGTCGGAAATTTACGAAATTCAAATTTTCCCACGAATTTTTCACGAATTTTGCAACGAAATTCAAAATTTTCACAAAATTCGTCGAAAATTTTTTTTTCGTAAATTTTTACGACGAAAATTTGAGTTTTCGTTGGTAATTTGTGACGAAAATTAACTTGTGGTTAATTATTCGTTGCAAAATTCGTGGCTAAATTAGTTGCAAAATTCGTTGGAAAATTTATCGGAAAATATTCGTTGCAAAATTCGTGGGAAATTATTGCAAATGTCGTGGGAAATTTCCCACGAATTTTGCAACGAAATTCAAATTTTTGGCATAGGCGGCTTTTTTCAATTTCGTGGCAAAATTCGTGGGAAATTTCCCACGAATTTTGCCACGAAATTCAAATTTTCGGCATAGGCGGCTTTTTTCAATTTCGTGGCAAAATTCGTGGGAAATTTCCCACGAATTTTGCCACGAAA
>CM062256.1:24837860-24881266 GCA_031216405.1 Syzygium malaccense | reverse complement strand
AAGGCTGGAGGAACTTATTTAACGATATATATCAGCAAAAGCCGCAGAAAGCAATTCCGCGTTTGGAGAAGGTCAAGATAAAACTGTTGAGGCCACACACACAACAGAAGAAATACAACAAGCCTCTCCCAACCAAACAAACGACTTGTGGCTTTTTGAAGCAATCTAAGGAAGATAAAAAAAAGGAAGATAAATGCATGCTTCTGCGCCATTGCTCGACCAACCCAAGAAGGACAAGTCCCTAAGGTCGACAGATCAAGGCAGGATCCGAATGAATTGCAGCTTTGGGAAACTGGATCTCGTCATCGTGAAGTAGTTGGGAAGAAAAGGATAAAAAGAAAGAAGGAAGAACAGATAAAAAGAAGAAAAAGAGATGATCCGTTGGGAGGGGTAGCCAACAGTTTCGGGGGGTTTGAACCCGACGTGAATCGAACACGCAACCTTCTGATCTGGAGTCAGACGCGCTACCATTGCGCCACGGATCCGTCGGTGTAAGCGTGGCCACTCATAAATAATTCATCTTTTCATTTGATGCAAATGAAAGTTCTTCCATTGTGCCTGGAGAGATTCTTCATTTCTCGTGAGTTTCTCCGGTCAAAAACTATCCGGTTGATGATCCGGGACTCCTTGGAAGGAGACGATGATGGATTTTTTTTTCGAGTGTTTGCTGAGGTCATTGCTTAAGGAAAACATCGACCCACCCCCGTATTTACACTATAAAGTTGTGGAAACGACCTCGAAAACTCTATCCTTTGTCTCGCTTATTTCTGTTTAATTATTTAGGAAAAAGAAAAAAAGGTTGTGCTGAAGCATTGTAGCTACACACTATAAAATTATTAATTTGGGAAACACAGTCACAAGCAGGGGTTCCATGGTGTAGTGGTTAGCACTCTGGACTTTGAATCCAGCGACCTGGGTTCGAATCCCGGTGGGACCTTTTCTTTCACTTTTATTGCCCTCTTCTTATTTTCTTTTTTTTTTTTTGGTGACCGATCCTGCTTTCTACTTGACCCAAAAAAAAAAAACGATCCCACTTTCTCATTCTATTAGTGCTCCATCTCGGCAAAAACTGCCTTACATTCGAGTTTCACAACATTTGATTTGATGAAATAGCACTCCTGAAAAAGTAAATAAGTAAATTATAGTATGTCTTATTTGATAAGTGCATATATTTGAAGTTCTGAACCTTCAGAGTCAAAATACTCTATAGAGCATAATCCCGAACTTAAAACAGGAATTCTTTATTACTTCAACGCTTATAGTCAGAGAATCTTGGATCTTGGCCCTCCTGAGAGGCTTGTCTGATCATTACTTTCATGGAAAATATAGACCTGAAATGGAGATATCAAACACATTACTGTTACAATCATTCAGGAGAATAAGGAAAACTCAACGATGTCCAATACTTTTTCTAGCCAAATCTTTGCAAAGAGCGCAGACTGCAAGGGAGAGAGAGCGAGAGAGAACTCACTTCCGCATTTGAAATGGTGCGCGACCCTCCGCCCGCAGCTCTGGAAGAGCTTGATGGCCTTGTCCACGGTTATGACATCGGCCACGCGGGGGGTGAATATCGGGCACACGCGCTGGTAGTGGCTCAGCCTCACACGCTCGCAGCACCCCGGCTATGGGGGCTGCTCGACCATTATCGGTTGGCACGTGTTGATGGCGAGCCGCCTCTCCTCTTTACACTAGGTCGGGCTCAGCCAGGCCCTGTGCACCGCCCTAACCTCGCTCAGAGCCACAAGGGCTAAACCCAGAACCATCACCAATGCCCATACACTCTCACTTTTTACGCCTTTCATATTCCTTACTTCTCTATTTTAGGCACTTGGTGTATGCTTCAAAGTCCGATGGGCGACGGCGATGCAGAATTTATAGGACCTGTGAACTGATGCAGTTGCCATTATCAGTCAACTTGTGAAGATGAAACGTGTGAGATCTCTCTTCCAGCACATGCGAATGATTGATGAACACTCTGTGCTATCCGTGGTGAGTTTTGTCAAAGATCTAAACGTTACTATCACAAAAAACCTCAAATTTAGTACATTCGTTGATAAATTTATTCCAAACTAATTTTTTAATTACGAAAAACCCAAACTGGTACACCTGTGATAAATTTACCCCAAATAATTTTTTGACCACTAAAAACCCCAAATTGATATATTTGTGACAAATTTACCCTTCATTAAATTAGATTAATACCACAAAAAATCACAAACTGGTATATCTGTGACAAATGGAGGGTAAAATCCTAAATCGGTACACCAATTAACTGTCACGTGTCATTTAACTCAGAAATTTGACGTTAAAATTTAATGAAAATTAACGAAAGGTAAAATTATCACAGGTGTACCAATTGAGGTTTTTGGTGATGAAAAAATTAGTTTTTGATAAATTTATCATAAATGTACCAATTTTGGATTTTTAATGGTAAAAAAATTAATTTTGAGTAAATTTATCACAAATATATCATTATAGGATTTTTTATAATATTAACCCAAGATCTAAATACCGATGAAATTGCCTTGCAAACTCCACCATCTCTGTCAACTATCGCTGCTCAAGCATCCAGATCATTGGCTTTCAATTGCCCATGACTCAATTATGTACGACTCTTTCTTGGCTCGTTTTCCTCAATTATTTAAATGGGAATGGAAAAGCCGTAGATTGTTGTGGGTGTAGTGAGATGGTTGCCCACAGAGATCCAACATGCACGTGTAGACAGTTGAACCAGCAAATCAAGTCAATGAAAACACCACTTCATTTTTCAGTGCACTCAATCCTAAACAATGTTCAGCCACCGAATGTGAGCTTCCCACGCGCTACAGATTAAAGTATGTAGCAAGCCACAGAACATGATTCATAATATAGCCAGCACTATGACTGTACAATCTGTACCAAACAATAGAAATGCCTTCCAAGACCCTGGAGGAATTTATCCCAGTAGAACTGTTTTTTGGTAGAGCTCTGTATCATATTGCAGCTACGAAGTCGCCGCTGTTGTCGACTTCAGAATCCAAATCAGCATCTTCATCAGGGTCTGAAGGACCAGCCACACCTTGACCAACTTTAGATCCCTCCGCGGGAGTCCTGGCCTCTTGAACAATCCGCATCACTTCTTCGACGCTCTGAAGAGGCTGGTCCCGTTCGGTCTCATAGTTGGTTTTCTCACCTTTGATGAGTTCTTTTGGCAAATTCTTAAGAAACCACGGGTGCTTCTTTATCTCTGGGATAGTGATCCTCTTTTGGATGAAAAACACAGAAAAATAAAAATGAAGGCTTTACTTTCATAACAGCACAGAAGGTTGTTGATCCTCCACATGGATATTTCATTTCAGTCAAGTTTCATTTGGTCATGGACACTACATTAAAAGTTACTCTATGCATACTACCGTCATGATTCAGAAATTTCCTAACTTCATTCGTGTTGCCAGAAGTATCAACATGATTTCAGCATTTTTATAGAGAGAAATCCCAATTTATAAGGACGAGACTGAGATTCAAATGGCAGGTGATATGCTAAGAAGTTTATATTGCCAATTCATAGAGAAAATGGTAATACAGAAGCACAGGATTACCTTTGCAGGATTTGCAACAAATATACAAGAAAGGATATGCCTGCAATCTGTAGACACACGAATGTAGTCTGGTATCGAGTATTGAACACTCATAATCCTCTGTCACCAAAAAGAACTTAAGTTCTCATCCCAAAGAATATGATGCACAAAAGGAAGAATCTATACATGCGGAAAAGAGGATGAAGAAAACTCATTTTTCTCATGTTCAAATCCCTTTTTGTTTTTTTTGTCTCGTTACGCAGGCAAACTTACCCCAATGGTCTTGCGGAAATTTCTAGGATCGTTAGGGTCCTCAAACGGGTATCCTCCAACTAACATCACATACAGTGTTACACCACATGACCATACATCTGCAATCTGCAAGCCAAAAATAAAGATTATTCATTACAAATTCGTAAAACAAGCACGTAAAATGTGAAGGAAATCTACTTCCATGAGTAAGCTAGGATCTGGGCCCAAGCAAGAGCAGAATGTCCAGCATTAGCTTCGGAGATATAAAGAAGAGTCAATGAACATGTTGGGAGCATTGTAAATAAGCTATTGTAGAGACACAAATACCTTTCCATCATACTCCTTCCGAGACAGCACCTCTGGAGCAATATAGGCAGGTGTTCCAACTGTTGACTTTGGTTGTGAATGCAACAAAGCTGACTGCAATTACAAAATCAAGCTGAATGAACATTTGAAGCTGAACTTGACAATAGATGCTAATAAGATGAGAAATAAAATCGACTGATGAAATCTCAAGCCTAATCCTTGTGTCCACTGGAATATCACTGACCTTGGAGTAACCAAAGTCGCATATTTTAAGGCGCGGAGTCGGACTTCCATCCAGAAGAGTATTTTCCAGCTTCAGATCTCTGTGACAAATTTCCTGCAACAAGAAAGGAGGATGATATGAGGAGGAAATTCGTTGCCAATTAAGATGTAATATATATCAATCCAAAATCTCACCATAGAGTGGCAGTAGCTGACTCCTGATATAAGTTGCTGAAAGAAAAACCTAGCCTGTTGCAAAGGGATGTCGATTTAGGAAATGAAAGACAAATAACCCAAAAGTCTAGCCCATTCCAACAGCAATATGATGCGAGGAGATGAACGTCAATATAATTCTATAGAAAGCACAAAACACACACCTCATCTTCACTAAACCGACCGGCACTGCATATTCTCTCGAAAAGCTCACCTCCAGCTGCATATTCCATGACTATTGCGAGGTGTGTTGGGGTCAACAGAACCTGCAGTGCAGCCGCAAGAGTTAGGAGGTGTTCCTGCTTTACACAGCTCAACTGGGGCAGCGCAAAATTCACTATGTCACGTTAAATTTCTTATCCTATGGAAGGTGGTAATGTTTCACCGACCACACAATGCGATGAGTTTTGCAATTCTAAAGACCTCATAAAACCTTAAGGTGGAAAACTATGGGACTAAGTTTTTACAATGCACTATGCAGTTTGCATCTAATGTGCTATTCAAGTTCCACTAAAACTATAGCATAGGTTTATGTCAATGTTGAGTTGATTGCTCAGTATGTTAGACGAGCAAAGACAATTTGTATTTAGCAACTTCAATAAAGCTAATGCAGGACCACATAACAAGCATGATACACGACTGCCTAAGCTTCTCCAATTCAATTATTTGAAACAGATAACCGAAACAAATAGATTTACAATCCTTACCAAAAAAGAACAAATAGATTTACAAACTATAGATTCAGTGGAGACTAGCTTGACTTGCTTTTACAATTTTAAGTTCGACTAAATCTTCATCAATCTGTCCATCATATGGTGAAAGACATGAAACTAGTTCCATACCTCCTTGAACCTAACAATATTTGGGTGCCTCAGCGATCTGTGGTTAATGATTTCCCTCTGAACATTCTCATCAATCTGAAAGAAGCATGCACAGCATCAGAATGAGGCAATACGCATGCACAACGACAAGAATGACACTGTAACTATCCCAACACAATGATGAGGCTAAAACCATATCAAAGCACAAAGCTAGTAAGACATGAAAGGAAACTTGAGGATGAACGGATTCCAAATGCGGCTCCCTCTCTGTGGAAAAAGTGGCCAAAAGTCTCTGAAAAATATCAAAACAGTTGAAAGGTACCCTGTTCACAGCTCATAAGCTAGCTTTCCCGCCTTTTATCCAATAGATAGAAGGTAATATCCCTCCTATGTTAAATTCTAAAGCATCAAATCCATCAAGAGATATTACTAGCTAAGGATATCAAAAGACCTAACCATAATGACACCGCTAGGATGTATAAAAACAACAGATGCAGTGGCTTGCAATACTGAAGCAATTCAGAGGCTACACAACACATAGCAAATAAAGCTTCTGTTGCGGTTTTAATCATATCAACCGAAAGTCCGTTGATGTTACGCCATCTTCTCCGAACATCAGTATATGGATGGACAACCATGGTCTGAGAAAAACGAGGCGCTTATAAAATTAACACATTCACGCTTTAAATTGATATCCTGACCTTCTACTACTATAAAGATCAGTTAAACAAATTGATACTGTTCTCAGTGCATCTTAAGTCCTGAGCAAACTGGGATTAAAGAAAAATCGACCAAAAAATCAAAGCAAAGAATTACCTTCGTTCCTCTTTCGATGTATTTGACAGCAACAAGCTCCTTAGTCTTCTTATCTCTCACCAACCTAGCCACCCCAAAATTCCCAGAACCCAACTGCTTCAATGGCTCGTACCTCTCCTCCATTTTCCCAAATCAAACCCAACCACCAAAAACAAAGCCTTCAAATGCAAAACAAGAAGCACAAGCTCCCACAGAAACACACAAATTTCACCACTCCAGCAAGAGAAAACAGAGTACCCAGCACCCAAATTGAACTGAACCCACGATTCTTCAACGGAGATCAAAATGCCTTTCCGACTGTTTCGATGGTGGGGGGCCTTAACACATCACAGTCGCATGCCACTCAGTTCGGAGAGAGAATTGAGATACCACCAGATACACGTACGCGAGTCAAAGGGTCGGTCCAAAACGCGGCCTATCTGTAAAGGGCCTGACAGCGACTGGACAAAAATCTTAGCCGGATTTCTTTTCCATTTTCTGACACGCGTGAGCTTTCTGTGGGACTTCTCGCCAGACCGGTCGCTGTATTGTCTGAATTGGGCAAATTAAGCGAAGCTTCCCACGAAAACCACGGACAGGGGAATGTGCTCCGGCGGGTCCCAGGGTGGCAGGGCCAATTAGGCATGGCCACGGTACGGAATCGTCCGGTTTCGGTTCGTGACCATGTGTGAACCGGCCTAACGATTTCGATTTTGATTTTGAATTAGCCGGTTCCGGTTCGTAATTTAAAAATTAAAAAAATAAATTATGAAATAAAAAAATAATGAATTATTCAATATAAATTGTAATTAAAATATAAATTATTGGGGTGATTGGTTCCCGGTTCGGTCCAGTTCCGCTTGGAACCGGGAACCGAACCGGTAAAACCGGTCCCTTGATTTTATAACTAGGAACCAAACCGGCAAATCATAGTCCTCTGCTCTTAACTAGCAATGGATCGTAGTCACAAAAGGCATACAACTTCACATGCTCACAGTTTGGCTTGAGTTTTATACACAACCCTTTTGATGGTCTCTTCATTCCCATTTGATGTGGTACTCTTGACATTTGCATGAAGACAAGCCAAGAGTCTCACATTGAAGGTGTTCAAGGCAAGCCGAGAGTCCCACGTCGAATAGGAACGAAGAGGTATTAGAATCATTGTGTATAAAACCCAAGTCAAGTCTTATAATTAGAGTTCAATACACCCAAGTCAAGTATTATAATTAGAGATTAATGCATTTACAATGCATGGCAATTAGAATTCAAAATTGTTTTATAAAAAAAATTAAATAATGAATTTTTAAAAAAAATTTCATTATTATTATTTTTTTAAAAATAATTTGGAACTGGCCCAAAACTGGTTTCAAAATTGTTGGAACTGGAACCGGGCCCATAGGCCACGGGCCGGTTCTGGTTCTAAACCTCGTGCCCGATCAACGGGCTGGGCTCGAATTTGACCGGGCCGGTTCTGGGACAAAACCAGCCCGTGGCCATGTCTAGGGCCAATGACCAGTAGTTTTTAGTCAGTTAAAAGAGAGCTACAGTCGTTAATGGCGCGATGGGGGAATGCTAGCGAATCACTTGGTGCCAACTGCCATGAATACCTTCTTTCCCTCTCCTGCGTTTGACCACGACAGTCTTGTGACAATTCTGGTTTTTCCCCACCACCTCTTACGAGAAAATACATGGAGTTAGATGCTTGGAACGTATCTAGAGAGCTATCTAAGCACAAAATGTCCCTCGATTGAAGATTTCTAAACTCTTTCTTTCCCAAGAGACACGTGTCAGATTCCGAATGAATGGCCTTATCACGATGGAAAGATCTTCCCTAACTTGCCATCGGTTCGTGTGCGCTATGTGCCAAGATATATCCCCTCACGAGTCTGGTCTAAATACGGTCCCAACGATGTGGGCTCGTGCATTGGGCGACCAAAGTTGCCTAGAGAAGCTGTATCTTGGTCCCGACTCTTGACTGATTGAGATTGTGATTAGATCACCGCTTTTATTTTTAATTCCAAGAATCGCCGAAAGGGAATGAATGGGGGGACCACGAGAACGACCGCCGGGTAGACTTGTTAATTCAATAAGAAAAAGAAAATGTATTTAAGGAGACAAATAATTGTTTATCTCTTAGGTAGGTGGATCCAGAGGATGAAGGTTGTTTGAGTTTTGTCATTGTTTATTAGATTTAATTGGAGTTTGATCAAGCATCGGTCGTCGTGATCAAATGAATAGCAAGATTTGCGAATAGGGTTGGAGTCTGAATGCGGCACGCAAGAGAGGAGGAATGATTCTGATAATCACAGGCTTAATTCATATTAGCCTGTAATTACATTGACGGCAAGAAATATACGCCCAATACTTACGTAAATGAACGTGAAAATATGCACAAACACGGGTAAGACCATATTTACCCAAGCATGCCCTCTCAAAGCCTTAATTGATTAATGGGATAAGCGTACTGGAAGTTTTAAAATTTATCATGAAAGTAGTCTTAAAACTTTAACTCCTTCAATTAACTACGTCCAATCTGACAAACGAAAAATGCTAACAAGTTTTAGAACTCAACTACACTAATTTGACAAATTTATGATATTGATTTCACTTTTTGAAAATTTTATGACTTTATTACACTTTCGTGACAAATTATAATATTTGATTGCACTTTTCGAAAGTTTTAAAATTTAATTGCACTATCATAACAAGTTTTAGGACTTTCGATATACTTATTATTTTACCAATTTAATGATGTTCTCGTAAGAAGAGTTTTTGAAAATTTCGAACTTGTCAAGGCCCCCTTTTCCAAGTGAGAGAACCGCAACATGGGAACGAGAGGAACGACAATTAAAAAAAAAAACGATGGCCAATGGACGCAGCGGACAACCGTTCGTTTAGATTACAAGTCATTTGCTATTAATTAGATTATCTTTTGGTCGAGCATTGTCGTGTTGATGTAATCAATAGTTAGGATGCGAGAGTGCTGGATTCATGTGGATTCAATCGCACTGCTAGGGTCCAGAAAATATGAAACGCGACGTGAACTTCCACACATTTTTTTTTATTTCATTTATTTTTTGCGAATGTTACGGAAATTATATATTTTTTATATTCAATTAAACCATAGAAAGAGCACAAGTTATGAGCGTAGCGCAATGAAAACGACGCTATACACATAACTTTTTGGTCGTAAGTGGGTTTGGACAAGACGTTAGATCTAACCTCAACTATTGAATGAGCATGAACGAGAGTTCGAGAAGTGTGCCTTAATGAATGGAATAACGATACAAACAGTCACTGAACTTTGGTCCAATGTGCAATCTGGTCTTTGATCTTTTATTTATCCAATGGGTTTGGACGACAAGTTAAATCTAACCTCAATTATTAATTGAGCATGAACGAGAGTTCGAGAAGTGTGCCTTAATGAATGGGATAATGACACAAACAATCCCTGAACTTTAGTTTAATATTTAATATGATCCCTGAACTTTTAATTTATTCAATATGATCTCTGAGTTTTTGATACATGTTCAAATTAGTACATGCATTATATGAAAATGCTCAATTTAGTCCATTGAACATTTTCATATAGTTCATGGACTAAATAGAATACGTATCAAAAGTACAGGGATCACATTGAATAAATTAACAGTTTAGGGACCACATTGAATATTAGATTAAAGTTCAAAAACTGCATTGAATAAATTAAAATTTCAGGGACCAGATTGTACATTTGGTTAAAGTTCAGAGATTGTTTGTGTCATTTCCCCTTAAATGAATCATGCGAATTATATTACAAGAATGGCACATTGCTTATGTATATGCTTATGGACCATGACATGTATGGTATTAGTATTAAGGAAATAGATGATCTCCATCCAGGACATATTAGTCAACTACAGTAACAGTATATATCTTTTATTCGAAATTTGGTGTATATGATTTGTCTGACGAACTATCTAGGTCAATAAATGCACATTTCAAATCAACAATGTCTCTTGAAAAGGACTAGTGTCGAATTTTGAATGAGAAACTTTAGTAGGTGGAATGATCCTCAAGGCCATCTTATGTATTTTGAATTTGTTACGAGGAACCTCGCTCCTATAGATTGGATAGCCATGCCCATAATTCCCATACTAACTTTAAGACTCATTCGGCATCAACATGTCTTACCTTGAATTTCACTTGTTATCTTTTGAGAACCGAAACAACAACAATTGCCACCTTCATCTCTAGTCTCTTTCTTTAAACCATATCATGAAGGCTCCCATCCAGATCGTGTCCCACACCACAACCTAATATCGCATCATGGATTAATTCATTCGAGGTATTGTCTATTTTGACCCGTCTCATATTAAGCTTCACAGTTTTGTCTTTCGACATATAGGTAGGCTCCGTTTTGTCCTTTGGTATACAAGTATGCACTCTCCTAAAAGACCATCCTCTCTGCTCTCACCCAAGCACACTTAATATTGGAGTTTTAATACTAAACGTAATTATTACGTCAAACAGCACATATTGTAAGTTGAATCCAGTTTCACTATACGCTCTCTCTATCTTCAGTGTCCAATTCGGCTTAGTTATGTCCCCTTCGCTATCTTAAAAGCATGTTAGGATTCGCTCCCTGTCCAGTCCTCTCATCCTTACGATCACTCCCCGCCCTCGTCTGATTGTAAAAGCGTCCCTTCACCCTCTCATATTTCGGTGCCGTGAAGTTAGTTAGGTCTTTCATGCTATAAATAGTCACGAGAATTCATTGCCACGCGATGTCAATCCAAATTTAGTGACGAGGCTATTCATTGAAACGAGGGATAAATGATGATATAATTTAAACACGTGTAAAAGAGAAAAACCACAAATATTCGCTGGCCTTCGTATCTCCTGAAAAAGGACATGTTCGCCATTCGTCTGTAGAATCTTACGACAGTCGGTCACACAATGCATGATTACATTAGATTAACGTTTCATGTCAAGTTACACATGGAAACCACACACATTAACAAAATTATTCATGAAATGAAAACGAGTTTTTCAGCCAAAGGCACTGATACTTTGATAGGAAGACAATCTCTAGGGTTTTCTCTTTTTATTCCTAAATAATAGCATGCATGCTCGCCATTCGTCCGTCGAATTCTTCCACGTTTGCACCATGCACAGGTGCTATACCGGCTTGGCCGGAGATCAAATTCAAATGAGCTTTCACCCTTTTATTCTACACGAGAATTTTGTTACGCTGAGTTCATCTAAACGTTATCTTTCAATGAAGCATACCCTTACAATTCAACCCTATATTCTCAAATAGTGTGCGTACCCCCGTTTGTAAATCAAATTCAATCAATACAACTTACTTTTGGAAAGGAAATATACAGTCTTAATCATAGGGATAAAACTCCTTTACATGGGTTAAACCCGCGAGGCAAGGAAATTAGGACAGTTCCAGTAAATTATAAGTGGTCAGTTAAATCATTGGACCATATTTAATGGTAAATAACAATCGGGAAAAGTATCAATTAAGTCATAAATATATTGCGTTGGTATTAATTCAGTCATAAACCTTTCAATTGGATCGGTTTAGTCATAAATTTATTCATATCAGTACCAATTTAGTGCGTTCGACCAATTTAGGTCAGAAATTGCTGACGTGGATGCTGACTATTTTAGGTGGCATGGCTAGCGCAGACATGGACATTTTTTTAATAATGTTTTTCAATTTTGAATTTTTGTCTTTTTTCTTCCTTTTTCTTCTTCCATGGCTGGCGAGGGCTGGCCTCGCCTAAGCTAGGGTCGCTCTCGGCCATGGAAGGAAAAAAAAGAAAAAAATTACTAAAAAATATAAAAAAAATTAGTTCACGTCGGTGCCAGCCAAACAGACAGCGTTCATGTCAGCAATCATTTAGGCCGGATGGACTGAATTGGTACCGATATAAAATGTTTGAATTATATTAGTTCAATTGAAATGTTTAAGGCTTAATTGATATTAACGCAATAAATTTAGAGCTTTTTTGGTGCTTTTCCCATAACAGCCCGACCACGTCATTTCGTATATCTAAAGGATGTCCATCAAACTTTCGCAAGTTACAAATAGACGGGGCCTTATCAATACGGGGGCCCCGAACGTGAAGACTCTTCCATCACCATGCCGCTGAAAATGAGACTTCCGCAACCGTTTTTCATACTTTGCTGTGCTTGCTTGTGTGAGATGTCAAATGTTGCAGGAGATGATGATCCAGAGCTGGAAAGACTGGTCACAACCAGGAACAAGAGACCGATCCAGACGTTTGTGGTAACGAGTGATATTCAAATCCATCGACAATCTTGTCATTTTCAATTTATTTTTTTGTGGAATTTTGTTATTTTCGCAGTTCATTTATGAAGTTTCAAAGAAACTTGTCCTTGACGAGCATTTGTGTCCTGATATCTCCACACAGACCGGGGAAGGAGATACCATCAATTGTGTTGATATCGACAAGCAGCCGGCACTGGATCATCCTCTATTGAAAAATCACAAAGTTCAGGTAAATATTCGTATAATGATGTCACATTTCCCAACTATAGTTATATGGGTAATCTTTGATATCCTATGATCGATTCTTTTGCTTAACAGGAAAATCCAAATTTATATTCCAGTAGATTTCATCTTGGTAATTCTTCAAATGCAAAATTTGTACAATTCGGTCTGAGAAAACCTTGCCCGACCGGAACAGTACCCAGTCCTCGAGTAACAAAAGAAGATTTGAGAAGGGCAAGAACCATGCCCAGGATTTCATCTATACAAGCTGAGGGGCTAAAGGATGCTTCTACAAGTCAACATGTACTCTCTCTCTCTCTCTCTCGTAATGGTGGCAGGATGTATTGCTTTCACCTAAAACTTATATCTTGTATCTTTTTCAATTTTGTTTTTGTAAATTCCAGGTTTTCTAAAATTATAAAACGAAAAGGTTATCTAATGATAATAATTTATGAAAAAGAAATATAAGAATCTATACGTCAATATATGTATGAGTTGCAATAGTTTAGATCATTAAATAAGATAAATATTTTGAAAGTTGGAAGGAAGAAGAGTAATTAGTTTGTTTTCCCACAAGCTTTATACACAAAAATGAATATCCCTTGGGTTAGACTTGGGAACCCCCTGTCATGATTCATATTATAAAACCTATGGCTCATAAATAGAAATGATTATTGGACAAACTCCAGTCGAACAGGCTCATAGGGAAAATTGTGCAAAAAGGCTAAAACCTATTGTACAATGGCCAATCTAGTCATAAACTTTCCAATTTTGCCAATTTAGTCACGAACCTTTTGATGATTTGCCAATATAGTCTTCCCATTACATTGATACCCAGTCAACGCTAGTCGTTCTACGTGGCACAGTCAACAACGTCAAGCGCTAACATGGATAATTTTTGCCAATTTTCAAAAAAATTCACAAATTTTCCTTTTCTTTTATTTTCTTTCTCACTTGTGGCCAAATGAGGGTCACCAGACCCTGCTCGCCGAAAATCTCATGAAGAAAAAAATATAAAAAGAAAAAAGAAAAACAGGAAAAAAATTAAAAATTACAAAATCCGTCTAGATCTGTATCGACACCGACTAGGTATCTACATAAGCATTTAGCAAAAAAAAAAGGTATCTACATAAGCATTTTCTTAGCCAATTTTGGCAGTGAGGACTACATTATTTTGGATAATTAGGATTAAATTGGCAGTATATAATAGGTTTAGGATTTTTTGGATAGTTATTCACAACCTAATGATTAAACCTAATTTGGTAATGCAAGCTCGCCCATTATAGTATAAATTTTATACCTATATATCGATATGTATTATTATTATTATTATTATTATTATATATAGGCTATCTGGATTTAGCCAAGCCTGGACAGGGGCGTGCGACTTTTTTTATCCAATATGTTGATTATTTTTTTATTTTATGATAAAGATGGTCTATCTATAGACGTACGTATTATCTATGAAATATTTCACTAAACGCATAGACCAAGTCAGACATGGGCGGCCGACCTAAGCTCGGGTCGGCGCCCCAAACAAGGAGCTGTTTACACTTGATGTTGAGCGGGATCTAACTTATGTTGACTCCAAAATTCAAGTACAAAAATCATATCTTCAACAACTAAGCCAAATCCATGGAATTTAAAAGACACTTGTTCAAACTATGGCCCATTTTCTGTTCGAGACTCACGAGCAATCTAGCCAGTGGTCACCTATAGCTATTTATAATTATCAAGCTTCATTAGTATTACATTAAAAAAAACAAAAAGTAATCGCAAATAGCTTCTTACCCCTATGAATGATAAATAAAAATGTCTCTTTTTATTGCAGCTCGTTTTGTTGGAAGATGACATGGTAGCAAATGTTAAATATGGAGGTTTTGGGAGCACATCCGTGTTTCAATCTTACGGTTGCTCCTGACCAGTGCAGTACACATTATATGGGGATTGAATCCGGTCCTCCAGGCCATGTCAATGCTATCGCAGTCGGTTGGACGGTAAGTGAAATTGCGGTTGTAAATAGATTGTTTCTTTTTTCCTTTATATGAAATTGATGAACAGTTTAACATGCTGGAGTTTTATTACCAGGTTTGTCCCCTATTATACGGCGATACTCTTACAAGATGACTCACGATCTGGACGATTAGTTTTACAATAATGAATTTAGTTCTTTACTTGACACTTGAATTCTAAATTATCTGGTGTCCTCGACTTTTGTTTACGGCGGAGAGATATACGAGGTCCCAATCCAAATTCAATAGATAATTTTGATTTGCGGTTTTTGTTCTCGAGAAAAATATTTTCCTCGATCATTATTTATATGATAGTTTTAATTTGCAAAAACGATTAAATTATTTCACATTTAATCAATAATTCTAAATGCATGTGTCACGGCCCAGAGAAATTCCTAAGGCCAAAGAGAATGCTAGATCGATCGACCCGTGACACGCGCATGTCAATAAATTGCGAAGGTTGACTGGACTTTGGTTACAAGCTTTGCTTTTTGATTAGGACCGAACTTTTGGAAATTGGCGGTTGCGTGTGTCCGAACCACCGATCAATGTGGGTTACTGGCCCGAGGAATTGTTCTTGAATTTACGACACGGCTCACTGCATGTAGCTTGGGGAGGGGATGGCTTCGCCGGGAGAAATGGATTTTGTCCTCCGATGGGAAGCGGCCACAAGCCCGACGGTGATCACGACTTTGTGCGTGCGACGTACTTCCGACGGCTCAATTGGGTTCGAGTGGACGGGGCCGTCTTACCTCCTTCGAAGAACACGAAAGAGGTGGTGGATAAATCTAATGTTAATGCTATGAGGAATTATCGACATAATAAGGGGACTTGGGGCTACACGTTTAGTTTTGGAGGTCCGGCAGACTATTGTAGGGGATAAAGAGAATTTGACATTGAGAAGTACCAATTGGCCCATTCTAATTGGGCTCTACAATATTAATCCTATAGGGTTATTACAACTTTCTAAACCATGCCAATTTCATAATTGTTGGATTAACGGTAGATTGGATCACGAATCCGAGCAGAAAGTAGGGAAATTATCTAATCAATCATAACCTATTGTACAGATATTAATTCGGTTCCAAACTTTTAATTTTGTCAATTTAGTCTTAAACATTTGCATAATATTCCAATGCAATCCTTCCAGTTAATTTTCACATAGGACAGCCGGCAGGCAATTACCCGATCGACGCATCGGTAATTTTCGGCAAAAATTAAGTGGGAGGACTATATTAAAATTTCGAATAAAGATTTATAGTTAAATTGATAAAATGAAAAAAAGTTTAAAATTGAATTGATATTTACGAATGAGAAATTATCTAGCAATGAAAAGCACATAACCACTATTCACATCCCATTAAAATTAATGTTATGGAATATGGTCACCAAATCTTTGTCATAACTCCGGAAATAAGAAAATTTGATTTACCAAAAAAAAAACTCCGGAAATAAGAATATCCGACCCACGTTATTCTTCTTACCATAAATAAACGACACGTGTCGTTCACACTGGTCAACTGGCCCAAGAAGAAACACACTGGTCAAAACCCGAATCGCCCACGCCAGTTCTCGACCGTCCGATCGAGTTGCTCCCGCCACGGGCCGTCGATGCTCTCCCCTTCACTGGAGCTTCGTTCGTTTCCCTCCCTCCTGCCAGTCACCAATCAAAGGCAACAGAAAAAAACAGAGGCGCCCGACCAACTTCAACTTCTCTCTCTCTCTCTCTAAAATCGTCTTGCGGTTTCGGTCGCGACGGGGCATTATCCAGCCGGCGATTCTGTCGGTACGTGACGGTTTCGATTTTCTGCGTTAGCGATGATGCTCTGCTCCAGGATTCGATTCCTGGCTTCGTGTACGATGTTCTTGTTCTCTCCTTCGCGAGAATGTTTTTGTTTTCCTTGCTTTCGGTTTTCTTGGACGAGGCGTTTGTTTTTTTTTTTGTTTCATGTTCTTCGTGTTCGAGTTGAAATGTGGAGTCTGTTTCGATCGACGGCGAAAGGATGAGCGACGTTTATGAAACTTTGGCTTTTGAATTTCTTGTCTTGTCAATGTTTGGGTGGATGGCGCCAGGGAGAGTTTTTGAAGCTTAATCGTGACAACGTGCCCGAGTCCTGAATTGGGTCATAAGGCTGTCTGGTAAAAGAAACGATTTTTGGTGATAATCGCCGAGCGATAGCCAGCGGGTCTGTTGATTGAGCCTTCATAATCATTTGATAGGATCAGCAGCAGCAGCAGATGGTTTCGTCCTTTTTTTCTTAAGAATGTAGTCTTAAGAGGCTCAGGCAAAGATTTCAAATGAAACTTATAGCTTGGTGAATCAGAAAGTTTGAATTTTCGTTTGTGATATATCTTTTTTTTTGTTATACGTCATTGTTTTTCTAGTTACGTTCTTTTTTTTCCTTTTTTTCTCCGTAATACTTTAGAATGATAAACACTCGGTTATTATTGTTTCACATGGTGATCTTTCAATTTGGTTTGCGCTTTTCAAGGTTGAGATGGTTTTGATAATATGTTGTAGTGAAGCTCATCGAGTGGCTAGTAGTCCGCTGCTTCCTCTCTCTTCTTCGGTAAATGGGCTGTTTACCGTCGTCCCACAGAAAAGAGTTCCCTGGATACGAGGACCCCATGGCCCTCGCTTCCCAAACAGCTTGTAAGTCCTCACATCAGTGGCAAATCTTTCATGTTGCAAAGCGATAGCCTTTACCATTTGTGCGCTAGTAGTTAGCAGATCAAGGCAATTCAGCTTTGTCTGGATAGATTCTGTTTGAAATTCTGATTCAGTTACCTGTGGGATAACTTTCTAGGCTTTGGTAAGAATAGTTTTTGCATGACATGAAGGCCGCCCGAAGAATTTCTTCTTTATTTTTAAGCTTGAGATGTGGCTAGGGTGAAAACCTTGAAGCTATTGCAGTAACGTCCAATACCAGCTCACATCTATTGTTAAATCAATGGGTCTTCATAAGCTGTTGTTCAATTTGAAATTTGATAATTGGTAATTGATTTACGTTGGCCCTGCTTAAATATTGAAGATGATACATCAGGTGAACAGAAGAAGTGCATTGTTTACTGCAGTGGGACACTTCCTAACATTGTAAATAGTTTTTATTAACTGTGTCAATAGGCCATGTTATAGAAAAGTTGAATTCCTCAAGTTACAGGAAATGGACAATATGCAACTCTGAGATGCCAATTTTGTTGATTAGAAAAGTGGAAAATAAAATTCTGTCTTATATTTCATGTTGAGTCCTAGTGCCACTCAGCACAACCTCTCTTTCTCTTCTCATGCACTAATCTCCACAGTTGATTTAATCCGCTCATGTTATTCTGTGATGGACCAGTTAGTGTCAGCGAAGTTGAAGCACTGTTTGAGCTGTACAAGAGTATCAGCAGCTCTGTGATTGATGATGGGCTAATAAATAAGGTAATGGGCATGTATTCTTCTGCAAGGTGCTGTTATGCATACGTTAATTTCTGTAGTGTGTTTCAGTCTCATAATTCTGGCCCAATCCGCATTCTTTTCTATTCTTGCGTGTGTTCTTGGAAGATTCTTCATTTCCTTAACGATGTAATTCTAATATGTTTACTTTCTTGTTTTTGACTTTTGATATTATAGAGAATTTGAATTCTTCTGTTGTTTATGCAGGAAGAGTTTCAATTGGCTTTATTCAAGAACAGAAAGAAGGAGAATCTCTTTGCTAACAGGGTAATTAATGTTTGCCCATTTTGGTTTCATGTAGTTATAGCACCCATTTATTTTCAAATCAAGAGACCTTAAGATGATAGTTGCATGCCATGTGGTGCTACAATAACTTTTCTTAGAAGCTCCCTTTGTTGAGGCTCATAACTTCTATGTAGTTAGCACATCTTCCTCTGTCCGCTGACGTCTCAATTGATTTTGCTGCTCACTTCATGTTTTACGTTTCAATAAAAACAAGATGTATTCTTAGATTGAAGTTTTGTGAATTGCAGATTTTTGATCTTTTTGACGTTAAACACATTGGCTCCATTGACTTTGGTGACTTTGTTAGATCTCTCAATGTTTTCCATCCTAATGTCCCTCAAGAAGACAAGATTAATTGTAAGTCATTGGCTGCAAGAAGTACCTTCAAAATTTACAGTTGCAGACACCCGCTAAGCATTCATGATTTTGTAATTGGTACTTTTGTATGATTATATGGGTGTGTATCATTGCAGTTTCATTTAAGCTTTATGATTTGGATAGCACGGGATTCATTGAGCGGCATGAGGTAAGCTGATTAATTGACTAATCATCAACTTTTTTTTTCGCTTAAGTGAGAATAATCTGATACTTCCTTTCTATCGTTTGGTTTCTTCTTAGGTTTGCCTGTGGAATTTTGTTCACCTTAATTGCATTCTGCCTTTAATTGATTTTCTTTCGTTGTTTTCTTAGTTCATCAAACTAGGCATGTAACTTGGCTTCCTAGGAACTCACATAACTCAGCGATTGTGACATATATAGCAATAGAGTGCTATTAAGAGATTTGTCCTCCAAGTCTCCCGTGCAAATTTCTTTTAACCGGTTGGTTGTGGAGGGGAGAACTTGGGTAAAGATATGCTTGTTAGTTTCTCCACATTTGGCATCTATGAGAGAGCTGTTGTAAAAGTCCGTCGTTAATGAGCTTTCATTGGTTGATGGTAGAGATGGGACTTGGGCAAATATACGCTTCACTCTTTTCCATGTCCATCCCCCTCATCTAGCCTCAAGGGGAAAAGCTCAAATGCGATGCACATGATAAGAGTTCTTAAAGCACAATAAAATTGCAGCTTTACAGACATTTATTGACATTTCTTTTCTTGTCTGGATATGCTGATTGGAATTTGATGGTATTCTCGTAAGTGTTTGGGTATCCTAGTTTACTGATAGAGGCATCCATCTGATGTCGGCAGGTCAAGCAAATGTTGATAGCTCTTCTATGTGAATCAGAAATGAGATTAGCTGACGAAACGATTGAGATAATCCTTGACAAGGTGAGCAGTTGTTGCTGAGATAATCAAAAGAGAAAGCTATTTGTGATTGTTTAAGAAGTTGTTGAAGATTATTGTTGTTGGCAGGGTCAGGTAATCCCATGTTAACTTTTTTGTTTCTTTGCCCCAACTGTTCCTGAACTTATTCTTCTTGACTTTAATTGGATCCATCTTAATGGACATGGAACGAGATATTGTTATCTTGATATACTGATTAGGCCCCCTTTTAAGCCTCTCATCTCTCATTGGATCCAATTCCTTTAGGTTAAGTGCCAGAGCTGGCTATATAGCACAGGTTCTAGTGGGATTAAGTTGACATAATTGTTTTCACATGCTGATTCGATTGCGGTACACTTCTGTTTGTGGCAGACTTTTCTCGAAGCTGATGTAAACGAGGATGGGAAGATAGATAAGTGCGAATGGCGAAACTTTGTTTCTAAAAATCCATCCTTGCTCAAGATTATGACCCTCCCTTATTTAAGGTCAGCCAAAATATGGTTATATCCAGGTTGTGACTATAATGTAGTCAGACATGAAACTCATTCTTTGGAGTACGTTCTTTCTTGCAGGGATATAACAACGACGTTTCCTAGTTTTGTGTTCCATTCTGCAGTTGAGGAGATTGCCGCCTAAGGAGGTTGTCTACGAGAATCACGACAATTAAGTTCCTATTTCACGACTAAATTTATTGAGAGAATGTGAGATGCTTCATTTCGAGGCCAAAGTATCTGCATTACTTCGAGGATGGAACTTTGCCTACTGTAGTAGAGATGATTGTGCAATAGGGTGAAGTTTTGTCAAATCTTTTTTAGCTTTTGATAGTGTTAAATCCTGGTTGAGGATTGCTCCATCTGCTCTACTTAATGAGAAGAAGTTGCTTGCGACATTCATAGTTTGGGTTAGGTTTAGTTGGATTTGGAGATTAATCAAACCTATTGAATTGGAAAGAAAAAAATAAAATTCAACTTGATCTCGATTCATGCAATAAGACGACCTTCTCCCTGTATCTACTAAGATCTTAGCTGATAATTCTTTTGCTCGTTTCTGGTTCTTGAAAGAACTGGTAACGGTAGCCAAATTTTTCATGCGTTTCTACGGGAAAATTATCAAAAAAGTCCTAAACCTTTTGTAATTGTGTTAATTCAGTCCTAAACTTTTTTTCTTGTCAATTCAGTCCTAAATCTTTTGCAATTATGCCAATTCAGTCCATCCAACAATTTTTTGCCAGCCGGCGCTGATGTGGACGCCAGTCCGCCGACGTAGTAATATTTTAATAAGTTTTTTTTTTATTTTCGAATCTTATTTTTTATTTTTTTCTCTTTTTTTTCTCCTATCTTCTTCCCCGATCGCCGGACCCGCGAGAGGCTGAGGCCGGCGAGTTTGACCTTGCCGGCCATGGGCAAGGTCGAGCTTGTCCAGATCTGGCGAGACTTCATCGTTGCCGGGCGAGATTGAGCCTTGCCCTGGCCATGGCGAGACTTTGCCGTCGCTAGGCGAGGTTGAGCCTCGCCTTGGCCAAATCTGGGCGAGGCCTCGCCCGGTCATGGCGAGGTTGACCTTGCCCAGCGACGGTGAGGCCGCCTAGATTTGGCGAGACCTCACCGTCCTCAATCGAGCTCAACCTCGCCCGGTCATGTCAAGGTCAGCCTTGCCCGATCATGGTGAGGTTGGCCTCGCCCGACGACAGCAAGGCCACCTAGATCTGGTGAGGCTCGACCTCGCCTGGCAACGGCGGGGCCTCGCTCGGATCTGGCGAGACCTCATTGTCGCTAGGCAAGCTCGACCTTGCCAATGCCGATGAGGGCCAGCCTCACCCATGGCCATTGACCTTGTCGGCCATTAGCCTCTTGCCAGAATGGCGATCGGGGAAGAAGATAGGGGAAAAAAAAAGAAAGAGAAAAAAATAATAAAATATTATTAAAATATTGTCGCATCAGCCGGCCGGCGCTACCCGGCATCCACATCTACGCCGCGCAGCCAAAAGTGGCCGGATGGATTGAATTAGCACAATTACAAAAAATTTAGAACTGAATTGGCAAAAAAAAGGTTTAGGATTGCATTGGCACAATTGTAAAAGGTTTAGGACTTTTTTGATAATTTTCCCGCGTTTCTACCACTAAATTTTCCAGTCAAGTCGTTCGTCTGTGCAATACTCTTGCCTAAGCCCACCCACTCTCCTTTCGAGCTAAGTAGGCCTCGTGGCCCGAATGACTTACAAAAGTGTAATTTAGTCCACATCGAGTTAACCTGGCTTAACATTTTAGCTTGACTCGACTCTATTCAATTTAATCATGCAAAGCTTGATGTTCAGCTCGGGAAGCAGCCAACTAACTCCACTCAATTTGACCGTAAAATTTTAATTTAAGCTAGATATAGAGTACTTATAAATGCTTATTTTTTAAATTAACCGAGTTGACCTATTTTAACATTTTAGCTCGACTCGACTCAATTTAATTATACAAAACTTGTCGTTCAGCTTGGGAAGTAGTCAACCAACTCCACTCAATTTGACCGAAAATGTTAATTTAAGCTAGATACAGAAATGCTTACTTATGAAATTAGATTGAGTTGATCTGTTTTAACATTTTAGCTTGGCTTAACTCAACTCAATTTAATTATACAAAACTCGTGGTTCAGCTGGGGAAGCGGTCAACCAGCTCTACTCAATTCGACCGTAAATGTTAGTTTGAGCTAGAGAAAGAACCCTGTAATGAAATTAGACCGTTTGATAATATGTTAGTGACCTACTTTGAGTCGAATTTTTCCGACTCCCCGAGTAGCGTTGAGCAGCTCAGCTTTAACTCGCCCGGACGTGCTCATCAATGGAGGAAGCTTGAAGCTGTATTGAGCAACGCGTCCATGCGTGGACAAATTGGCTCCATTTCTCGGCCTGACCACAGCCACTTTCTGAGGCTGCCCACAATTCCCATGGAAAACCCATGTCCACAGGCATGCTTCAGAAACACCCTTATCACCCTCATCGTTCTTTCTTCGATTTACTGCTTCTCGATCTTCAATTCATGTGGGTTGAATGAGATCATCCAAAAGGGGTGCCGAGAAAAGTATGGTGGTGTAGCTCCTGCACTGGTCTAGCTCTCTCAATTTTGAGGGTGAGAGCATGCGCATGCGTTGTTCGACATAATGCCTAAGCAGTACTTTAACTTCATAGTGATCAATTGCACACTTCTCGCACATGCTTCGAGCTTCTTGACGTTCCCAAGACCATGCTGTATAACAATCGAGATGTGTTCATCGTCTTAATTGGGGAAGCGCTATGTCTTCTAGAAACTTCAAATGCCACTGTACTGCTGTTATTTATTCGTAAGCACGATTATACTGTCCACGTTCTTGCTCGTTTTTACGCATTACAGAAGATAAGATTTTTAGGAGATAATTAACGGTGATATACAGGGGTATGGTGCTCAGTTTTATGTGCTTTGTTCCTTTTCTTTGGCAATATCCTCTTGTTAGATTCCATTTCAAAGCTTCTTTAATGAGTACTTGCATTACTAAAGCTTGTCTTTTCCCTTGTAATATACAGGTTTTTGTAGGGTCAAGTTGTTCAATTGCTGGGATCAAAAGATGCTTCTCGGTGAGCTTGAAGCTTTTCGGTTTGCATAGATCGGCTTTGAAATGCAAAGACAGGTCATTTACTCATCAGGCCTTGATGCTTGATTGAATTCCTCAAATCGGTGCAACTGGGTGTCGGCTTATCAAAAGCCTGACCATTAACCCAGTTACCCTGGTTGTCAAGCAGAGTTGATGAAGGGGGTGTCTCACTTGAGGTTAGTAATGCAGTCATCTATGATAGCCAATAATGCGAGATGAAGATATTCTGCTGAAACTATTTCTAAGCTTGTGCAAGTGTTGGGTTATATTACTTGTATATGAATGGCTTTAACGACACGAGGAGAGATTATTGTGCATCATTGCACTGGAAAGAGCCATCTCTTGAGATTATTTTTTCCTTACTTCAATCAGAAGAGAGCTTTGTCATGGAGGCAAAATAGAGAGTTCATACTCGGCAAAAACACTAAAATAGCACCAAATTCAAATCGAGCACTTTTGCTGGAGAAACTTGGAGTTGCACTTAAAGATCACCAAATAGAAGAAGCCTGGGATATATTTAAGGATTATAGAAAGTCATATGATATTTCCGATTGTTCTCTCATCAATAGATTACTCACCCGACTTTCGTACTCATCTGACCCACAATGGCTACGCAGAGCTTGTGATTTAGTTTTCAAGCACTGGAAGAGAAAATCACACCTTTTTCATGTCGAAGTTCTAGCTAAGTTGGCTCTCTCAGTAGCGAGAGTTAAAATGCCCGTTCCTGCCTCAATGATCCTCAGATTGCTGCTGGAGAAGAAGTATCTACCACCCTTTGACATATTGAATTTAGTACTACTGCATATGGTTAAGACAGAGATTGGGACATATCTTGCATCCAATCTACTGTTTCAGATGTCTGATTCTTACCAGCATATGACTATACATGGTAGCAATCTTCGAAACAAGATGAAGTCTGACACAATTATCTTTAATTTAGTGCTTGATGCTTGTTTGAGGTTTGGATCAGCATTAAAAGGACAAGACATAATCGAGTTTATGGCACAGTCAGGAGTAGTTGCAGATGCACACTCGATTAATATCATTGCACAGCTTTATGAGATGAATGGGCAGAGGGATGAGATTAAGAACTATAAGGGTCATGTTGATCGCATTCCAGTTGCACTTGTTCCTCATTATCAGTCTTTCTATAATAGTTTGTTGAGCCTGCACTTCAAGTTTACTGATATCAGTGCTGCTGCTGAACTTGTCCTGGATTTGGATAGATATCGCGAGGCTCTTCCTCTGAACAATGAACACCTTGTCTCAGTTGGATCTCCCAATCTCAAGAGTGGACTGAAGATGAGAATTCTGCCAGAGCAACTGGATATTGATCGCACCTTTCAAGCGGTAAGGAAAGAAGATCTTGTTGCAGTTAGGAATGGAAAATTCAACCTCACCAACAAAGCTCTTGCCAAGTTCATATATGGATACAGAAGAATTGGGAGGATCGGCGAGCTTTCGAAGCTTTTGTTAAGTATCCAGGAGCAGAATGCGTCATTGGGCAGATATCATCTGTTTCTGTGTGTGATCAATGCATGCATAGGCGTAGGGTGGCCAGAGACTGCTCACGATCTCTTGGATGACTTTGAATTTGCTGGGGCTGCTATTGACTCTTCTGCGCATATCGCACTTCTGGAAGCGTACTATGAACGAGGCATGCTTAAGGAGGCAAATGGACTGGTAAAACAGATGAAGAAGAGTGGTGTGCTCAGTAGTTGTTTTGATGAGACGACCATCTTCACTTCTGTTCTGGAGAAAGCAGCCACAAGTGAACCCAGTTCTAATGTGTCATTTGCTGTTGAATATTCTGATCTGACCAAGATGCTGGTTCAAACTATGGAAGAGGAGGAAAAGTCTTGCTCCTTGTGTGCTTTACGAGCTGAATACCTCGATTTACTTTTTCTGCAAGGCTGAAATGATGGAGGATGCTTTGAAAACCTATAGAAGAATGCAAGAAATGGAAATCCAGCCCAACGAGCAAACCTTTGCAATTTTGGTGCGTGGGTATTCATCTTTGCAAATGTACCGCGATATAGCCATCTTGTGGGGGGACATGAAAAGGAGTGTGACACGGGATAATTTAGTAATAAGCAGGGATCTTTGTGAATCCCTGGTGCTGAGCTTTATTCGAGGTGGTTACTTTGAGAGAGTAATGGAGGTAATTAGCTTTATGATGGATCATAAACTGTTTGCTGATAAGGGGATGTACGGATATGAGTTCCTAAAGCTCCATAAGAATCTTTACCGGAATTTAAGCGCATCGGAGGCTAGAACAGAAGCTCAGAGAAAGAGGCTTGAGCATGTTCGTGAGTTCAGAAAATGGGCTAGGATCGACTAGTTTCCACTTTCCGACGAACAAAAATGGGCTTCAAACTTAGTGATGCGCTAGTTGTCGGAAGTCAAAACAAAACGTCAAACTTGTGTACCCTATAGTTTCTGGAGATTGGAGTCATTGATTTCTTTTGTTTTTCTGTCATCTTCAAGTTAATGCCAGTGGAAACTTATTAGTCCTTTCTAACATCATTCCCATTATCTGAACTGTAAATTGTCAACTTTGTAAAGCACTTTTTTTCTCATTTAGTGAGGTACATATGCCGTCTCACAAGGTAAACAGATTTCATAATTCATGTTTAGAAATTTGCTGTGGCCGAACGCTTTGATCAGAAATGGTCAGTACTAATCTCTAATGCTTGAATCATCACATTCTTCCGATCCTCTTACCTTTTCATTTTTCTTCACGTCTAATTTTCACTAACGGTTGAAGTATGAACTTGAAAGCAAAAGACAAGATGACGTATGGAAAAGCAAGTCTAACTATAGACATCTGTAGTTACGTACTTTGGTTTGATTGAAGAATAGTTATTTAGATTCTGAGTGATACAATCACAGCAAAGTAACTCTTCTGTCATACATGGCTGTTTTATGAGTTTATTCTTTCCTCTCGTATGATGTGGTGGGGGTTTGTATCTGGTGTTTGGAGCAACGCAAAATTCGAACATGTACGGATGTGACACAGATAAAAATATTCCGCCTAGTCCGAGTAAAAATATCCCACCTAAGAATAGGACACGCCCGAAAATCTGCATTGCACCGTGGAACCCCCCTCTCCCTCACCACCCCGAATGCCGTCTTCTTTGCCCCCGCCACCCTCATCGCCTATGCCCTTCCCTTTCACCAGCATGCTCGTGAGAAGAAAAGTGTGTGACCTGGTCACGGTCGCCCGGCTCGTGACGTACTCAGAGAGGCGCAAGGGCCTCTTCAAGAGAAGGCCATCGAGCTCTACCAGCTCTGCGGCGCTCGTGCCATCGTCGTTGTCTTCTCCCTTGCCGGAAAGCCTTGCATCTGAGCTAGTGGATGGACTAGGTCGATACAAAGTATGATTCTTGCACGACAGAGGCAGACGTCGATCATGAAGTGCGAGACTGTTCGTGATTGTATGCGCAAAAAATTGAAAGATTTGGAGAAAAATTTATCAGTCAAGGTACGTGCTGGTGGTGATTTTGGAGTTGATGTTGGTCAAGATTTTGAAGTTTTAAGCGATGGCAAGATGGATTCACAATAAAGCTCGTTGCCATGCACTTTTGGCGCTCTTCTAATTTTGTGTTTGTTGTTGTCACATGATCTGAGAGAACGACAACTTAATTCAGGTGTCAATATCCATGTTATGTCTTGACATTTACTATATAATATATAGGATATTAGAACTTTTATTTCATCTTTATTTTATTTGACCTTTCCTATCCAGTAAAAATATGTAGATGGCCAAGCGCATCCTTTGGATTTGCCTTCGCTGCAACTAATTGGAATTTAATAAAAGTTACTAAGCTCATTAGCTAAATCAAAATAATTTCATGGTTTCATTCATTTTCTTATACAATTGGAAAAGTTACTAACCTTAAGATACATTAATCTGTGCGCTTTTTTATTATTGGACTGTGATTAGGAGTATACATGAGAATCAGACCAACCCAAGAACCGAAACATATAGGACCAGATCAAATCGATTAGTTCTAGGCAATTTTCCAGCTAGAGATGCGGAACCAAACCGCTCAAACCTTTTTTTTTTTTCCTTTTCTTTTAAAAAGTAAAGAAAAGAAATTTGTCAAAATCCTAAACCGGATGGGTCCAACTCGAAAATCAAACCGGGACCAACTGGTACGGTCCGATTCGCACTTCTAAGGTGAAATTGGCCCAACCCGGGAACCGATGACTCCCAACTGTAAAGACTCGTGAAATAATCAACTTAATTGGACCGGTGACCGGTCTGGAGAAATCCGAACCGGGAACCGTCTCCACCGAACCGAGTTAAAAATGGCAAATAGACCGAGACGAGGCTCGTTTAATCCGAGTCACGGAACGAGTCGCCTCAGTCATTCGACTCACTCTCCAAGCCCCGTTCAGAAATGCAATATATAAACCGTCTGCTCACCATCGTCGCCTAAGCTCCGTCGCGAAAACCTCGCCCCATGGATTTCTCCGAGCAGGACGTGGACGTTTTCGGAGAAGACTACGGCGGCGGCGGCGGCGGCGAACGTCGAAGCGCGAACCGCCAATCGTCTTCCGGATCGTCGTCGCGTTCGTCCTCATCGTCCTCTTCCTCTTCGGCGGCGTCGTCCTCGTCGTCGTCCGGATCTTCGTCCGACGGGGCGGATAGCAGCAGCGACGGCGGAAGCCCTCGCAGTGGCGGGAGAGAAGACGAGAACGGAGAGGATTTGGAGAATGTTAGTGGCGTGACGAACAGTCACCGCAGTGAGTTCGAAGAGAAGGAGACCGATCTGTTCGGGTCCGATAACGAGGAGTATTGTAAAACTCCGGCTACTAGTCGTTTTCCGATTCCCGGTACGATACTCTTATTCGCGATTCTTCAGCTTCCGTCTGCCTGTTGCCGGATTTTCTGGTTTTTGATAGTGTATGATTGGAGCCCTGAGTGTACGCGTTTTCCTGTACTTTGTTGATTCGAGGGAAAGTTGCAGCTCAGTTTCACCACAGTTTGGAATAGTATTCAATAGGATCACCTAACATAGGCTTCGCGTGCGGGTGAAACTTGACAATTTTCGCTTTTTATGAACAAATAGTCATTGTACTTGAACAAATAGGACTTTTGTGGCTGTAATTTCGCAGAATCTCTAGAAAGTAATATTGGTACTTTGCGTCTATTTCGTTATTTTGCATCCTTGTGCCTGATCAGTGTATCTCTCTTGGCAGTACTGCCCCCTATTCGTACCAATAACAGTCAGGGCAGAGGGACCTTTGGTCGTGGTCGGTGGCAGGCTGGTCATTCGAATGGTAGAGGAGCAGGTATCCTTCCCCGCCCCGGACCTTATCCGCCAAGGCAAAACTATGGTTACGGACCGAAGTTTGCTAACGGTCATCGTGACGAGCGTTTTGTTTCTGAACTTAAGCTTTCCAAGAGCGAAGAAACATTATCGAGGAGATGCATTGCAATTCAGGAGGTATTTGGTAGCTTTTGATTAGATTTTGGCTGCATCAGTTTTGGCCATGTGATTGTCACTTAATTTGTCACATGCATAAATCAGAGCATGCGCCACAAAGCAATCACCATTACTATTGGTAGTTTTATTATTTAGATGGTATTTGTGCGGATTTCACGACTGAGAACACCATGCCTTGTATATGGCAATGTGGAATGACCAGAAGTATGAATATGGGAACAGAATCATTGTTGTTGTTTTCGTGCTGATTTTTAGTTTCATTGTTTTTTGAGATGACATTAATAGTGATCTTTCGGAATTTTCACCAACTTCTATTAGCCATTGATTCCTTCTCTAATGAGATGCCGTGGGTAAATTATATTATCGGATTAGGAAGACCTAAAATGGTATGAAATATAATTATGTGTGCTGATTTGTTTAACAGCCATGTGAACTTGCTTGCTATAGCCGTGTAGAAGGTGGACATGTCTACTTTGATGAGCGCAACTTGGTGAGCTCTCCGGTGCTCCTTTCTTTGGTTCATTTCCTGCTTTAAGTCAGCAAGTTTTTCCAATTCGCGCCGTTCCTCACCTGAGACTATATTTTCTGATTGTAGAGGCTCTTTAAACGTTTAATAACAGAAGACGTGGGAGCTGATCTCAATGAAGGTTTTGACACTTTTATTGAGAAAAAAGGTGTGCTTGCTGTTTGTATGAGATATGAAATGTTGCAAAGCCTAATTCTTGATTAGAGTGGAATTAGAAATTTTAAAAATGGGCATAGGATGCTCACACGTGCCTCTCTCTCTCTCTCTCTCTCTCTCTCTCTCTCTCTCTCTCTCTCTCTCTCTGTGACAGAATTGGGTTCCGAGGGTTTTGGTGACCTTCTTGCTTGTGTAAGGGACAAAAATATCCCGCTGCAGAACATGCATTTTGTGGTATGAAATATGCTGCATATGACTTCCATCTACCTGAATTTTGCCTAAGTTCTAGGTTTAATTTCTTCCCCTTGGGATTTCTGTGACTGCAGACATTCCGGAACAACCTCAACAAGGTAATATATCTTCCTCTTTATGAATTTATAGCTGTGTAAATTTTTTATTAATTTATAGGAAACATTGTGGTGCCAGCCCATTTACCAAATTGAATACTGGAAAGGCTTAATAAGACTTATACTCATCTTTCAGATTTTACTGCTAAACAAAACAAAAAGAGTGTTGAGCCATTTCTTTGTCTTGCCATGTAATTATTCCTTTTCCTTCATCAAGTACTATTATTAAATGCTCTAATATGGAATGCACGTCAATCCTATGTTGTGGAACTGAAAGTATATTATGTTGTGGAACTGAAAGTATATGACATTCAATTCGAAGCCTTCACATCGGTGTCTTATGCAATGTATGCTATTTTTGTTTTGCAGATATTGGCTACAGCTTATATTAGGCATGAGCCCTGGGAGATGGGAGTGCATAAAAGAAATGGGGTTGTCTACCTTGATGTTCACAAACTTCCAGAAAGGCCTCAAAGTGACTTAGATCGCAGAAGGTACTACTATATGTAAACTCAAGGATGTACATGATTATCGCTTGACCTATTTTCGCAGATATTGATATGAAAATTCTCTTTTGCACTTCCCTGATTTCTTTTTCTACTTCAGTAAACTAGGTTCCTCACATTGAAATGTATGCTAGATTAGATTGTGAGTGGCATTGATCTTATTGGTAGTTTTCTCTGCGTAAGAACAAGAAGATGAATGTATTGTGAGTTTTTGCTGAAGGCTGCATGTCAGATGGATATAACCAATCGTAATAGTTGAAACTTGTGAAATGTCTTTGTGAACCTTTTTTTTGCTTATTTTTTTTTGGAAGAGAAAATACCGGGTGGAGATGTTCGAGTTTAGTGACTACTCAGGGGACAACTTTTGAATCAATGGGATCATTTTCGGTCTTCACTTAAATGAATATATATTCAGTACTCAACTATGTTACTTGTTTTATAGTCATTTCATATTAAATAGTTAAACCAACATAGGTGTGGAATTAGATTGCAATCTCTATGAGGCCTTATGAAGTAGCTGCTTTGTGGAAGTGTCACTCCTTGATTTTGTACCTGCCGTACGTCTTGTGGGCATTTAACTTGTGGAGAACCATTTTGGCAGGTACTGGTCTTCAGTAACCATTATGGTTTTGACATGACACTTAAATCAAGGATAGGTGCCTTTCTTTTGTAGGATTATTCTTTGTTAGTTGATGTCAAGAGCATCTAATAGACTTTGAAATTGGATCTCACTGCACTCGTTTGCTTATGTATGTAGATGTTACTGGGGATATTGCTTCGAGAACCTTGCAACTGAAGACCCCCAAAGAGCTGTGGGAGAAGGGATACATCATGTCAATGCCAATGTTGAATACTGTTCTGTGATAAAAACTAAATTAGGGGCTCATCGGATATTGATGGGGGCTGAAATGGATTGTTGTGATTCAACTGATGATGGAAGGAGATTTTATATCGAGCTAAAGACCAGCCGTGAGGTAATGAGATTGTTCATCGCTTGTGTCTTTTCTGCTACATTTTTTCTATTTTTTCTATCGTCAAGCAATTAGTGGCCTTCTCATTATTTTGTCCTATTGAAATATTTACCTACTCTGCAGTTAGAATATCACACTGAAGAAAGATATGAGCGAGAGAAGCTCCTCAAGTTCTGGGTAAGCTTGGCCTCCCATTTTTTGTGTCATGATTAGCTTCCCATTTTCAATGTCGTGATTAGATTTATGTTCTTCTTCCTTCATGCGTTTTTCTGTGGCTGTTGAAATGTAATGGTGAAAATCCCTTTTAGATATTCCTCTATTTGTAATTTGATGATTGTATAGACATAATTTAAGTGGACCTTTTAGCCTCCTAATTTGGGATTGATAGTCTTTCTGTGTGGATTACCTTGCTATTTCATGTATGTTGTGCATGCCACTTAATTTCTGCCAGATTGCTGACAAAGCACTCATCTGTTGTTGCAGATTCAAACCTTCCTGGCCGGTGTTCCTTGTATAGTTGTTGGATTCAGGTAGATCTCATCTTTTTTCTTCCTATAGGTGACATTTTATCTTCGCAGCTGTACTCAAACACTGAGTATTACATGGTGGTTAGTTCAGAATAGTTCTGAAGACCCTAGTTTCCTTTTTAGCTCTCCTAGAGGACATCCAATGTTGAGAACTTACTTCACTCCTCTGTTGTGTTGCCTTATTGTATAACAGTTTCTGTATCATATGTAGGTCTATCTTACTACATTGAACATTTTAGCCCTGAAAACAATTGATGGGTGGTGCTGTCATTGTAGGGATGATGCTGGCCGGCTTGTCCGGACAGAGAGATTAAGAACCAAAGACATAACTCAGAGAGTAAAAATGAAGAACTATTGGCAGGTAAGTCATGCTTGTGGCTGTTCTTTATCGGATGGCACGGACAGTTTTGCTTGTTCTCTTCCAATTGATGCACATTTAAGCCATCTCGAGATTGAACTAATTACATCCTTGCATGGCATGAACTATCCGATTCATGTGAACCATGCTCTGTATGAATATCATGGTTCCTTTTCTCTAAGATCGAGTTGGTGTTATGTGTTATTGCTGGATCAAAATTGAGGGTATTATATCCTCACTGCAAGAACTTGAGCAAAAGAAGCAGTTCAATTTCGTTTTCTTATTCAATGAGAATTGGTTTTACTGTTTGATTTCCACGAGCACAAGTAACCTCATAAGGTAGGAGAAGTACAAGTTGCACTTCACCTGTCCAAAATGATATCTTTGGGAGCATTCTCTTTTGCTTCCCTTTGCTTGAATTGAAAATGAAGTTGGTTGGCAGGGAGGAGTGTGCCTGGCATTTGCTGATGAAGTCCTCTGCTGGCTGTATGGAACAGTCAAAGATAGTGAGATTCCGATATCTATATCTTATTACCTTATGTCTCGTCTTTGTAAGATGATCGCGCAGTTTTGCGGTGGCTCGTCATTTGTGAGATTGTCATTTTAACACTTAGGATCTATAGCGATGTGAACTTCTCATGATGTGGTTGTGCATTTTCAGATGAAGACTACATACTGCAGTTTGCTCCACCGTTTAATCGTTTGGAGCTTCTGCAAGCTAACTCTTGCCCCGATGCGATTACTAACCATGTCGAGCAATTGTGACATATTCAGAGATTTGCCCCAAAGATCAACGGAAGCAAGAGGGTATGTTTCTATGACTTAACACCTTTTCCCCATTTTTTTGCTTTGTTGCCTCGTGTACAAACCGAAGCCAACTCTCTATCCGTAATACTGAATTTGGCAGCACCCATTTTTCATCTCCCCAGAAGCTTTTGACCTTGTAAATTCGGCAAAGTGGTAACTGAAGATATCAGTTTGCTAACTCAAGCGTCGTCAGAAGTTTTGCTCAGGCCATCTTAAATGCAACCATAAGCCGGGATCACGATTCGCGGACGTGTTATAGAAGTTTGCTTATAACTTCTAGCACGAGAAACGTCTTCCGTTTCCCAGCTCTGTCTGTGCATCTAATTAATAAAATTTTGTTGAATCTGCTGCTATAATTACCTGCAATCGGCAACTAGAAAATCCGGCGGTCATTCGTGACATCATCCCCAAGATGATGGCATATGCTCGCGGTTGGCAGTTTGTCTAACGGAATGTTCAGACAGCGCTCATAAAGCTGGTTTTTTTATTCTACCGTCTGATGGGTATGTATTTCGTATTAAGAGGCCTGTTGTCAAGTTGGGGGCCTACTAGCTTAGCTAGTGACAGACGATTTTGACGAATCAGAATCCACCGTGTTATGCTGTCATCTCGGCAGTGCTCCCATAACAATGGTTGGTGGCATTGACAATTCCCAAGTCCTTCTGAGGTCCGATTCATTCCGGCGAGGTCGACATATTCTGCCGACGTCCTCTGGTCTTACCCTGGAGGGTTCTTGTTCTTTCTAATCATATCTCAGAAACGACCTTTGATTTCTTTTGTTTTTTTTCTTGTTTTTCCGTATTCGTGGAAAGGGGCAGATCTTGGTTTTATGGTTGGGGGTGGTGGGCATTTCAAATGGGGTTCTCTTCGACACCACCGAGAACTCGGGGATGGGCCCTCTTTAGGTCAAGTCTTTTGTGAAGAATCCCGAGCGAAAATCTAAATCCACCAAAAGCTTACTACACTAGAAAAACCGAAAGCGACCGAATTCGTTTTTCAAAACAAAAGGCAAACTGCTTGTGAGATGTGGAGGTATTTGCTGTGCTTGGCATGAGAACGTCGACACGCATTCCTACAGCTGTTCCGTGGCCCCCCACACGGCCCCGCCCCTGAGTTCTGATCTTTTTCTCTTCTCTGGAATTTCAGTTAACCTTCTTTTTATCTAATTTTCCCCTTTTTCCTTCCGAGTTGTGTAATGAGGGCCTTATGATGGTCCGGAGAACAGCCCGAAATATCCTCTCTCCGGCGAAAGCCTCCCTCGCCAGCCCGCATAGCACATCGCTAGCGCTGAGAAAAACCAAAAAAAAAAACCCCTCACCTTCCCGTTCCCAAATGGAACGTTGATGTCCGACAGCGTGGAAAACATGTGATTGTGGTCCCACTTCTGATGGACTAGGTTTCATTATCGGAAGCCCTATGGGAAAATATCCCCATGGGTTGCCTTTTGCCCTTGCATTTCCATTCCGAGTCAATCTTAGGAGGACTCTAATCCCTCGATAATTACTCGATTGCGATGGGATCTGACGACAGACGATTGTCGAATTAGAGAGACTCGCGCGTGCTCGAAAGAAGGCCTGAAAGAAGGTCCGGACATCGTGTTGTCGCAAGGAAAAAAATTTCTCAATGAATATTTTCAAGCATCGATCGCGTTGTTATTGTCACGTGCGGTGATTCGTTGTTCGGTGCATTCCTAGCTCTAGAGAGAGCTGGTATCCTTTTGTCTAAATGGAGAAATGATTATGTCCATAGTTCCCGATATGTTTTTGTGATTGCCCAAAACTATTGATTCGAAAAAAATCCAAGGATTAATGATTTAACGACTAATTCTCTACACGAGGTCAAGCAAAGAAACTTCGTGGAAGTCTACCTAGAAAACAGACATTCAAGTTGTAAAAAGCTGCGCACTAACAAAAAAACAAGAAATGCATTTAAGTTAGATAATAAGGTTTTTGAGACAAGAAAACTTAGTTAAAATTGCATAAAATCATCACTCCTATTTCCTTCTGTTGACACCCAAAAAATAGGGTTGTCGACAATAGAAATTTGTATGAGAGTAAGAAATACACAAGATAGAACTTAGATATGAGATAACCACATACATATATCATGTGAAGAGATGTATCCATACTCGGGTCCGATTGTCAAAGTACAGCAACAAACAGTTGGCAGCTGACAATAGTGATGCTGGTGATGAGATTTTAAACATTTGAAATTTGAGGCAGATTAAATCAAAGAGGGAACAGTTATTGCTTGATAAATTAGCTGCGGAAGTTATCGGTGCAACAGTTATCACTTGAAAACTCCGTGACAGGAGTTATCGATGAAGTGGTTATTGCCATAGGACTTGAGAACTCGGGCATAGTAGTTATCAATGAAGTGGTTACCACTAGGGGACTTAAGGACTCAGTCATAGAAGTTATCGATGAAGTAGTTATTGCCCAAGAACGTGGCTGTGGAAGTTGTCGACAGAGACATACGATTTTGCACACAATGGATATGAGTTATGAGAGACCGTGGGTAATATGAGACTATGGAAATAAGGAGCAGAGAAAAGGTTGATGGAAGTTACTTGACGTGAATTGATAGGTGTCAAAAAGCTATCACCACGCTGTCATTATAAATACCACCAGATGGCTGGCAAAAAAGCCCCCCCAAAAATCACAATCAAAATGCTATCTTTTTATCTTTAAAGCTTTATGCACTACATTTTCAATTTCCTTAGTTGTAGACTTTTATATTTGAGCATTAGTGTAACGTGTCATCAACGAAGTTGAAGTGCAATTTCCTGTTATAGATCGATACTACCACCAATAAACAGCTGGTGGGATTGGTTTGGATCTATTGTACTGCTCTAGTTTGTTATCAATCAAGTATTATTTTGGTCGTAACTAGTGAATTCATTTTCTCACTTGGATATCTCCTGTCCGAAGTTGCACTGACCCTAGTCTTCTCTCATAAAAAATCAAAGGACAACAATCGGTGAATTAACTTAAGGGAATATTTTGCACGATAGAAAGGAAGGAAAATCCTCGCAAGTAAAGGAGACTCCACGGGTTCAAACTTTCAATGAGAGGAAGGTCAATATACTTATCACTATCACCATTTAGAACAGACATCACCTTACAATTTTCCCAAATAAGACTAGTAACAAGAGCTTTTCAAAGTTGGCATGCAGGAGTTTCAAAATCGTAGAAAAGGAAAAGGTTGGGCATAATTTGTTGTCGTGCTTGTCAAAGGTGCAAGATCAAAACAAATTCGGTTGTCCAACAAATTTGGTTAAGTCAATTTGGTGGAAATTCGGTTAAGTCAATTCGGTTTTCCAACAATGGTGGGAATTTTTTGCACAATATAAATTGGCATGCGGCTATTCATGAAATTGGGAATGCATTTGGGCACCATTTGGTGGAGACCAAGAAAAGGACAGAACTCGCCCAATTAATATGGCCACCGGATTCTGTATACTTGGAG
Organism: Syzygium malaccense; assembly: GCA_031216405.1. Lineage (NCBI taxonomy): Eukaryota > Viridiplantae > Streptophyta > Magnoliopsida > Myrtales > Myrtaceae > Syzygium > Syzygium malaccense. The sequence continues at coordinate 24,844,860 of CM062256.1, read as the reverse complement.
GAAGAACAAACCAAAGGGAAATGATGAGTTGATAGCAAAACATTATGTACAAGACACTTATGGTGGTAGCGGTACTGCTGGCCACCATGGCCTTTCAAGAACGAATGACCCCACTCGGCGGGGTTTGGCAGGACGATGTCGAGTGTGGAAAAACTCATATAGCACATATCACGGGCAACTCCGTGATGGCCCATAGGTTCCCAAAGGAGTACAAGTTTTTCGTAACGTGCAACACGATCAACTTCCTCGCGTCCCTCAACATCATTTTGATCCTCATAAACGGCGGATTTTCACAAAGATCGCAATGCTGGCGATGTGGATTGTAATTATCTTTGTGGCGGCAACATATGCGATACCCACATTAATATTCACCCCGGACAACAAAAGTGATACAACATATGAAAGAGTTGGGGCTGTTGTGCTAGTATAGGTTGCAATAATGGCCCTTTTTTTGGTGGGCCAGATTTTGTGCTCCATCTGGAAATTATTATGAAGAGTCCATTTCATCCCAAGATTATTAGGAAACCTAAAATTGGTATACAGATTCTCTAAGTATGTCTATGGCGTCCTACAATTGGTATATAAATTCTCAAAGCCGGTCTACGAGGCCTTGAAGAAAAAGAAGGCGGAGGAGGATGTTCCTGAAATTGTTTTAGTAGCTGGATAGTATGTGTTAACTTACTGCATATGTGACATCCGGAATTTTCGAAATGTTATTTATGTGAAATTTGAAAATTTCCGTTTCCAATAATAAAACTTACATCATAACGCTAAGTATTATTTCGTTTAGAATTTGGGTGAACATGTAGAAAACTTAGTTGGATTGTAAATTTTTTGAGGCGCGAAGGATGATTTTCATGAACGAAATTGTCCAAGTTCGACGTATTGCAAATTAAAATACATCAAAGTATACAACTTTGTGGAAATCTATCTAGAAAAAGACATTCAAGTAGGAAAAGCTGTGCACAAAGAAAAAAACAAGAAATGCAACTAAGTTTGATAATAAAGTTTTCAAGACATGAAAACTTAGTTAAAATCGTATAAAATCATCACTCCTATTTCCTTCCGTTGACACCCAAAAAATAATTAGGTTGTGGACAATAGAAATTCGTATGAGAGTAAAAAATACACAAGATAGAACTTATATATGAGATAAACACATACATATATCATGTGCATCATACATATAGCCATGAATGAAGAGATGTATTCGTACTGCGGTTCTGGTTGTCAAAGTACGGCAACAAACAGCTAGCAGTTGCCAATAGTGATGCTGGCGGGGAGATTTTAAATATTAAAATTTGATGTAGAGTAAATTAAAGAGGGAACAGGTACCGCCTGAGAAGTTAGTTGCGGAAATTATTAGTGAAACAGTTATTACTTGAAAACTCAGTAATAAGAGTTATCAATGAAGTGGTTATTGCTATAGGTCTTGAGAACTCGATCATAATAGTTATCGATGAAGTGGTTACCACCAGGGGACTTAAGGACTCAATAATAGAAGTTATCGATAAAGCAGTTATTGCCTGAAAATGTGACTGCGGAAGTTGTCAATAGAAACGTACGGTTTTGCACACAATGGATATTGGTTATGAGAGAACTTGGGTAATATGAGACTGTGGAAGTAAGGAGCAAAGATAAGGTTGATGAAAGTTGCCTGACGTGGATTGACATGTGTCAAAAAGCGATTACCATACTATCATTATAAATTCCACCAAAAGCCGGTAGAAAAACCCTCCCGAAAATCACAATCAAAATGCTATCTTTTTATCCTAAAAGCTTGCTACACTACACTTTCAATTTTCTTAGCAGCACACTTTCATGCTTGAGTTTGTTATCGATCAAGCATTGTTTTGGTTGAAGCTAGTGGATTCATTTTCTTGCTTGGATCTTTTGTCCAGAGTCGCTATTGAATCTGGTAGTCTCTCATAAAAAATCGAAGAACAGTATTCGGTGAATTACCTTAAGGGAATTTTTTGTACGATGGAAAGGAAGGAAAATTCTCACAATCAAAGGAGACTCCACATGTCCAAACTTTCTGCGAGAGGAAGGTCAATATACTTATCACTATCATTGTTTAGAACAGACGGCACATTTCTATTTTCTCAAATATGGCTAGTAACGAGAGCTTTTAAAAGTTGGCATGCGAGGTATTCATGAAATTGGGAATGGATATGGGGGACCAAGAAATGGATAAAACTCGCCCTGTTAATATGGCCACCGGATTTCATCTACTTGGAGGAAGAAAAAACAAAAGGAAAATAATGAGAAGCTGGCAAAACAGCATGCACAAAACACTTATAGTGGTGGCGGTACTGCTGGCCTCCATGGCCTTTCAAGTTGGAATGACCCCACCCGGCGAGATTTGGCAGGATAATATTGAGGGTGGCAAAAATCATATAGTACAAATCGCAAGCAACTTCATAATGACCCACAGGTTGCCGAAGGAGTATAAGTTTTTCATAACATGCAATACGATGAGCTTCCTCGCTTTCCTCAGCGTCATTTTGATCCTCATAAGCAGTGCACCTTTGAAAATAAAAGAGAAATGATGAGAAGTTGTCCCTTAGCTTAATTTTGATCCGTATAAGCAGTCTATCTTTGAAACGTCGGATCTTCACAAGAATCACAATGCTAATGATGTGGATTGCGATTATCTTTGCAGTGGCGACATATGTGATACCCACATTAATATTCACCCCGGACGGCAAAAGTAATACAACATATGAAAGAGTTGGGGTTGTAGTGCTGATATGGGTTGTATTAATGGGCTTTTTTTCGTGGGCCAGCTTTTGTACTTTAGCTGGAAATTATTACGAAGAGTCCATTTCATCCCGATATTATTACGAGTCCTGAAACTGGTATATAAATTCTAGAAATATATCTACGGCATCTTGGTGGGGACCAAGAAAAGGACAAAACTGGCCCTATTAATATGGCCTTTAGATTGCATCTACTTAGAGCAAGAAAAAACAAAAGGAAAATGATGAGAAGCTGGCAAAACACCATACACAAAACCCCTATGGTGGTAGCGATAGTGTTAGCGACCATGGTCTTCCGAGTAAGAATGACCCCACCCGGCGGGGTTTGGTAGGACGATATTGAGGGTAGCAAAAATCATATAGCACATATCGCGGGCAACTCCGTGATGGCCTATAGGTTGCCGAAGGAGTACAAGTTTTTCATAACGTGCAACACGATCAGCTTCCTCATGTCCCTCAGCTTCATTTTGATCCTTATAAGCGGTCTTCCTTTGAAGCATCGGATCTTCACAAGAATCGCAATGTTGACGATACGGATTGCAATTATCTTTGCAACAGCGACATATATGATACCCACATTAATATTCACCCCGGATAGCAAAAGCAACACAACATTTGAAAGAGTTGGGGCTATAATGCTGATATGGATTGTATTAATGGGCCTTTTTTTCGTGGGCCAGCTTTTGTACTTCAGCTTGGAAATTATTAGGAAGAGTCATTTCATCCCGAGATTATTATGAGTCATGAAATTGGTACACGGATTCCCGAAGTATGCCTACGGCATCTTGGTGGGGACAAAGAAAAGGATAGAACCGGCCCTGTTAATATGGCCACCGGTTTGTGTCTACTTGGAGGAAGACAAAATAAAAGGGAAATTATAAGAAGCTGGCAAAACAGTCATGCACAAAACTCTTATGGTGATAGCAATACTGCTGGCGACCATGGCCTTTCAAGTAAGAATGATCCCATCCGGTGGAGTTTGGCAAGGCAATATCGGGGGTGGTAAAAATCATATAGCATATATTGCAAGCAACTTCGTGATGGCACACAATTTGTTGAAGGAATACAAGTTTTTCATAACGTGCAACACGATCAGCTTCCTCGCGTCCCTTAACTTCATTTCAATCCTCATAAGCAGTATTCCTTTGAAGCGTTAGATATTCATGAGAATTGCAATGCTGACGATATGGATTGCAATTATCTTTGCAACGGCGACATATATGATACCCACATTAATATTCACCTTGGACGGTAAAAACAATGCAACATATGAAAGTGTCAGGGCTATAGTTCTTATATGGGCTATATTAATAGGCTTTTTTTTTATGGGCTAGCTTTCGTACTTCAATTCGAAATTATTACGAGTTCTTGGTGGGAACCAAGAAAAGGACAGAACTCGCTCTATTAATATGGCCACCAGGTTGTGTCTACATGAAGGAAGAAAAAACAAAAGAGAAATGATGAGAAGCTGACAAAATAGCATGCACAAGACCCTTATGGTGGTACCGGTATTGCTGACCACCATGTCCTTCCAAGTAAGAATAACCCCACCAGGCGGGGTTTGGCAGGACGATATCGAAGGTGACAAAAATCATAGAGCACATATCGCAAGCAACTCCGTGATGGCCCACAGGTTGTCGAAAGAGTACAAACTTTTCGTAATGTGCAACACGATTAGCTTCCTCGCGTCCCTCAGTGTCATTTTGATCATCATAAGAGATCTACCATTGAAAATGAAGCTAGCAAAATAACATACAAAAGACACTTATGGTGGCGGTGTTGCTAGCCACAGCCTTCCAAGTAGGAATGACACCACTCGGTGAGGTTTTGGTAAGACGATATTAAGGGTGGCAAAAATCATAAAGCACATATCGCGAGCAACTCTATGATAGCCCACAGGTTGCTGAAGGAGTACAAGCTTTTCGTAATATGCAATACGATCAACTTCCTTGCGTCCTTTAGCTTCATTTTGATCCTCATAAGCAATCTACCTTTCAAAACAAAAGGGAAATGATATGAAGCTGGAAAAACAACATGCACAAGACACTTATGGTGGTAGTGGTACTGCTGGCCTCCGTGGCCTTTCAAGTAGGAATTACCCCACCGACGGGGTTTGGTAGGACGATATCGAGGGTGGAAAAAATCATATAGCACATATCGTGAGCAACTCCTTCATGGCCCACAGGTTATCGAAGGAGTATAAGCTTTTCGTAATGGGCAACATGATCAACTTCCTCGTGTCCTATAGCTTCATTTTGATCCTAATAAGCAGTCTACCTTGAGGCGTCGGATCTTCACGAAAATCGCAATGTTGACGGTGTGGATTGCAATTGTCTTTGCAGCGGCGACATATGTGATACTCGCATTAATATTCACCCCAGATAGCAAAAGCAATTCAACTTATGAAAGAGTTGGGGTTGTAATGCTGATATGTGCTGTATTAATAGGCCTTTTTTTCAAGGGCCAGCTTTTGTACTTCAATTGGAAATTATTATGAGGAGTCCATTTCATCCCAAGATTATTATGAGTCCTGAAATTGGTACACAAATTCCCAAAGTATGTCTATGGCGTTTTGGTGGGAACCAAGAAAAAGATGGAACTCGCTCTGTTAATATGGCTACCGGATTGCGTCTACTTGGAAGAAGGAAAAACAAATCGAAAATAATGAGAAGCTGGCAAAACAGCATGCACAAGACCCTTATGGTGGTAGCGATACTGCTGACAGCCATGGCCTTCCAAGTAAGAATGACCCCAATCGGCGAGGTTTGGCAGGACGATATCAAGGGTGGCTAAAATCATATAGCACATATCGCGGTCAACTTCGTGATGGCCCACATGTTGCTGGAAGAGTATAAGCTTTTCGTAATCTATAACGCCATCAGCTTCCTCACCTCCTTCAGCGTCATTTTGATCATCATAAGCGGTCTACCATTGAAAACGAAGCTAGCAATATAACATGCAAAAGACACTTATTATTGCGGTATTGCTGGTCTCCATGGCCTTCAAAGTAGGAATGACACCACTTGGTGGAGTTTGACTGGACGATATCAAGGGTGGAAAAAATCATAGAGCATATATCTCGAGCAACTCCATAATGACCCACAGGTTGCCAAAGGAGTACAAGCTTTTCATAACGTGCAATACGATCAACTTCCTCGCGTCTCTCGGCATTATTTTGATCCTCATAAGCGGTTTACCTTTGAAAACAAAAGGGAAATGATGAGAAGCTGGCAAAACATTATACACAAGACACCTATTATTGTGGCAGTATTGCTAGCCACCATAGCCTTCCAAGTAGGAATGGCCCCACCCGTCAAGGTTTGACAGGATGATATTGAGGATGGCAAAAATCATAGAGCACATATTACGAGCATCTCCGTGATGGCTCACAGGTTGTCGAAGGAATACAAGCTTTTCGTAACGTACAACACTCTCAACTTCCTTGCGTCCCTCAGCATCATTTTGATCTTCATAAACAGTCTACCTTTGAAAACAAAAAGAAAATTATATGAAACTGGCAAAACAGCATGCACAAGACACTTATGATGGTGGCGGTACTACTTTCCTCCATGGCCTTTCAAGTAGGAATGACCTCATCTGGCGGGTTTTGACATAACGATATCGAGGGTGGCAAAAATCATTTAGCACGTATCGGGGGCAACTCCGTCATAGCCCACAGGTTCCCGAAGGAGTACGAGTTTTTAATAACATACAACATGATCAGCTTCCTCACGTCCCTCAGCATCATTTTGATCATTATAAGCAGTCTACCTTTGAAGCGGCGTATCTTCACGAGGATCGAGATGTTAACGATATGGATTGCAATTATTTTTGCGGCAGCAACAGATACGATACCTGCATTAATATTCATCCCGGACAGTAAAAGCAATACAATATATAAAAGAATTGGGCCTATAGTGTTGGTATAGGCTGCATTAATAGCCTTTTTTTGTGGGCCAGCTTTTATACTCAATCTGGAAATTATTACGAAAAGTCCATTTCATCCCGAGATTATTACGAATCTTGAAATTGGTATACAAATTACCAAAGTATGTATACGGCGTCTTGAAATTTGTATGTAAATTTCCAAAGTCAGTCTATGGGGCCCTGAAGAAAAGGAAGGGGGAGGAAGATGCTCCTGAAATTGTTTTAGTGGCTGTATAGTTGCATATGTGACATCCATAATTTTCGAAATAGTATTTATGTGATATTTGGAAATTTCCATTTCCAGTAATAAT